>CM033739.1:15817149-16417149 GCA_019671005.1 Hibiscus mutabilis | reverse complement strand
TGGTGAGTACATACTCGAGGCCGCTCTTTGCTCCTCATTATCGTACCTTTTGTACTAGTCGACACCGAAGTGTCTAAACATTACCGAAGTGACAACACCGTAGTGTCTGATGTCAACAACGAAGTGTCTGGAACGCACCGTAGTGCGGAATGTAGATGCTATGACTCTTTCGATATCCAATTATACCAAAGACTCTCACACTAGTACTTGGGCATAACAATATAATATTTCCATTTTCAATATCCAATTCATGAATAATATCATGCATTATTCGATAATGGGCAGTTCATACTCAAATATCTAAAATTTGATTTATCTTAGATAAATCATTATGCCATATCAGTGTATCACATATGCCATTTACATAACTTTGATCAATTTACGTTTTCATTAATATTATGATCGACTTCTCGCAAGTCTCTCTCATGTCATATATATAAAATAAATAAAATGCACTCGCTCACATCATCATATATATATAAATAAGTAAAAATGCACTCATATGGGCCACGCATGAGATTAGCCTCACTAAGCTATTTCGATACTTTTTCCTTGCTTTCTTTTGATCTGGTATCTTTAGCCTCATCAATAGATGTACAATACCATTTGAACATACATAACAATATTCGTGTTAGATTTTTAACCTAACATTGCTTAACTATACTATACTAGTATAATTATCCGAATATAAAATATTTCCAAAAATTTTCACTTTTTCCTCTAATAATGCCGAATTGTTCATTATGGTCCCTAGTGACCATTTTGCACATTTTACAATTTATTCCAGCTCGAATCACAAATTATTCAATAATTCCATTATTTTCACTAACTTTTATTAAATACCCCTTTATCCACTAACTTTTACCAAAGTGACGTTTTAGTCACTAATTTTACTCATAAACTTGTAAACTTGTATCGAATAATTTATCCAACATTTCTATAATTTTTTCTCACATTTTCCCCTACTTTTAGACCAAAGCTTAATTGGTCCTTGAACTATCCAGGACCGTCAAAATGGTCCCTTGCTATTTCCTTTCTTGTCAAATTAGTCCCTTGGATTCTAATTTCAATTCTAACTTTATACACATATTCGAATCATAAAATCTCATAATCATAATTTTCATAAAATTTACCCATTATTCTTCCATGTGGCCAAATTGGTCACTTAGATTTTATAGGCTCATTTTTCATCCAAGCAACATTCTAACATGCTCAAATTAAATTTTCCAACATGTATTCTTCATTTCCAAAAATTAACACTTAAAACCCCCAATTTATTCCTACATGCCAAATTAAGTGTCTAAGCTTTTCAAGGACTTTATTTTGGTCCTAATGCCATAATCAAGCTTCTAAGTTCATAATCTCTTCAAATCAATCAATAGAATAATTTTCACAATATTTCTCCAAAATTCCCCATGTATGCCAAAATTGTTACTTAAAGGACTAGTTGAGGATCTTTCATTCTAACATCAAAATCAAGCTACTAATATCATCAATCTTTCATTTTCATCATCAAATTCAAAACCCTAAATAAAATCCCAAATTCTAGGGTTAGGGTTTTTAACCTTTAACATGAAATTAATCACAATCTAAGCTTGATTTCATCTCTGCAACACTAGATTTGCATAGATCAAGCTTCAATCTAAACATGGAACATGAAACCCTATTTTCTCTCTCTTCAAGAAAATAATAAAATCTTTATAACTCTTGATAAAATTACTATAAAATGAAAGAGAATTGAAAACATATCAATTTTTTACCAAGAACATGCCTTGAATCTTGTTCGGGAGCCTTCAAAATGCTTGGAGAAAATTGTGTATTCTCCCCTATTTTCTCTTGTATTTCGAAGTGGACGGGAAGAAGATGAACATTTTTTGCATCTTTTTTTTTTACTTATGCCAAATGTAATTAATAAATTGATTTTTTTTATTCAATTTAGTCTTTATTCCAAAATTAACCTCCAACTAAATCATAATTTACAAGTTGTCATTCTAGTTCAATTTCAACCAAATTCCATTCAACTCTAACAAAACTAGAGTAATGCTTTCACATGGGAAATTACCATATTGCCCATGGTACTTTCAAAATATTTCAAAATTTCCATTGTGACCAAATTACCAAAACTAGTCACTTAAATCACTAATTTTGCCATTTTGTAAAAATCCAACTATTCTAGTTAGATCACAATCAACCAACAAAGAATTTATTCATAAAATTATATTTTATGATTTTTTCGTGACTTATGGAACAACCTCTGAAATTTTGATTCGATCTGATTTCCCGATATTCACTAACTACTTCTACTGCGATTTCCCTTTCACTGTGCTATCAAATAAATTCTAAAAATTCCTTATTTCCAAATCTGAAAAGTAAATAATATTATCAAATAAAATATTCCATATTTATGAAGTCAAACTTAAAATTTTGACTCAGCCAAATATACCGTAAATTACCCGAAATCTTTATTGGGTACAATTTCTCTTAATATTTCTTAATCGGCTATCCATATGAATAATATTAACTTAGACTGATTCCTTTTTATCAATCTAAAGTACTGACATGGGACCTTCCTAATAGGTCACCCATCCTAGTGCTACTCTAGCCTGAGCACGCTTAACTTTGCAGTTCGATATGGGTATCCGAATTCCACTTAAACTTTAACTGTGATTTCTTAATATTTAAAACATTGGATCAATCCAGTAATTCCATATTCGGTCCACGCCAATAGGTTCTCTATCTATTTATGAAATAAAACACCTAACTTTTAGGAAATTACAACTTTTGTCATTCAACTTTTCATATTTCGACTTGTACCATACAAGTTTTAAAAATTTATCATTTTGGTCACTAAACTTTAACCTTGAATTCCCATTCCAATTTTTCCTTGGATTATTACCAAACTTTGCGAGTACCCTAATTTGCTTATCCTCTATCACACGGAACTCTAAATTCTCAGAAATTCCTTTCTAGAATCCATAATTAAAGAATTCCTAACTTTTATATTTTTGTCATTTTAGCACTAAGTTAGCTTTTAAGCCCTTATCTTAGTACTAGATGACTCTTAAACAACTTAGCAAATTTTGGGGTATTACAATTCTCCCCCCTAAAAGAATTCATCCTCAAATTTTCAAGATGTACCAATTTCGAATAAATGTGGGTATTGCTTTTCCATTGTATCCTTAGTTTCCCATGTTGCCTATTCAACTTTGTGATTTCTATCTGATACTATAAATATTGGCACTCCACTTGTTTCATCTTTGCTATATAATCTTCATCTTGTTGCTGACTTTCTTTATTTCAACTTGGCAATGAAGATCTTAATTGCATCTCTACTAGCAACGAATCATCCTTTTCATGTCATTTGAGCATTTAAAGTTCCTAATGTAATAAATTTCTTCTGATTTAAAGTATCGATTAAGAAATTTGCTCGGTCTGAATGGTAATCAATGATCAGGTCATAATCCTTTATTAGTTCCAGTGATACCCCAAAATCTACTAAGTTGATTAAGGGTCATTTAGTACTAAGATAATAGCTTAAAAGCAAACTTAGTGACTAAAATGACAAAAATACAAAAGTTAGGATTTCTTTAATTATGGGTTTTAAAAGGACCTTTTTAAGGTTTAAAGGAATTATGTGATAGATAGTGAGTTGAATAAATTATTCTTAAAGTTTGGTTGGCTTCCAAGGGAAATTGTAATGGAAATTGAAGTTTAAAAGTTTAGTGACCAAAATGTAAATTTTGGAAATTTCATGACTAAAGTATAAACTTTGTAAAAATTTGGGGACTACAGTTGTAATTCCCCAAAAGTTAAGGGTTTTAATTTCATAAATAAATAGATCACCTAAAGGTGTGAATCGAATGTGAATATTCTTGTTTGATCCTATGTTTCTATTATTGGGAAATTAAAGTCAAAGTTTAAATGGAATTCGGATACCTGGATTGGGTCAAATTATTTTGGGATTTCACCATACGATAGATTAAGGTTATAAAATTCCATTACAAGTGCTGGAAATATTTTTAGCTCTATTCAAGATGAATCCTACAATTTAATCCTGAGTAAAGAGGTTAATTATCGGTAAATCAGATCGAATGGAAAAATCGAGAGACTGGTCCAAAAGCTATGAAAAAGTCATAAAATACTATTTTATGAATATTGTATTATGGTTGGTTGAATTCTAACTAGATTTAGATAGATTGTAGTGGAATGGCAATTTTGGAACAAACTAGTAAATAAAAACTAGTTGGAAGGCAAATTAGTCATTTGGCAAGGATGGCAATTTTGAAATATTTGAAAGTTATAAAGGGAAATTTTGGAATATGGGAATTAAAGATTAAATCTTGGCCCTTGATTAATGATAAAATCAATCTCAACCGTTGGATAAAAGGGCAATTTGGTAATTTTACTATTTAAATAAAATTTAAATTCATTTTTAAGGTACAAGTGGAATAATTAGACATTTTAAAGTAAAGAATCAAAAGATGAAGACTTCATCTTCTTCATCCATTTTCGAAAACACAAGGGGGGAAGAAAAAATTTTCCAAGTTCGATTCACCCGAAACTCGATTTTCAGGTAATCTTTCGAACTACAAAGTAGTTCTTCTCTCCAAGCTCTATCTTTTGATGTAAATAATTCATGGAATACATGCTTGATTGATGAGAATTTTCATGAGAAAGAAATTATGGTTTATGAACCAAATTGGGGGTTTTGAGATTTTATGATTTCATGATTGAATTCAAGTTGGAATTAAGTTGTATGATGTTAAAATCATGTTATTAACTTGGGATTTAAACCCTACATATTTTAGTTTATATGGATAATATTAGGGTTTATGGATTCAAGTTTAATTTAGGGTTTGTGATGTTAGATTAATGATCTAGTAAGCTTGATTTGTTGTTTGGAAGCAAAACCCTAAGTTAAATTATGTAGGAGCCATTTCGGCAAATTGAAAAGTTGAAGCAGTAAATCTGAATTTTTAGAATTGGAGTGCAATTATGTTATTAATGATGTTAGAGATAAGAAAATGAAGTTAGAATTCCAAATTGATGTTGAATTGAATTAGTGACCATTTTGACAATTTGTCAAAATTAAGTGATCAAATCAAAATTGAAGTTTTGTATGGGGGCTAAATCTGATTTTTAGTTATAATGATGGAGTTAAGGTAATAATGTTGAATTGAGGACTAATTTGCAAAGTTAAGAAATTTGAATCCTTACCTTTGTATTTTAGTGACTATTTCGGAAAGAAGGAAAATTAGAGGGAGTTATTGTGAATAATTATTTGATGAAGAAGGTTATAAGTTGGTAGTTTAAAGCAAGTAATTGGACTAAATTGAAAAGTAAAGAAGTAAGGAGAAGTTAGTATAAAAGATGAAGTTATTTATGAAAGCCGTGTAGAAAACTAATTTAGCAGTGGGTTTGAAAATTCACCATAAATTCTAAAACAATGGTTAGATGGTTAATTTTGTACCGATGTAAAGATTTTTTCATCTAGTTTCATTTCCAACAAACGAAAACTAATTTCGAGTTTCGAGTCAAAAGATATGAATTTTTAAGTGACGAAAGGTCAGAAAATAGAACATAGTCTGTTATTTCAGCACTATAACAGACTTTGAAAATTCGTCATAAATCGTACAAGATGAATTTGGAATAGCAATTTTTATGGGTGAAAAGCTTATAGAATCTAGTTTCTTTCAAAACAAACGGAGTCGAATTCCGAGTTATAGATTATTTTATAGAAATATTTCTTTGAAGGTACTGCAAACTGCCAAAAAATGAGAATTGATACACTTTGTATCTAAGGTTGATTAGTAAGGTTGAAATGGGTTAATGGAAGTTCAAATTGGTCACTAATGACCATAATGAGTTTTTGAACAGTACAAGGAAGAAAGGAAAACGTTTGGAAATTTTTATATTCGAATGATTATATTGGACAATATGTCTAAGATATTGTTAGATTGGGATCTAACAAATATTTCTTTATTTGATTTATGAAGTTCAAGTTCGAATCAAGAGAGGTTCGAGGTGTAATGAAGAAAAAGTTTAAAGAGGACTTAGTGAGGCATACAAATAAATGGCCCAGGTGAGTGAAATTGCATGCATATCATAATACATTGATATTTATGTCAGTGAACATATGATTGATATAATATGAATATGTCAAGAATTGAAATATAAAATGCATTGATCATATGATTACTTTCATTGATGAAATGAAAATGTTATATTGGGTATGAACTGCCCAATATTGATATATATTGATATATGTTGCCATTGATGACATAAATGATGATATAAAGCCCAATGTATGATATAGAGATTCAAAGGTATAGTTGGATATCCATAGAGTCATAAACAGTTGTATAAATATTCTAAGTGCTTCAGGTAAAGTGCAAATTTATTCTAAGCACTTCAAGTAAAGTGCAAATTTCATTAATGGTATACTCCGGAAAGTATACCGAAGCACTTCAGTGCTAAGCACTCCCGGTAGAGTGCAATAATACACTATACTCAAGTAAGTATAGGGGGATGACTCGTGTACATAGAATCTCTTAATTTGATACCTTGGGCTAAGTAAATTCAAATGAATCAAAGAAACATAATGATAAGCTTGAAAGCTTGCAGATAGAAATGAAAAGGTATTGGTAAGCATTGAAAGCTTACGGATGGAATTGGCAGCGGTATTGGTAAGATCTAATCTTACTGCTTTGATATTCATATATGCTGTTACATATTTACTTATGTTAAAGAACATGAAATGGTAAAATGATCATATGCGTTATTATTTATTTATATTAATCTTTATGTCAAATTGCATTTGACTATGCATTATTGCCTTACTAAGTAAATACATAGCGTGTGACTATTTCACACATACATAACAAGAAATGGTTGGAGTAAGGAGCATAAATGGACATCATCAATCAATAACAGGTACATTAGTATCAGTAAGATATCTTTTAACACTGTTTGATATTTACTAGTTGGCATGTATATTAAAATGATACGGCTACTTTGATAGAATTTGTATTTTATTTGGTATTTGGGTGAATTTTAAATCAGGTAGTTTTTAGGCAGTTTCACTAATTATATAAAGTCAAATTAAATTGATAAGTTGCTGCCTAAAATTAAACTTGATTTGAAGATGAAAATATTATGTTTAAACTTTACGCGATTAACTAGATTTGTAAAAAAAAATTAAATATATTGTAATAATTTAAAAAAACAAAATTTTACCGAATTACAAATGTAGAGGGTTTTACAAATGTTTTGTGATATCTCTGACTCGTATTCAGTGATGGATACGGGAAAGAGATGTTACCGTTCCAACCATCTTTGTTGCCCTTTGCTCCTCATACTCACACATTTTCTGCTATGTAACACCGTAGTGTTTGAACCGACTCCGTAGAGTCTATCTCGACCCCAAAGAGTCTATCTCAACCCCGAAGAGTCTATCTCACACCGTAGTGCTATGACACAGCTGCTAGGACTCTATGGATATCCAACTATACCAAAAATTCTCATGTGAACCTATGGTATACGAGTCATCATAACGACACCGTAGTGTCTGCAACACCGTAGTGCCTGATGGTCAGCACGTACTGGAGAACGCTCTTTGCTCCTCATTATCGCACCTTTTGTGCTAGTCGACACTGAAGGTCTAAACATCACCGAAGTGATTGCAACGCCGTAGCGTCTGATGTCAACACCAAAGTGTCTGAAACGCACCGTAGTGCTGGAATGCAACTGCTATGACTCTTTGGATATCCAATTATACCAAAGACTCTTACACTAGTACTTGGGCATAACAATATAATATTTCCATTTTCAATATCCAATTCATGAGTAATATCATGCATTATTCGATAATGGGCAATTCATACTCAAATATCTAAAATCGATTTATCTCAGATAAATCATTATGCCATATAAGTGTATTACATAAGCCATTTACATAACTTTGATCAACTTACATTTTCATTAATATTAAGATCGACTTCTCGTAAGTGTTTCTCATGTCATATATATAAAATAAATAAAATGCACTCACTCACATCATCACATATATATAAATAAGTAAAAATACACTCACCTGGGCCATGCATGATATTAGCCTCACTAAGCTATTTCAATACTTTTTCCTTGCTTTCTTTTGATCTGGTACCTTTAGCCTCATCAATAGCTGTACAATACCATTTGAACATACATAACAATATTCATGTTCGATTTTTAACCTAACATTCCTTAACTATACTATACTAGTATAATTATCCGAATATAAAATATTTCCAAAAATTTTCACTTTTTCCTTTAATAATGTCGAATTGTTCATTATGGTCCTTAGTGACCATTTTGCACATTTTACAATTTATTCCAGCTCGAATCACAAGTTATTCAATAATTCCATCATTTTCACTAACTTTTATTCAATACCCCTTTCATCCACTAACTTTTACCAAAGTGACGTTTTAGTCACTAATTTTACACATAATCTTGTAAACTTGTATTGAATAATTAATCAAAGATTTCTATAATTTTTTTCTCACATTTTCCCCTACTTTTAGACCAAAGCTGAATTGGTCCTTGAATTATCCAGGATTGTCGAAATGGTCGCTTGCAATTTCATTTCTTGTCAAATTACCCTTGGATTATAATTTAATTCTAACTTTATACAACATATTCGAATCATAAAATCTCATAATCATAATTTTCATAAAATTTCCCCATTATTCTTCCATATGGCCAAGTTGGTCACTTAGCTTTTCTAGGCTCATTTTTCATCCAAACAACATTCTAACATGCACAAATTTTTTTTCCAACATATATTCTTCATTTCCAAAAATTAACACTTAAAACCCCACTTTATTTCTAAATGCTAAATTGAGTGTCTAAGCTTTTCAAGGACTTTATTTTGGTCCTAATGCCATAATCAAGCTTCTAAGTTCATATCTCTTTAAATCCATCAATAGAATAATTTTCACAATATTTCTCCAAAATTCCCCATGTATGCCGAACAGGTCACTTAAAGGACTAGTTGAGGATTTTTCATTCTGACTTCAAAATCAAGCTTCTTCTATCATCAATATTTTATTTTCATCATCAATTTCAAAACCTTAAATAAAATCTCAAATTCTAGGGTTAGGGTTTTTAACCTTTAACATGAAATTAATCACAATCTAAGCTTGATTCCATATCTACAACACTAGATTTGCATAGATCAAGCTTCAATCTAAACATGGAACATGAAACCCTATTTTCTCTCTCTTCAAGAACATAATCAAATCTTCATAACTCTTGATAAAATTACTATCAAATGATAGAGAATTGAAAACAGATCAATTTTCTACCAAAAACATACCTTGAATCGTGTTTGAGGGCCTTCAAAATGCTTAGAGAAAATTTTGTGTATTTTCCCCTATTTTTCTCTTGTATTTCAAATTGTAGGGGAAGAATATGAACATTTTTGTTCATCTTTTTTTAATTTATGCCACATGTAATTAATAAATTGATTTTTTTATTCAATTTAGTCCTTATTCCAAAACTAACCTCCAACTGAATCATAATTTATAAGTTGCCATTCTAGTTCAATTCCAACCAAATCCATTAAACTCTAACAAAAATAGAGTAATGCTTTCACATGGGAAATTACCATGTTGTCCATGGTACTTTCAAAATATTTCAAAGTTGCCATTGTGACCAAATTACCAAACTAGTCACTTAAATCACTAATTTTGCCTTTTTTGTAAAAATCCAACTATTCTAGTTAGATCACAATCAACCAATTAATAATCCGTTCATAAAATTATATTTTATGAATTTTTCGTGACTTATGGAACAACCTCTAAAATTTCGATTCGATCTGATTTCCTGATATTCACTTACTATTTCTATTGCGGTTTCCCTTCACCGGGCTATCAAATAAATTCTAAAAATTCCTTATTTCCATATATGAAAAATAAATAATATTATCAAATAAAATATTCCATATTTATGAAGTCGAACTTACAATTTTGACTCGGCCAAATATACCGTAAATTACACGAAATCTTTATCGGGTACAATTTCTCTTAATATTTCTTAATCGGCTATCCATATGAATAATATTAACTCAGACTGATTCCTTTTTATCAATCTAAAGTACTGACTGGGACCTTCCCAATAGGCACCCATCCTAGTGCTACTCTAGCCTGAGCACGTTTAACTTTGCAGTTCATTTTGGGTATCCGAATTCTACTTAAACTTTAACTGTGATTTCCCAATATTTAAAATATCGGATCAAACCAGTAATTCCATATTCGATCTACACCAATAGGTGCACTATCTAGTTATGAAATAAAACACCTAACTTTTGGGAAATTACAACATTGGTCCTTCAACTTTTCATCTTTTGACTTGTACCATACAAGTTTTGAAAACTTATCATTTTGGTCACTAAACTTTAACCTTGAATTTCGATTCCAATTTTTCCTTGGATTATTACCAAACTTTGCGAGTACCCTAATTTTTTTATCCTCTATCACACGGTACTCTAAATTCTCAGAAATTCCTTTCCTAGAATCCATAATTAAAGAAATCCTAACTTTTATATTTTTGTCATTTTAGTCACTAAGTTAGCTTTTAAGCCGTTATCTTAGTACTAGATTACTCTTAAACAAATTAGCAAATTTTGGGGTATTATACAATGTCTGTTTTTGAGTATGGGTGCAGTTTGTGAGGTTGAACAGGTATGCACCTGAGTTAGTCCCTGACGAGCATCAGCAATGTGATCGTTTCTGCTACGAGCTTATGCATAAGGTTAAGACATACATGCTTGTTGTTGAATATACCGATTTTGATGTGTTGGTTGTGCGAGCCAAGTACATTGAGCAAAACCTTGGTTTGGCTTCTGGGTCTCGAGGCTTTAGCTATGGTAAGAGAGTGGTTAATTCTAGTTTTGGCGGTGGTCAGGCCAAGAGACATCGTGATAGGAGGTATCGCCCTGATCCGAGGCATGGTGGAGGTGTTGTTGGGCGTGGAGTATAGGGGCAGGGTACCTAGGTTAGGACTCTACATAATTTCTGTTGGGCTTGTGGATAGCGTGATCATTTAAGGCGAGATTTCCCATGTTTGGCCAGAGAGGGTCAGGCACCTGTGGCTGTTGTGGCCAATGCTTGTCAGAGTTGTGGGTCTGGAAAAAATTTGAGACGTGATTGTCCTTTGTTAGCTAGAGGTGGGTAAGATGTTACGCCTATTGTTACTCCGTAGAGAGGTCGTGGTTGTGGTCGTGGCCCGTTTTAGCGCAGAGGACTATGGCTTATATCGTTGCTATCCAGCCTAAGGGAGGTGGACCGACTAGGGTGTATGCACATCGTGAAGATCGTAATGACACCAATATGATTGTAGGTACATTCTCTTTACAGCCTTTACCGTTGTATTCATTGGTTGATTATGGTTCTACCCATTCATACATCTTGAGTGAGCATGCACAGTTGCTTGATATACTTGTTGAAATTTTTAATGTGGGTGTTAGAGTGACTAGTTCTCTTGGAGAGACACTCGTGGTTTGGATGTTGTATCGTAGATGTCCGCTGATGGTTTAGGGATATGTGTTTGCCATGGATTTGATGGAGTTGCCATTCTATGGTTTTCATGTGATTCTAGGGATAGATTGGTTAACCGATCATAGGGCTGTGGTAGATTTTCAGACCAAACGGATATCCCTGAAGTTGTCTGATGATTTTGAGGTGGTGGTTGTAGGTGAGAACGCTAAGTTCTTGTCTAATGCAGTTTCAGCTTTGGAAGCAAGTCAGATGTTGGATTCTAGTTGCCAGGCTTTCTTGGCCTATGTTATGAATCCTGGTTCGAAGGAGTTGAAAGTGCAGGAGTTTGCACGGTATGTGAGTTTCTGGTATTTTTTTGAAGAATTGCTGGGGTTGCCACCGGATTGAGAGGTGGAGTTTGGCATTGAGGTTTATGTGGGTACGACACCAGTGTTTATTGCTCCATATCGCATGGCCCCGAAAAAGTTAAAAATGCAACTGCAGGAGTTGCTTGATCGAGGTTTCATTAAACCTAGTCTTCCACCGTGGGGTGCACCGGTGTTGTTTGTGAAGAAGAAGAAGGATGGTATGTTGCGGATGTGTATAGATAATCGGCAACTGAACAAGTTGACAATAAAGAACAAGTATCATTTACCGTGGATAGATTACCTGTTTGATCAGTTTAGGGGTGCGTTAGTGTTCTCTAAGATAGATTTGAGGCCTGAGTACTATCAGTTGATGGTGAAAGATGTGGATATGCCCAAGATAGCTTTTCGTACGAGGTACGAGCATTATGAGCTTTTGGTGATGCTATTTGGTTTTACCAATGCACCGGCTGCTTTCATGGACATGATGAATCGGGTGTTCCATGAGTTTTTAGATCAGTTTGTGGTTGTGTTTATCGATGATATCCTTGTGTACTCTCGTACCGAGGAGGATCATGATAGACATTTGCAGATTGTGCTTCAGACGTTGTTGACTAATCAGTTGTATACCAACTTAAGCAAGTGTGAGTTTCGCTTAAGGAGGTTGCTTTCCTTGGGCATGTGGTATTGGTTGAGGGGATTCGTGTTGATCTGCACAAGATTGAGGCTGTGATGAGTTGGAAGGTGCCTAAATATGTGATAGAAGTTTAGAGTTTCCTTGGTTTGGCTGGTTATTACCATAGGTTTGTTGAAGGGTTTTCCAGTATAGCTACTCCGTTGACCAAGTTGTTGTAAAAGAATGTTCGTTTTGAGTGGTCAGAGGATAGGTACCGGGCTTTTGAATGGTTGAAGGAAGCTTTGACGCGAGCTCTACTCTTGGTTCAGCCTGAATTAGGAAAATAGTTTGTTGTTTATAGTGATGCGTCTTATGTTGGGCTTGGTTGCATGGTGATGCATGAGAGTAAGATGGTTGCCTATGAATCTAAACAGTTGAAGGTGCGTGAACGTAATTACCCTACTCATGATCTTGAGCTTGCGGCAGTTGTGTTTGCCTTGAAATCTGGAGGCATTACCTTTACGGTGGGAAGTGTGTGGTTTATACAAATCATAAGACTTTGAAGTATCTGATGTCGCAGAAGGAGTTAAATCTTAGGCAACGAAGATGGTTGAAGTTGCTTAAAGATTATGATTTGTCTATTGAGTATCATCCGGGTAAAGCTAACATTGTAGCTGATGCTTTGAGTAAGAAAGCTACTGTGGAGTTGAGAGCTATGTTTGCTCGGTTAAGTGACTTGCGACGGCTGGTTGTTAGCTGAGTTGCAAATGAAGCTGTCCTTGTCCCAATTGATTAAGGAGAAGCAACCGCATGATGTGAGTTTGGTGCCACATGTGAAGGATATCATGGATTGGAATCCTACAAATTTTCATTTTAATTGTAATATCCGAAATTTTTGACGAGTGACCAAAATGTAATTTTTGAAAGTTTTGGGTTAAAGTATAAACTTTGGAAAAGTTTGGGGAATAAAGTGTAAATTTCCATATAAGTAATTTTATTCAATATAAGAGTGAATCGGATCGAAATAAGTACATTGATATTGATAGGTTTTAAGAATTAAGATGCCGAAAAAGATACTGAATTTGAGTCGAATAAAATTATTAAGCGTGCTCAAGCTAGGGAAATATTAGGATGGGTGACCTCCAGGAAGGTCCCATAAAAGTGTTTCTAATCGATATTTTGGACTCAGTAAGAATAGAGAAAATTCGTATGGATTATCGATAAAGGAATTCTAAGAGAAATTTTATTCTATGAAGAATTTTTGATAATTATTAGAATAATAGGCCGAGTTAGGAAAATTCAGTCTAAGTCCTTGGAAAATGAAGTTTTTATGGGATAATAGAGTTTATTTCCTTAATATGGAAATGTATAATTTTTGGAATAAATCCAATAGCTTGAAAAAGGTAAAATTGCAGTAGAAGTATTTTATGAATATCAGGAAATCGAATCGAAGTGGAATTTTAGAGGCGGGTCCAAAAGCTATGGAAAAGTATAAAATATTATTTTATGAATATTTTATTGTAGTTGGTTGGATTCCAACTTGATTTAGTTGAATTTTTACAAGAATGGCAAACTACTAAATAAAAACTAGTTGGAAGACAAATTGGTCATTTGACAAGGATGGCAATTTTGAAATACTTTGAAAATTCGCCATAAAACGTAAAAGTTAATTTGGGCTATTAATTTATATGGTTGAAAAGCTTATCGAGCCTTGCTTCTTCAAGAACAAACGGAATCGAATTCCAAGTTGTAGATTATTTTATAGAAATATTTCTTTGAAGGTAGTGCAATCTGGCAGAAAATGAGAATTTATACATTTTGTATCTAAGGTTAATTAGTAAGCTTGAAAAGGGCTAATAGAAGTTCTAAATGGTTATTAAGGACCAAAATGAGTTTTGGACAGTATAAGGAAGGAAAGAGGAAACTTGTATATTCGAATGATTAGATTTGATAGCATGTTTAAGAAAATTGTTAGATTTGAATCTAACAAATGTTGTTTATATTCATGTGGTTAATGAAGCCGAGCACGAATCAAAGAGGATTCGAGATACTATAAAGGAAAGGATCGAGTAGAATTTAGTAAGGCATACTATTACATGGCCCAGGTGAGTGCATTTCTAAATGTTTGCTTTACATTGAAAATGGCATTGCATTTCTCTATAATACATGATATGATACATTGCTCGACATGGCAAG
Source organism: Hibiscus mutabilis (assembly GCA_019671005.1). Taxonomy (NCBI): domain Eukaryota; kingdom Viridiplantae; phylum Streptophyta; class Magnoliopsida; order Malvales; family Malvaceae; genus Hibiscus; species Hibiscus mutabilis. The sequence continues at coordinate 16,402,453 of CM033739.1, read as the reverse complement.
CTTGATGGAATACCAGGTACGAATAATTGTTTGCATAAATGATTATGCATTATGCATACATGAAATATGGATAATGACAAGATTAAAATAAAACAAGATACACCCTGGAGATCCAAGTCCATAGTGCAAAATGCACTAACGACGTGTTTATATAAGGAGCAAAGAGCGTCCTTATATGAGGAGCAAAGAGCATCCTCTCAAGTACGTACTCTATATGGCACTACGGTGCAGATAGGCTACGGGGTTTCCATGGGCCTCTAGCCAGACACGATGATAATAATAACAAGATGTTACAAGATACATGATATAGATGTTACATGATATATGATAGAGATGTTGCATGATACAGATGTTACATGATATATGATACAGAAGTCACATGATACATGATAGATATGTTACATGATTCAGATGTTACATGTTACTTGCTACATATGTCACATGATTACATGATACATGAATAAAAAGTTACATGTTACATGACCGAGAAGCACATGACATACATGATAGAATACATGTTATGCAAATGATGGCATAAAGAAAACATGACCATGATAGAATACATGTTATGCAAATGATGGCATAAAGAAAGCATGACCATGATAGAGCACATGATATGCAAATGATTGCATAATGAAAGTGTGACCATGATAGAGTATATGATAATGATTACATGATGAAAGCATGTCCATGATAGAGAATATATTATGCAATAATAACATGATTTATATGATAGTTATGATACATGACATATGTACATTGTGATATACTTGCCATGTTATAGAGAAAATAAAATGTACTTTTATATATATGACATACTATATTACATTATTTCATGCTTTTAAAATAAATAAGTTTAATTGCCTCACTAAGTTCGTAATTAGCGTGTGTCTTTTGTCACACGTAGGTTTCCTGAAAATATTCTATCGAGGTGGAGCAAAAACTTTGGAAAAATCAAGTTACTACAATAAGTTCAAGAAGTACGTCTTTACCATAATTTGGTAGACTAGTGGGCATGTAAGTATTTTAAAGTTGAACTGTCTACAACATAAGTTTACAACGTAATTATATGCTTTTATGGATGGACAAGTTTAGAAATACGAATTGTTAACAATAGCAAAATCTTTGGTATGGTTAAAATGTTGTTTAGCCCAAATCGCGTAAAAAATTTTAAATCAAGAAAAGGTATATGCAGCTTATGTAGTTTTCACCCTGAATTATATTTTTATTTCAATAATTCAATTATAAATTTTGTAAACCAATTCAGGGTTAAAACTAGCTGCACCTAGATGACATAGTTTTATATTTAAAATCGAGAAAGGGTTAAACTACAAATTAAATTTTGGTATAAAAAAATTTACAAGTCAAGATTTCTTCCAATGATTTCATAACATCATTAATGTATATTCGGTTTACGAGTATACGTTAAGGGTGTTACATTTATTGGTATCAGAGCAACATGTTTAGCCAATTCTAGAGGCTAAACCAAGTTTAATATGATTTGATGTTAAATACATGCCCCTAGGATGTCATGTTACTGACGTACTGTTGTGTAACTTGATTATGCTCCTCAATAACATGAATAAGTTATAGTAGAAATAAGTAATGTCAAGTATTGTTGGACTGTGTTAGGCATCTCATAATTGAGACCAAAAGGAGGTCCAAAGTAAAAGTAACGAAATACATAATGTTCCATCTCTGGCTCTTATCTCAGTAGAGCCACTTGTATAGCAGAGAACTCTAGCACAAAAATATGAAACCTTAGTATGCGCTTTAAAGGTTCTGCTTAATAGAATTAAGACCCTTGTGCCTACACCATTCTGGTACCTGCACTAGAAAGGATGTCAATTGTTAAGGAGCTTCTGAATTTAACGAAGAAAGTGGTCCGATAATTGCCAATTTGTGGCATAAAGATGATAAAGTCATGTTATAGAGGAATTAAATTGCATATAACTAAGACGTTAGAAGAAGTTGTATCTTGTTAAGGGAAAACATTCATATTTAGTGGTCTAATGCCACGAAGTTAGTACCTGTTAAGGAAGTGATTTGGGATTTTTTTTTAAAAGTGTTTAAAACCAAATATATGGGCGACCAGTTTAATAAAGAGATGTTGTTTGGTATGAGTTTATCGGTTTATCAAAATCCTTTAAATAAAGCAAAGGCTATGGAGAGAGACTGTATTTTCTTTAATTGATCCGAATTTGACTCACTCATACATTAGTTCTAAGATAATGGCACAAAGAAAGATTTTTAAGGAAACTATTTCTAGTGATGTGATTTTTAGTAATCTATTTGGACATAGTGTATGGGTGACTAGAATATATAAGAAATGTCCATTAGTAATTCAGTGGATTAGGTTCCCAGCAATAATAAACTTCTATTTCATGAATTTGAAGTTATCCTTGGAATGAATTGGCTATCTGTGTATGATGCAGAAGTGATGTGTAAAAAAAGGTTAGTGCTTCAAGAACCTGATCGTTCTGAAGTAAATGTGAAAGAAAGAACTGACTGTTTAGAGTCAATAATTTCTAAAACAACAGCTTAGAGGTTGTTAAGTGAATGGATGTAAGGCGTGTTTAATTTATGTGGTGATTATACAAATGTCACCCAAGAAGATTAAAGATATCCCAATTATAGGAAAATTTCAAATGTATTTTCCGATGAGTTATTAGGATTACCTCCGAATCGAGAGGTACAGTTTGAGATTGATGTCTATCTTAGAATTAAACTAGTTTCGATAGCACCATATAGGATGGTGTCAATTGAGCTAAGAAAGCTGAAAGCTCAATTGCAAAAACTGCTAGACTGGTATTACACTTGACCGAGTGTATCACCAAGGGGTACTCCGGTATTATTTGTAGAGAAGAAAGAGGGTTCTCTACAATTATGTATAGATTACCGGTAGCTGAATAAAGGAACTATTAAGAACAAGTATCCAGTACCAAGGATTGAAGATCTATTTGATCAGCTTAGAGGTGCAACAGAGTTCACAAAGATAAATCTTCGATTGGGTTATTATCAACTCAAGGTCAAAGAAGAAGATATATCAAAGATACATTACGAATTCCTGATAATGCCATTTGGACATGCAAATGCCCCTGCTGTATTCATGAATTTGATGAATAGGGTATTCCAATACTACTTAGACCAGTTTGTAGTAGTAGTCTTCATGGACAATATTTTGGTATACTTAAAGATATAAGTTGAACATGATTACCATTTTTGAGTGGTATTTTAAACATTAAGAGATAAGTAGCTTTATGTAAGGTTTTCTAAATATGAATTTTGGTTATCAGAAGTAATTTTCCTTAGACAGTATCGACTGAAGGAATAAGAGTTGAATTCCAAGGAAGTACAATCTATTCTTGAATAGGAGGCACTGAAAAATGTCTTTGAAGTCCAGAGTTTCTTGAAAATTAGCTGGATATTATAGATGTTTTGTAAAGGATTTATTTATTATTGCTATGCTACTTACTCAACTATCGTAAAAAGGTATTACATTGGAATGGTAAGAAGTGTCCTAGTTACACTGATCACAAAGGTTTAAAGCAACTAATGATGCAAAAAAAAATTAATTGAACCTACGGTAACAAAGATAGGTTGAGTTCCTAAGAGACTACAATGTAGTTATAGATTATCATTTCGAGAAGATTAATGTAGTAGCCTATGCATCAAGGCAGATCAAAACTCATAAAAAGAAGAGAAAAAAAAGAAGTAAATTGAAACAAGAGGAACACATGAGTATGAAATTAAGTCAAATGGTTGCTTATATTATCAAGAAAATGTTTACTTTCCTAATGATGGTGATTTGAAGAAAGAAGCTTTGACTAAAGTTTGTCATAGTCCATTGACTATGTACTCTGGAAGTAGCAAAATCCATTAAGATCTAAAGACTCAGTATTTGTGGCAAGAAATGAAAAAGGATAATTTCAGAATTTATGACAAAGTGCTTGACATGCTAACAAGTAAAAGCCAAACATCAAATAACTTCTAGATTGATTGAGCCTATTTCTATTTCCCCAATGGAAGTGAGAATAAGTGACAATGGAATTTGTAATAGGATTATGAGTAATAATAGTTATCGGACAAGTATTATGATGGCACCACCCGAAGCACTATGTGGAAGAATGTGCCGAACTCCTCTTTATTGATTTAAGCTATATGATCAAAATGTTCTATAATATCCCAAATTTTGGCCAGTGGCCAAAATGTAAATTTTGAAAGTTTTGGGGTTAAAAGTATAAACTTTGGAAAAGTTTAGGGACTAAAGTGTAAATTTCCCCAATAAGTAATTTTATTCAGTATAAGAGTGAATCGGATCGAAATAAGTACATTGATACCAGTTTTAAGAATTAAGATCCAGTAAAAGGTACTGAATTTGGATCGAATAAAATTATTAAGTGTCCTCAAGCCAAGGAAATATTAGGATGGGTGACCTCTGGGAAGGTCCCATAAAAGTATTTTTTATCGATATTTTGGACTCAGTAAGAGTAGAGAATATTTGTATGGATTATCGATAAAGGATTTCTAAGAGAAATTTTATTCTATAAAGATTTTCGATAATTATCGGAATAATAGATGAGTTAGGAAAATTCAGTCTAAGTCCTTGGGAAAGGAAATTTTTATGAGATGGTTGTGTGGATTTCCCGAATATGGAAATATAGAATTTTAGGAATAAATATGATAGCTCAAAAAAGGTAAAATCACAGTAGAAGTATTTAATGAATATCGATATATCAGATCGAATGGAAAATAAGAGACTAATCCAAAAGCTAGGAAAAAGTCATAAAATATTATTTTATGAATATTTTATTATATTTGGTTGGATTCCAACTAGATTTAGTTGAATTTTTACAAGAATGGGAAACTAGTAAATAAAAACTAGTTGGAGGGCAAATTGGTCATTTGGCCCCAAAGGCAATTTTGAAATATTTTAAAAATTACAAGGGCATTTTTGGAAGACAAAAATGGGAGATTTAATCTTGGCCCTTGATTGATAATAAGATCAATCTCAACCATAGATTAAAAGGGCATTTTAGTAATTTCACTATTTAAATGAATTTAAAATTCATTTATATTTAGAAGTGGCATAATTGTAGAGATTAAAAATTTAAAGGCCAAAAGATGAAGTCTTCTTCATCTTCTAAATTTTGAAAATTAGAGGGAAAATGGGAGAAATTTTCCAAGCTCGATTCAAGCCCCGAAACTTGATTTTTAGTTTGGATCCGAATCAAAAGAAGGTTCGAGGTACTATAAAAGAAAGGATCGAATAGAGCTTAGTGAGGCAAGCAAATAAATGGCCCAGTTGGGAGCAATTGCATGCATATCATAATACATTAATATTTATGTCATTGAACATATGATTGATATAATATGAATATGTCAAGTATTGGGAAATAAAATGCATTAATCATTTGATTATTTATATTGACAAGTTTGATATACTTATGCATAAGATTTCGGGTATGAACTGCCCAAGTTGATTTATGTTGATATATATATATATTGCCATGGATGAAATGATTATGGAATATGAAATACAAGCCCAAGTAAGTTATTAAGGGACATGATATAGTTGGCATGCGATAGAGTCCAACAGCACGCTGAATATATGATTTAGCACTATAGTGTATATAAAGGACACTTAGTAGGGATGGTTAGCACAACCTTATGTGAAGATGGTTAGCACAACCTTTTGTGTAGATGGTTAGCAGAGCCTTATAAACGTGCGGATGGTTACCAGAACCTTATAAACGTGCGGATGGTTAGCACAGCCTTATTAATGTACGGGTGGTTAGCACGGTCTTACATGCGGATGGTGGGCACGAACTTATGTGTCTATATGATATCAACACTTATGTGTCTATATGTTACCTGCACTTTATGTGTCCATATGTTTATCATCATATCGGTGACTAGTACTCTGGGAGTACCGATTTCGCACACTTAAGTTTCTCTCTCTATATAAAAGTTAATACATTGGCATATGTCATGCTATATAAATGTAGCCATAAAGTTTAATAAGTTTAAATTATTATTAATTTTGTTTGTTGCCTCACTAAGTGAAAAATTAGCGTGTGTTTGATTCACACGTAGGTTAAGGTGGAGTACTTGAAGAGGAGTAAGCATGCTGATCAAGCTTCAATCTGCAAAACGTCAGTAAGATATTCTAGCTTATGATAATCTCTAGTGGGCATGTAATTATTTGATTACTAGTAGAGTATGATGCATGAAATTAAACTAAACATATAGAGAATTAATCAGTTTGATGATGAAACGTATATGGATAAAACAAGATAATGCATTAGTAATGTGACATCTCTAACTCGTATTTAGTACGGGAAATGGGTGTTACATTTAATGGTATCAGAGAAATGGTTTAGCCGGTTCTGAATGCTAAACCAAGTTTGCATATAAAATTTTCAGTAAATACATGCCCCTGGGATATCATATTACTGATGTGCTGATTGTATGACTTGATGCTGCTCCTCATTAGTATAAGATGGAATGAGATTAGAATAAGGAAAGTAAAATGATGATGAAATTCGTCAGTTGACGATTCTTGGAGGTTTAGAAAGGACTCATAGCAGATATAATACAATAAAATAAGCATGGAAGTTAACTTCTATAGAAAATCTGAGATATATTAACGCTTAAAGGGTAGAAGAGGTAATATTGATACAGAGGAAGTAGCTTGGAAAACTTCCTGGAAAAGTGTTAGAGATTGGATTTGAGGATTAGTTTATAAGAAAAAATTTTCATTGATTTATGAATTCTGATAAGGTACTCATATTGTTTATGAGAAGTAGTATGAGATCAGTGGGTTAAGGCAGTATGTCAAGGGAATAATTTTAACTGGAAAATTCTAGTATGACTGCTAATAAATGATTCGCAGTATAGCACAAGAATTACAAGAAATTATAAGAACTGATTGTTAGTAAAGCTGGGAACAAAGCTAGTAATCTAAGAATTTAAGACCAATTTTAATATAAATTGGTTACCTATGACTAACATAGAAGTAAGATGAAAATGGAAGGTTGATCTTTAGTCAAGATATTATCAGTTAAAAGCTAAAGGAAGAGAAAAAGAGGAAATGTATCACTTTGAGAAAAAATGATTTGTGCAAGTCAAAAAGGAAAAAAACTTGGTTTCAGAATTATTATACCGTAAGGAATCGTGAAAGAGTTGGACCAAGGGCATAATTAATGGATCTTATCTCTAGATGAGAGCAAAGTTTATAGTATATGTACTTATGTTTTGGAGACATTGATTAAATTAGCTACATGTTATGTTATTACTCATGAGGAAAAGGAACTGCAGTTAGACTTGATACATGAAGAGGTGTTATTGGAAATATTGGTTTACGGAATTAAAGAATTAAGGAATAAGAAAAATTACATTGGTCAAGGCCCTAAAAAGAAATCACAAGGTCGAAGAAGCTACTTGAGAGTTTGAGAAGAAAATGAGGGAGCAATATCTGCAATTGTTTGAAACTTGAATGTGGTGAAAATTTGAGGAAGAATTTTCTTAAAGGGGGAAGAATTGTAATATCCCAAATTTTGGCCAGTGACCTAATTGTAAATTTTGAAAGTTTTGGGGTTAAAAGTATAAACTTTGGAAAATTGTAGGGACTAAGGTGTAAATTTCCCCAATAAGTAATTTTATTCAGTATAAGGGTGAATCGGATCAAAATAAGTACCTTGATATCAGTTTTAAGAATTAAGATGCAGTAAAAGGTACTGAATTTGGATCGAATAAAATTGTTAAGCGTGCTTAGGCCAGGGAAATATTAGGATGGGTGTCCTTCGGGAAGGTCCCATAAAAGTGTTTCTGATTGATATTTTGGACTCAATAAGAGTGGATAATATTTGTATGGATTATCGATAAAGGATTTCTAAGAGAAATTTTATTCTAAAAAGATTTTCGATAATTATCGGAATAATAGACTGAGTTAGGAAAATTTAGTCTAAGTCATTGGGAAAGGAAATTTTTATGAGATGGTAGTGTGGATTTCTCAAATATGTAAATATAGAATTTTCGTAATAAATACGATAGCTCAAAAAAGGTAAAATTGTAGTAGAAGTATTTAATGAATATCGGTATATCAGATCGAATGGAAAATAAGAGACTGATGCAAAAGCCATGGAAAAGTCATAAAATAATATTTTATGAATATTTTATTATAGTTAGTTGGATTCCAACTAGATTTAGTTGAATTTTTACAAGAATGGCAAACTAGTAAATAAAAACTTGTTGGAGGGAAAATTAGTCATTTGGCCCCAATGTCTATTTTGAAATATTTAAAAAGTTACAAGGGCATTTTTGGAAGACAGAAATGGGAAATTTAATCTTATCCCTTACTGATGATAAGATCAATCTCAACCATTAGATTAAAAGGGCATTTTAGTAATTTCACTATTTAAATGAATTTAGAATTCATTTATATTTAGAAGTGGTATAATTGTATAGATTAAAAAGTTAAAGGCCAAAAGAAGTATTCTTCTTTATCTTCTAAATTTCAATAATTAGAGGCAAAAGGAGAGAATTTTTCTAAGCTCGATTCAAGCCCCGAAACTCAATTTTCAGTTTGGATCCGAATCAAAAGAAGGTTTGAGGTACTATAAAAGAAAGGATCGAATAGAGCTTAGTGAGGTAAGCTAATATATGGCCCAGGTGAGTGCAATTGCATGCATATCATAATACATTAATATTTATATCATTGAACATATGATTGATATAATATGAATATGTCAAGTTTTGGGAAATAAAATGCATTGATCATTTGATTATTTATATTGACAAGGTTGATATGCTTATGCGTAATATTTCAGGTTTGAACTGCCCAAGTTGAATTATGTTGATATATATATTGCCATGGATGAAATGATTATGGAATATGAAATACAAGCCCAAGTAAGTTATTAAGGGACAAGATATAGTTGGCATGCCATAGAGTCTAGCAGCACGCTGAATATATGATTTAGCACTATAGTGTAGATAAAGGACACTTAGTGCGAATGGTTAGCACAACCTTATAAATGTGCAGATGGTTAGCACGGCCTTATAAACGTGCGGATGGTTAGCACTGCCTTATAAATGTGCGGATGGTTAGCACGATCTTACGTGCGAATGGTGGGAACAAACTTATGTGTCTATATGATATCACACTTATATGTCTATATGTTACCGGAACTTTATGTGTCCATATGTTTATCGTCACTTCGGTGACTAGTACTCTTGAGTACCGATCTCGCATACTTAAGTTACTCTCTCTAAATAAAAGTTAATACATTGTCATATATCATGCTATATAAATGTAGCCATAAAGTTTAATAAGTTTAAATTATTTTTAATTTTGTTTATTGCCTCACTAATTGAAAACTTAGCATGTGTTTGATTCACACATAGGCTAAGGTGGAGTACTTGAAGAGGAGTAAGCATGTTGATCAAGCTTCAATCTGCAAAACATCAGTAAGATATTCTAGCTTATGATAATCTCTAGTGGGCATGTAATTATTTGATTACCAATAGAGTATGATGCATGAAATTAAACTAAACATATAGAGAATTAATTAGTTTGATGATGAAATTTATATGGATAAAACAAGATAAGGCATTAGTAATGTGACATCTCTGACTCCTATTCAGTACGGGAAAGGGGTGTTACATGTTCAGTATAACCCAAAAGCTAGAAGGGTTGATTTAACTCGAGAAATAGAGGATAAGGTAAGAATTATTTAATATAATTTCTAGCCTGCCGCAGATTGACAATAGGCTTACGGAGATAGTAAGAGAAGAGATATTAAGTACGAAAGTGTTCCTAAAAGTTTCACTTTGGAAAAATGTGCTACAATTTAGTAAGAAAGGAAAAACTTAGTCCCATGTTCATTGGATCTTTTGGGGATTCTAAAAAGAGTTAGACCAGTGGCTTATCAATTAGCCTTACCGCCAGAATTAAGAAAGTTTCATAATATGTTCCATGTATCTTTGTTTCAAAGTTATCGATTGAATCCTTCGCATATCGTCACCTCGAGGAAATTGAATTACAATTGGATTCAACTTATGAAGAAGAACCAGTAAAATCCTAGCATACGCAGTTAAAGAATTAAGAACAAGAAAAAACCACTGGTTAAAATCCTTTGGAGAAATCATATAGTAGAATAAGTCACAAGGGAAACTAAAAGGAGAATGCAAGAGTAATAGCCGAAATTGTTTGAAACGGGTAAACATTGAAAATTTGAGGATGAATTTTCTTAAGAGGGGGAGAATTTTAATATCCCAAATTTTTTACTAGTGACCAAAATGTAATTTTTGAAAGTTTTGGGGTTAATGTATAAACATTGGAAAAGTTTGGGGACTAAAGTGTAAATTTCCCCAATAAGTAATTTTATTCAGTATAAGAGTGAATCGGATCAAAATAAGTACCTTGATATTGGTTTTAAGAATTAAGATGCAGAAAAAGGTACTGAATTTGGGTCGAATAAATTGTTAAGCATGCTCAGGCTAGGGAAATATTAGGATGGTTAACCTCAAGAAAGGTCCTATAAAAGTGTTTCTGATCGACATTTTGTACTCAGTAAGAGTTGAGAAAATTCGTATGGATTATCGATAAAGGAATTCTAAGAGAAATTTTATTCTATGAAGTTTTTTGATAATTATCGGAATAATAGGCTGAGTTAGAAAAATTTAGTCTAAGTCCTTGGAAAATGAAGTTTTTATGGGATAATAGAGTTTATTTCCTGAATATGGAAATGTAGACTTTTTGGAATAAATCCAATAGCTTGAAAAAGGTAAAATTGCAGTAGAAGTATTTTATGAATATCGGGAAATCGAATCGAAGTGGAATTTTAGAGGCGGGTCCAAAAGCTATGGAAAAGTATAAAATACTTTTTTATGAATATTTTATTGTATTTGGTTGGATTCCAACTTGATTTAGTTGAATTTTTACAAGAATGGCAAACTAGTAAATAAAAACTAGTTGGAAGGCAAATTGGTCATTTGACAAGGATGACAATTTTGAAATACTTTGAAAATTCGCCATAAAACGTAAAAGTTAATTTGGGATATTAATTTATATGGTTGAAAAGCTTATTGAACCTTGCTTCTTAAAGAACAAACGGAAACAAATTTCGAGTTGTAGATTATTTTATAGAAATATTTCTTTAAAGGTAGTGCAATCTGCCAAAAAATGAGAATTGATACATTTTGTATCTATGGTTAATTAGTAAGCTTGAAAAGGGCTAATGGAAGTTCTAAATGGTTATTAAGGACCAAAATGAGTTTTGGACAGTATAAGGAAGGAAAGAGGAAGCTTGTATATTCGAATGAATAGATTTGATAGCATGTTTAAGAAATTGTTAGATTTGAATCTAACAAATGTTGTTTATATTCATGTGGTTAATGAAACTGAACATGAATCAAAGAGGATTCAAGATACTATAAAGGAAAGGATCGAGTAGAATTTAGTGAGGCATACTATTACATGGCCCAGGTGAGTGCATTTCTAAATATTTGCATTACATTGAAAATGACATTGCATTTCTCTATAATACATGATATGATACATTGCTCAACAAGGCAAGCCTGATGGAATACCAAGTACGAATTATTGTTTGCATAAATGATGATGGATTATGCATACATGAAATATGGATAATGCCAAGATTAAAATGAAACAAGATACACCCTGGGGATCCAAGTCCATAGTGCAAAATGAACTAACGAGGTGTTTATATAAGGAGCAAAGAGCGTCCTCTCGAGTACGCACTCTACATGGCACTACGGTACAAATAGGCTACAGGGTTTCCAAGCGCCTCTAGCCAGACACGATGATAATAATGACAAGATGTTACATGATACATGATACAGATGTTACATGATATACGATAGAGATGTTACATGATATATGTTGCAGAAGTTACATGATAAATGATAGAGATGTTACATGATACATGATTTAGATGTTACATGTTACTTGCTACATATGTCACATGATTACATGATACATGAATAAGAAGTTACATGACCGAGAAGCACATGACATACATGATAGAATACATGTTATGCAAATGATGGCATAAAGAAAACATGACCATGATAGAGCACATGATATGAAAATGATTGCATAATGAAAGTACGACCATGATAGAGTACATGATAATGATTACATGATGAAAGCATGTCCATGATAGAGAATATATTATGCAATAATAACATGATTTATATGATAGTTATGATACATGACATATGTACATTGTGATATACTTGCCATGTTATAGAGAAAATGAAATGCAGTTTTATATATATGACATAATGTATTACATTATTTCATGTTTTTAAAATAAATAAGTTTAATTGCCTCACTAAGTTCGTACTTAGCGTGTTTCTTATGTCACACGTAGGCTTCCTGGAAATCGTCTATCGAGGAGGAGCAGAAACTTGGGAAAAATCAAGTTACTACAATAAGTTTAGTAAGTACGTCTTTACCATAATTTGATAGACTAGTGGGCATGTAAGTATTTTAAAGTTGAACTATCAACAACATAAGTTTACAACATAATTATATGCTTTTATGGATGGACAAGTTTAGAAATACGAATTGTTAACAATAGCAAAATCTTTGGTATGGTTAAAATGTTGTTTAGCCCGAATCGCGTAAAAATTTTAAAATCAAGAAAGGGTCTAGGCAGCTTATGTAGTTTTCACCCTAAATTATATTTTTATTTCAATAATTCAATTATAAATTTTGTAAACCAATTCAGGATTAAAACTAGCTGCACCTAGATGACATAGTTTTATATTTAAAACCAAGAAAGGGTTAAACTACAAATTAAATTTTGGTATAAAAAAATTTACAAGTCAAGATTTCTTCCAATAATTTCGTAACATCTTTAATGTATATTCGGTCTATGAGTATACGTTAAGGGTGTTACATTAATGATGATGGAGTGTTGTGTTTTAAGGATCGGGTTGTGGTGTCCGAAGATGAGGAGTTGAGGCATACCATTATGACCGAAGCGCATGCTAGTCCTTTTGCTATGCATCCCGATAGTACTAAGATGTATTGAGGTTTGAAGGACGAGTACTAGTGGGTTGGTTTGAAGAAAGATGTGGTATGTCAGGAGTGAAAGCTGAGCATCAGTTTCCTTCCTGGTTGTTGCAACCGTTGAGGATACCAGAGTGTAAGTGGGAAAGAATCACCAAGGATTTTGTGTCTGGGTTGCCTTTAGCACCGACCAAAAAGGATTCCATTTTGGTGATTATCGATCGATTTACGAATTGTGCGTATTTTGACCTTGCATAGGTTGGTCGATCTGTATATATCTGAGATTGTGTGTTTGTACAGGGTACCCAAGTCCATTGTTTCGGATAGAGATCCACGTTTTACAGCAAGGTTTTGGGTGTGTTTGCATCGTGCTCTTGGAACACGGCTGAATTTTAGTACTTCTTATCATTCTAAGATGGATGGTCAGTCGGAGCGTGTGATACAGGTCTTGGAGGATATGTTGAGGTGTTGTATCATTGAGTTCCAGGGAACATGGGAAAATAGTTGCCTTTGGTGGAGTTTGCCTATAATAATAGTTATCAGGCTAGTATATAGATGGCACCGTACGAGGCATTGTATGGTAGGAAGTATCGTACACCATTGTGTTGGTCCGAAGTTGGGGAAAAACATGTTTCCATGCCTGATAGAGTATGTTGTTGGTGACTGAGTGTTTTTGAAGGTGTCACCTTGGAAGAAGGTGAAGCGTTTTGGGTGGAAAGGAAAGCTTAGCCCGAGGTCTATTGACCATACGAAGTGGTTGAGTGTGTGGGTCCTTTTGCTTATCGTTTGAGGTTACCTTCTAAGATGGATAAGATTCATGATGTGTTTCATGTTTCAATGTTACAGAGGTATCGGTCGGATCCATCGCATGTTATACCAGTAGAGGATATTGAGTTAAGGCTAGGTCTATCTTATGATGAGGAGCCTGTAGAGATTCTTGACACTAGCAGTAAGGTTCTGCGTGGGAAGATGGTTGAGCTAGTTAAGATGTTGTGGAGGCACTGCGGAGTTGATGAGGCCACATGTGAATGTAAAACGGACAAGTTGGAATAGTTTCTGCGTTTGTTTCCACTAGGTAAATTTTGAGGACGAAATTTCTTAAGTGGGGGAGAGTTGTAATGCCCTGGCTTTGGGCCTAGAGGTTTTGAGGCTTGTTAGACAATCTGGTGGATCGGGTTAGGGATTCGAGTCAGATTCAGGAGTAGATATTTTTGTAAAAGATAAAAATATGGAAAATGGTTAAAAATCATATTTTAATATATGAAAAATATTGGTGAAACCAAATCTGGAAAATGGATTTGGAAGGGTGACGTTTTGGTTAGTGACTAAAATGTAATTTTTGAAAACTATTTTTAAAGGTGACTAAATTGTAAAGGATCAAATTCTTAGAATCCTTAAGGAGATATTTTACCAAGTTGTTTCTGGTGGTTTCTCCCTTCAATTAAGACTTTTTAACATCTATTTTTAAAGGTAATTAAAAGGGATTTTGATAATAAAAGTTAATTATTGGTTTTAAAGAAATTTGACGTAAACTTTTCTTTCAACTTTTCTCTCCACTTCTTTTCTGCCAAACAATCTTGTTTTCATAAAAATCCAAAGGTGATAGATATTTTTACTTGGATTCTTGATTTGTAATTGCTTCTTTACCTTTGATTTACAAAACCTCATTGAAATCTTATATTTTTCTAGCTTTAATCAACCAATTGAGGGAGAAATCACACAATAAAGAGTAAGGTTAGTTCTTCTCCTCTATTGATGGTTCTTTATTGATATTTCCAAGTATTTGATCCTTGATTTATGATTTATAATATGATTTTATGTTTTTATAATGAATAATCGATTTATTTGGGCTAAATTGATGAAATTATGGAAGATTCGTATTGGATATGTTTTCCAGTGTTGAGGATTGATTTTAAACATATTTTGGATTATTTATAATATTGATAATTGTTGTTAACATTGGAATCAGAAACTCCTTGAATCCTTGATTATTAGGTTGTTAGATTTGTGTTTTTGTGGAGTTGTGGTGGCTGTGTAGTTGTTGGAAGTTTATGGATGAATTAATGTTGTTTTTATATGTTATTAGATGTAGATTGAAGTGTTATATTGATAGATTGTGGCTGGGTTGTGTTTGGAAAGAGTTAGATGATGATTTCGGTTGTTGTGGTTGGGTAATTGTGAAAGGATTGTGAGGTTTTGCAACGAATTGTTGTTGCTGTGTTTTGAATGCATTAATCATCTATTGTAACGTGGTTAAAATAGGGGAGGTCAATCCAGAAATAATCAGTGAAGCCTTGGAGGCTTTGGACGCTTGATTTCGCGTTGACGAATTGAGGTTTCGTGTATCGGTGAGTGAGAACGTGGAATTTAGCTTTGAAATGATTTAAAGGTGGTTTATGGGAGTTTAAACTGATCTTGAAACGCTGGTTTAAACTCATAAGTAAGTATGGCATGGTTTTCTCTCTCGGTCGTGCTTTGATGAAATGGTTTTATGCACTTGATTGATTTACATTGTACCTACTGTTTAAGCATGTTTTAAGTGTGTGAGATACTGTTTTTGATCATGAAATGATGATGGATGCAGGTGGTAAGTGATCCATGTAAGTATATGGTTTATACTTGTGTTTTAAGCATGTGTTGTTGCTTGGAAAATGATTTGGATTAATGCTTGTAAAAATAGTGAGGTAAATAGTGAATTATATTGGCAAGTGATGTGGTTTTAAAAATTGTTATCGGATATAGTTGGCCGGCCATAGGATTGATAGTGCACTATAATAAGCCGCCTTGGATGTTGAGGGGTTTTGATTTGGTGTACCGAAAACTCCATCCAAGTACCCTAACGGTTGAGAGGTTATATGGTATCGTAAACTCCCGTTAGATGATTAAGCATCTAACCGAGGAATGGGGTTGGTGTCCTTGTGGGTTGTAAGTGTACCCGTTTGTAATGTACCACGATTGTGATTGTATCGTTATTCTAGTTAAGATGGCTTGAAGTGTTATGAGGACACTTGTTTAATTAATGTATCCGATGAACTATTTTGATAAAGGAACTTGGTTATGATCACTTGTAAGCCAATATAATTGTTATGCATGGGAATGCTTAAATTTAGGTTTGGCAATGGGATTTGTTGTTGCTTAATGATACATGTTGCATATGGTTTAATATGCTGGTTTTTAAAGATGTTATGTGCATGGTTTTCAAGGCATGATAATGTTTTAAATGATGTTTAAAATATGATTCAAATGGGATTTCAATGTGTTGTTGAGCAATGGTTTTAATGCATTGATGGTGTTTTGTTTTTGAGCACTCCTGTAATATCCCAACTTTTGCTTAGTGACTAAAATGTAAATTTTGAAACTTTAGGAGTTAAAGTGTAAACTTTGGAAAAGTTTAGGGACTAAAGTGTAATTTTCAAAAGTTATGTAAATTAACCCCGTAAATGAATAGTTCACCCTCAAGAGTGTTATTTATGTGTTATTGGATTTTTTATACGAGGTTTATATTATTCGAATTTAGATTGAATAAAATTGTTAAGCATGCTCAGGCCAGAGTAACCCAAGGATGGGTGACCTAATGGAAATCGTATTAAGTGAAATTCGAATAATTGGATCGAATAAATATCATAAAATCAAAAAATTATGATATTTTGGAAGGATTCTGATTAGAATGGAACCAATTTGTTTCAATCTTTATGGAATGGCAATTTTTAAGTCTTGTTGTAAATAAAGTCTAGTTGGAGGGAAAATTGGTCTTTTGCCATGGATGGAGTTTTTGAAATATTTTGAAACTTTGAGGGCAATCATGAAAGGTGAAAAACACATGGATTTGATATTGACAATTGATTTTTGATAAGATTAAATCTTTGCCATTGGATAAAAAGGGTAAATTAGTAATTTCACTAGTTAAATGAATTTAAAATTCATTTAACCTTTACACATGGATCAAATAGGATAAAAGATGAATAAAGATAATCTTTATCAGCCAAGGGGATGTTCGAATGGTACAAAGAAAAGAGGAAAAAATACAAAAAATTTTCCTAGCCATTTTCAAGACTTTTGATCAAGAATTCAAGCAAGGTTCTTTGAGGTAAAGTGATATACTCTTCATTCTCTACATTTTGACAGTAAAATTGAATGGAATTATGAAGTTCTGGATAAGGGTTTGAAGAGAGAGAAATTAGAGTTTCATGGAAATTTGATGGAATTCAAGTAGTACATGATGAATTAAGTTTAGTTGTGATGAATACAAGCTTGAAATCAAGTTAATTTCATGTTGAAGAGTTAAGGATCTTTTCGGCAATTCAAAAAAGTAGGGACTAAATTGTAAAAAAAATATTTCTGGTGATGAAAATAGTGGAGTTGTGATATTAGTATCTTATTTTAGCATTTTGGGACCAAATTGAATATTTGAAAAAGTTTAGGGACCTATTCGGCTATTTAAAGAAATAAGGGTATGGTTTTGGAAATTTTATTTTGAAGGGAGACTGATCTGTAAACTGTTGAAATTATGATCAAAATTAGCTTGAATTGATAAAAAAAAGTACCATTTTGGCAAGAATGAGAAAGTAAGGGATTGAAATGGAAGAATTGAAAATTAAGGCATGAATAGTTGCCAAATGTTCAAAATGGTCACTAAGGACCCAAAATGAGATACATGACAAACATTAGAATTTTTATTTGGAAATGTTAGACTCGAAATAAGTAAGTGTATAGTAATAAGTATATTCAATTTATTTCTATAGTTGCAAGAAATACTGAGGAAGGTACAAGTATTTAAGGAAACGAAAAGATTAATGAGTAAGCTTAGTGAGGCAAGATAAGAAATGGCACAGGTGAGTGCATTCTACTTACTCTATTTATGAAATGAGAAAGACTGGTGATAAGTTATTCTCGATTATTGAAATAAAAGGATTTGAATTTTATTAAATGATTTTGAAATGTTTTATGAATGATTTTTGGGTATGAACTGCCCAATGCATATTTTTACATATTGAAGTGATTATCTTGATCCATTGATATTATCGAAAATGAATGAAATGTTCATAGTAGTAAATTATTTGAAAGCCCATTGTATAATTATTGAGTGTCTTGGTATATTAGCATGCCAAAGAGGTGGAGTATATTAATATGATATTACTTTCAAGTACAGTAATGAGACAGTGAGCTGTGTTCTAAGGCTATGACCTATTGGTTAATATTGTTGTTAAGTTACGGCAGTGGTATAGTGAGTTGTGTTCTACAACAATGACCTATTATTATTATTATTGATGTCGTTAAGTTACGGTAGTGTTTACAGTATTACACTGACATTGATACATTGATATCAATGCATCATTACATTGATACATTGTTTTATTAATGGCACAACTAAATAGTTGTTGTCGGGCACATGTGCATACTCATCATTGACTCACATGGCATGTATTCCCATCCATAGTACATTGGGCTATATTGAAATTGAAAGTACAATAGATCGTATTGATATAACCTGTATTGTATATATATATATATATGAATATTGAGATTTTTACAGGTTACGAAAAAGGGGAATGGTTCTGATATGTCAGTCTTTATAATTTTCAAATCCTTTTTTATAGTTATATTTCGATTAATTTCTACAGTTGCAAGAAATACTGAGGAAGGTCCAAGTATTCAAGGAAGCGAAAAGATTAATGAGTAAGCTTAGTGAGGCAAGATAATAAATGGCCCAGATGAGTGCATTCTACTTACTCTATTTATGAAATGAGAAAGACTGGTGATAAGTTATTCTCGATTATTGAAAGAAAAGGATTTGAATTTTATTAAATGATTTTGAAATGCTTTATGAATGATTTTTGGGTATGAACTGCCCAATGCATATTTTTACATATTGAAGTGATTATCTTAATCCATTGATATTATCGAAAATGAATGAAATGTTCATAGTAGTAAATTATTTGAAAGCCCATTGTATAATTATTGAGAGTCTTGGTATATTGGCATGCCAAAGAGGTGGAGTATATTAATATGATATTACTGTCAAGTACAGTAATGGGATAGTGACCTGTGTTCTACGGCTATGACCTATTGGTTAAAACTGCTGTTAAGTTATGGCAGTGGTATAGTGAGTTGTGTTCTACAACAATGACCTGTTATTATTATTGATGTCGTTAAGTTACTATAGTGTTTATAGTGTTACACTCACATTGATACATTGGTATTGATACATTGATATTAATACATCGATACATTGTTTTATTAATAGTACAACTAAATAGTTGTTGTCGGGCACATGTGCATACTCATCATTGACTCGGATACCATGTATTCTCATCCATAATACGTTGGGCTATATTGAAACTGAAAGTATAATGGATCGTATTGATATAACTTGTATTGTATATATATATTAATATTGAGATTTTTACAGGTTACGAAAAAGGGGAATGGTTCTGATAAGTTAGTCTTTATAATTTTCAAATCCTTTTTTATAGTTATATTGCACTCTATTTATTTCCATTATTACTTTGCAAAGAAATGTTTTAATTATTTTATATTACCTCACTAGGCTATACTTAGCGTTTGATTGTTTCACGCGTAGGAAAAGAGAAGTGTTGGGAGTAAGGAGCATTAGCGAACATCATTAATCAAAAACAAGTACATCAGTATCAGTAATAGAATTTTTATGTTGTTTGACATTTACTTGTCGGCATGTATAATAAAATGTGAAGCCTTCTCTGATATGAATCATATTTTATTCAGAATCTGGATGATTTTTAAATTAGGCAGTTTTCAAGCAATTTTATTATTTATATGCTAATGGATCAAACTGTTAAGTTGCTGCCTGAATCTAGGTTCAAAATTGAATGTGGAATTATTAAGTTTTTAAATTTTATGTGATTAACTATTTTACAATCAAAGATAAGATTTTCTTAATATTAAACAATTATTTTACAAGTATCATGTGACATCCCTTACTCTTATTCAGCATGAATACGGGAAAAGGGTGTTATATTTAACGGTATCAGAGCTACAGGTTTAGCCGGTTCTAAGCGTAAACATAAGTGATTTTATGTCAAAAAGTCTATACATGCCACTAGGATATCAATATTACTGATCTGGTGTTTATATGATCTGATTGATGTCGCTCCTTACTAATATGAAAGGAGATAAGTTATAATTAATGTTTGAGTTAAGAAGATTGAGATGAACTAGTAAATGAGAGGTTCTGGAAAAAACCATAGTGGTAATAATAAGATTAATCATAACCTTTTGGGTTAATCGGAATAAGAAAGAACGCTGGCACAATAGGGAGTGCCTATACATGATTTGGGAAATCCTGAATTTCATAGTGAAGGTGGTCCGATGGCTGCTGACTTATGGTCTAATGATGTTAAAATTATAAAGGAAGAGCTAAATTCTTCCGATGTGGAAAAGTTAGAAGGAATTGTATCCCTGTTAAGAGAACATGTTCAAATATGGTGGGCAAGTATCAAATATAAGATACATGCAATTGAAGTGACATGGGTATTCTTCCAAGAAACATTCAAGACGAAATATATTGGTGATCAATATAGGAGTAGAATTTATAGAAAATTAGATAAGTTGCCAAGATTACCTTCAGATTGAGAGGTAGAATTTATAATAGTGGTTTTACCAGGTATTGTATCTATATTGATGGTTCCGACCGGTCTTCGGGAAAGGAAGGTGCAATTGCAAGAAATGTTGGATTAGGGTTTTATAAGACCAGCTGTGTCATCTTTGAGGCGCACTAGTATTATTTATGAAAAGAATGATGGATCCGTGCGACTATGCATCCAGATGAAAATAAGATGTAGCAAGGTTTAAAAAGTCAGTATCGGCGGCTAGGCATGAAAAGAATTTAGTATGGTCATTATAAATCGTCTGACAAAGTTTGATTACCTTATTCCAGTTGAATAGATTATTCGCTGGATAAATATACAAAACTTTATTTTCAAGAGGCAGTAAGATTATATGGTGTCTCAGCATTGATAGTGTCAGACAGAGACCCAAGGTTTATTTCAAGGTATTGGGGGAAGTTTATTTGAAGCTTTAGGGATTAAATTAAGTTTTAGTACAGTTTTTTATCCGCAAACGTATGGGTAATTTAAATGGATTATACAGATTTTGGAGGATAAAGTAAGGATTATTCAACAAAATTTTAAGGCCGCCGTCATTTGGGAAGGTGAAGAAAGAATGAATAAACAAAATACGAAGTTGTTTGAAACGGGTAAACGTTGAAAATTTGAGGACAAATTTTCTTAAGGGGGAGGAATTGTAATATCCCAACTTTTGCTTAGTGACTAAAATGTAATTTTTGAAACTTTAGGGGTTAAAGTGTAAACTTAGGAAAAATTTAGGGACTAAAGTGTAATTTTCAAAAGTTATGTAAGTTAAACCCGTAAATGAATAGTTCACCCTCAAGAGTGGTATTTATGTGTTATTGGATTTTTTCATACGAGGTTTATATTATTCGAATTTAGATCGAATAAAATTGTTAAGCGTGCTCAGGCTAGAGTAGCCCAAGGATGGGTGACCTAATGGGAAGGTTCCATATCCAATATTTTGACTGATAAAAAAGATTCAGTTTGAGTTAATAATATTCTAAGGGATTGTTAAGATAAGATTTCTAAAATAAAATATATCCAGTAAAAATTCCCGGTAATTATCGGATCAAATTGAAATTTTAAAGGCAGTTCCAAGGATTATGGGAAATTCATAAAATATTATTTTATGAATATTCTATTAATATTGATGGGATTCTAACTAAATTTAGTTAGAATGTGATGGAAAGGTTATAGAGCTCAAAGAATGAATATTTTGAAATCCTATTGAGTGAAATTCGAATAATTGGATCGAATAAATATCATAAATTAAAAAAATTATGATATGTTGGAGGGAGGCTGGTTAGAATGGAACGATTTTGGTTCAATCTTTATGGAATGGCAATTTTTAAGTCTTGTTGTAAATAAAGTCTAGTTAGAGGACAAATTGGTCATATGTCATGGATGGCATTTTTGAAATATTTTGAAACTTTGAGGGCAATTATGAAAGGTGAAAAACGCTTGGATTTGATCTTGACCATTGATTTTTGATAAGATTAAATCTTGGCCATTGGATAAAAAGGGCAAATTAGTAATTTCACTAGTTAAATGAATTTAAAATTCATTTAACCATTACACATGGATCAAATAGGATAAAAGATGAATAAAGATTATCTTTATCAGCCAAGGGGCTGTCCAAATGGCACAAAGAAAAGAGGAAAAATACCAAAATTTTTCCTAGCCATTTTCAAGGCTTTTGATCAAGAATTCAAGCAAGGTTCTTTGAGGTAAAGTGATATACTCTTCATTCTCTACATTTTGATAGTAAAATTGGATGGAATTATGAAGTTTTGGATTCGGTTTGAAGAGAGATAAATTAGAGTTTCATGGAAATTTGATGGAATTCAAGTAGTAGATGATGAATTAAGTTTAGCTGTGATGAAAACAAGCTTGAAATCAAGTTAATTTCATGTTGAAAAGTCAAGGATCTTTTCAGCAATTCAAAGAAAGTAGGGACTAAATTGTAAAAAAATATTTTTGGTGATGAAAATAGTGGAGTTGTGATATTAGTATCTTATTTTAGCATTATGGGACCAAATTGAATATTTGAAAAAGTTTAGGGACCTATTTGGCTATTTGAAGAAATAAGGGTATGGTTTTGGAAATTTTATTTTGAAGGGAGACTGGTCTGTAAAATGTTGAAATTATGATCAAATAACTTGAATAGATAAAAAAATACCATTTTGGCAAGAATGCGAAAGTAAGGGATTAAAATATAAGAATTGAAAATTAAGGCATGAATAGTTGCCAAATATTCAAAATGGTCACAAGGACCCAAAATGAGATACATGACAAACATTAGTATTTTTATTTCGAAATGTTAGACTCGAAATAAGTAAGTGTATAGTAATAAGTATATTTGTTTGATTTCTACAGTTGCAAGAAATACTGAGGAAGGTACAAGTATTCAAGGAAACGAAAAGATTAATGAGTTAGCTTAGTGAGGCAAGATAATAAGTGGCCCATGTGAGTGCATTCTACTTACTCTATTTATGAAATGAGAAAGACCGGTGATAAGTTATTCTCGATTATTGAAAGAAAAGGATTTGAATTTTATTAAATGATTTTGAAATGATTTATGAATGATTTTTGTGTATGAACTGCCCAATGCATATTTTTGCATATTGAAGTGATTATCTTGATCCATTGATATTATCGAAAAGGAATGAAATGTTCATAGTAGTAAATTATTTGAAAGCCCATTGTATAATTATTGAGAGTCTTGGTATATTGGCATGCCAAAGAGGTGGAGTATATTAATATGATATTACTGTCAAGTACAGTAATGAGATAGTGAGTTGTGTTCTACGGCTATGACCTATTGGTTAATACTGTTGTTAAGTTACGGCAGTGGTATAGTGAGTTGTGTTCTACAACAATGACCTATTATTATTATTGATGCCGTTAAGTTACGGTAGTGTTTACAGTGTTACACTGACATTGATACATTGGTATTGATACATTGATATCAATACATCGATACATTGTTTTATTAATGGCACAACTAAATAGTTGTTGTCGGGCACATGTGCATACTCATCATTGACTCGCATACCATGTATTCTCATCCATAGTACATTGGGCTATATTGAAATTGAAAGTACAATGGATCGTATTAATATAACTTGTATTGTATATATATATATATGTATGAATATTGAGATTTTTACAGGTTATGAAAAAGGGGAATGGTTATGATAAGTCAGTCTTTATAAATTTCAAATCCTTTTTTATAGTTATATTGCACTATATTTATTTCAATTATTACTTTGCAGAGAAATGTTTTAATTATTTTATATTGCCTCACTAAGTTATACTTAGCGTGTTATTGTTTCACGCGTAGGAAAAAATAAGTGTTGGGAGTAAGGAGCATTAGCGAACATCATCAATCAAAATCAAGTACATCAGTATCAGTAATAGAATTTTTATGTTGTTTGATATTTACTAGTCGGCATGTATAATAAAATGTGAAGCCTGCTCTGATATGAATCATATTTTATTCAGAATCTGAATGATTTTTAAATTAGGTAGTTTTTAGGCAGTTTTATTATTTATATGCTAATAGATCAAACTGTTAAGTTGCTGCCTGAATCTAGGTTCAAAATTCAATGTGAAGTTATTAAGTTTAAATTTTATGCGATTAATTATTTTACAGTCAAAGATAAGATTTTCTTAATTTTAAATAATTAATTTACAACTATCATGTGACATCCCTAACTATTATTCAGCGATGAATACGGGAAAGGGGTGTTACAACTCCTCACTAAGCCTAGTGTGCTTACGCTCTCTTTGCCCATCAATGCAGAGAATTAAAGGCTTGGAAGGCAGTGAGAACCAAGGGATCAAAAAAAGAATTGGTATCAAAAGTATGTTTTTTGATTAGACAATAAGTAATAAGGGCAATGGGGGTTTCGTTGTTATTTTGGGAGGTGTTTTGCTAAACTCCCTATTTGAGCAAGTTTGTTTTGCTACTCTTGGGTTGCAAAAGGCCATTTGGGATTGGTTGTGGTGATGGTTTGAGATTTCATGCTTTGCTTGCTTTGGTTTTTAGGAAGCATGCCTCTAGATTTACATTTGAAGCATATTACTATGTATTGATGTTGAAACTAGGTTGTTTTGATGTGGTTTGACCCTTGAATATGTTGGGTGTATGCTAGAAGCATGTTAGGGTGTTTTGGTATGTTCGAAAGCATGTTAAACCAGCAAAAGTGGACATTACAAGTCCAGGCGTACCGGTACGGGTGTCCGTATTTTAGTATGAGTAAGCCATTTTAAGCTTAGTGTACCGGTATGTGGGCAAGCGTTTCAGTATGAGCTTAGGCAAATTTGGCCAGCGTTTCAGCATACGATGAGCTATTTTGATACGGTAGAGTGTTTTATGAAGGGCGTTTCGATACGCGATGGCGTATCGGAACGAGTTTTGGCTACTGTAATTTTGGAGTATGAATTAATGATGCGTATCGATACACCCCCTTGCCTGTAGTGATACGGTGGCAGTTAAATTAGTTATTTGGAACATTCTGAAGTTCTGGTTTCTTACATTTTAGTCCCTGAATGTTGTGGATGCAATAGATTGAGTATGAATGACCTTTTTGAGCCATTTTTGACATGTAAGCACGAAACCTGCTTAATTAAAGGTTGGTAACATAAAAATGAGCTAAGTTCCTATAGTTTTTCGAAATTGCAATTTGGTCCCTAAATTGCAATTATGTTCAATTGGATGTCAATTCGATGCCCGATTGAGTTGAGGTTTCACCTGTGATCAGTATGCACATGTAGGATAATAATTGTGCATCTAGACAAGAAAAAGGGAAAAAAATCGGACGTGTTTTGGGTTTCATCTTTACAGTTTACTTCGGTAAATCTAATGTAGCTCGCTCGGTTCGGTCTTGCGACTAGGCCGAGTCGAGGGGGTTACAATTTCGAATAAAATGATGAAATGAGTATGAGTGGCATTGAAAAACAGTAAGTTCCCATGCATGTATAATCTATATTGGCTAAGTGACATACTAAAAGAAAAGTATCGGATATAGATGGCTAGCCACAGGAAGAGAGTGCACTGTAAACATAATGGGGCCTTGAGCCTAATTGATCATCCCTTTGCCTTGAGCTAGTTGAACGAAACTATCATGGTTTGAGATGTACCTCGGCCTTGAGGTAAGTGAAAGAAATTATATGGCTCTAGAGGAGGAAATATGTAATTGAAAGATTATTACCACCATTGATAAGAGGGTTGAAAGATTACCTCCACTGTATCTGTGTATCCAATAAAGTAGTTGATTAAAAGGAACTTTCAAAAGTTCACTATAAATGCCAATATATTGATATGTGATGGAAAGTAAGTGTATGATATGATTCATTGATTTCATTCAAGCATGATTTTTGATTATGTATTTTGCACAAAAGAAAGTTTGAAAATGAAGCAAGGTTTATAAATGTTATTTCTTAATTGCATAGACGCATTTTTGAGAGCAACCTCACTAAGCTCGATTAACTTACATTTTCTTTCATCGTTGTAGAAAACTAAGGTTTGGAGGCTACATTTCGAGCGAAGAGAATCCAAGAACACTATTTTCGTTTTGGTATGATGAACTATTTGATATCCAGTAAATAAGGTACTGTCGCAAATATCTTTTGGGGTTTGCAATGGTTTTTTGGGATGTTCTCAAAGTGTTTGGAGTTATGATTTCGTTGTTTTGTTTCTCTTTAACTATGATAAAGTTGCAATATCGCTTGCTTATGATACCTACATGCACAAATTTGCTTTGCAATGCATAATATGCTTGGACGTCTATCTTTAGCATTTAATGGTTTGAGCAAAATTGATATAATTTATATGAATTATGAATGCTATGCTTGTATGTTTTTAGGCCTAGATTTGGTTTTGAGTATGTTGATCTTGTAAGTTTAGGAAGGATGCCTCTAGTTCATGAAAATGTATATGAAATTGTGTGAAAATTGGTGTGTAAGTCTTTTGAAGCATGAATCAAGTGTGGTGTATGTTCATATTGTGTATTAGAGTGTTAGGGTCAAGTTTGGAATGTTTTCAAGTAGTAAAACCAATGAAAATGGGGCACTACAGGTCTGATCGTACCAATATGGTGCGAGCTGTATCAGTACACAGGACCTGAATCAGACCTGGGAGTTGGAATTTTGGTATGGGTATCAGTATGGTTTGAACCATATCGATACGATACTTGGTTATTGGAATCCTTGGATTCAGCCATTTAAGGTGGGTATTGGCACACGAGCAAGTGTATTGGTACACCCTTATTCGATGCAAGCTTGTGGATCAGTACTCAAGCAAGTGTATCGATACACATCAAGCCGTATCGATACCAAGACCCCGTGTACCAATACATGTGTATCAGTTATGTTAATTGGATTAATGACATGTTTTAGATTCTCTACATTTTGGTCCTTATCTGCTCGTATTTCAATTGAGATCAAGCTAAAATTTCACCAACATGCATGGAACTTGCCTAATTAAATATTGGTAAACTAAAATCTCTGTAGGTCTCTGTAGTTTAAAATATTTACACTTTGGTCCCTAAATTGCTTAATAGTTTAATTAAACATTGATTTGATGTCTGATTTGAATGTGACCTAAACCGTTGCCTGTATGCACACCTAGGATTCTAATATCACATCTAGAAAAGATAAAAGGAAAAATGGACCTAAATCTAGTTGTTTAGTTTGAGTTTGTTCAGGAAAACCTAATGTGATTCTCATGGTTCGGGCCTAGCAGCTAGGCTGGGTTAAGGGGTTACAAAAAGAGAATGGGACGATAAGAAGAACATGTAACTCAATGCTAAATCCATGCACATTCTCTTTTGGTCACTTGGCCTGGATGAATATGCCAAGGTGTCTTCTTGTTCCAATGCCAAAGAGATATGAGACTAATGTGAAATTACATGTGAATGAGGTTGACGAAATTACACATGATATGGGACAAATATGGGATATATATGGTACTTATCATGTGAAATTACACATGATATGGGACAAATATTGGTACTAACAAGGTGAAAGGAGACTAAGATTGGTCTTTTTAATCTTAGTTATGAGAACTTCAAGTTGGATCCTAATGAAGATATCAAGACGATGCACGATCGATTCTCCATTATAGTAAACAAGCTCAATGAGGTTATTTTGGAGGATAAGCTTGTGAGAAAGCTTACATATTCTTTTCTCGACTCATGGGATTCAAAGAAGGCCGCTATCATAGAAGCAAAGAACTTCAAGACATTAAATCTTGATGAGCTCATTGGGTCTTTGCTAACTCATAAGTTGATGGGACAAGAAAAGATGAAGAGAAAAAGAAAGAAGAGAAGATATAAGTGGAAAAGAATATGGTTGGAGTTGCTCTTAAAGCTACAATTGATGAGAGTAATTCTAGCGATGAGAAAGATGAAGAAATGACCATTCTTGCCAAGAGATTCACAAGGTTCATTAAGTCCAATAGAGGAAGAAGATTTGAAAGAAAGGAAGGCTTTAAGAATAAACCTAAAGATAATGATAAGGACCAAATCATTTGCTATGAGTGCGAGAAGCCAAGGTACATCAAATTCAATTGTCCCCAATTAAAGAAGAAGAGCTTTGGGAAGAAGAAGGATCGCAAAGTTCACATGGCTATTTGGAGTCACGAAGACTCATACTATGAGAACGAGCAAGAGGTAACCAACCTATGTCTCATGAAACTTGAGGAGGATCCCAAGGTAACCTCTAAATCATCTTCATTTGATTTTACATTTGATGGACTTCAAGAAGAATATGATGAATTAGAAGAGGTATATGATGAGTTATTTTTGGAGTTCAAAGAGTCCATTTTGAAAAATAAGAAAATCACTTTGGATTTAAAAAACAAAAATGACTATTTATCCAAAACTAAGACGAAGCTTGAAAGAAAGGATGAGGATATGCAAGTAGAAGAATTTGAAAAGAAAAATCCAGACTTGCATAACCTACTTTTAAGAGTCCTTGATGATCATCAAAAAAGGGTAGATGATCTTAAATTTTCTTCGAACAAAGTTGGAGCTAAAAGTTTTGAAAAGGGAGAAAACTCAAAGCCCAATTATGTGAAGAGAAACTTTAATGGTTACAGACATAGAGGCCCCCATAGAAACTCTAATGCTAAGTAATTTTGAGTTTTTGGGTTCCTAAGGAACTCATTGTCACTAAAAAAGATGACCTAATTGCTAAATGGATCCCTAAGGGAGTGAAGATTTTTGGAGCTAATACTTATGGACCTAAAAGAATTTGGGTACCAAAAATCAAGACGTAACTTTATGTTTGTAGAGGGAGCATTGCTACAAGGCCCAAAATGCAAGCTCAAATTCATGGTACCTTGATAGAGGATGCTCGAGACACATGACTGATGACAAGAGTCGATTCGTATAGCTAAACCCAAAACGTGGATGAGTTGTGACATTTGGTGACAACTCCAAAGGACATATTGGAGGAATTGGTTCTATTGGTAATCACTCTTCTATACTCATTGAAAATGTTTTATGTGTCAATAGTCTAAAACATAATTTATTAAGCATAAGTCAACTTTGTGATATAGATACAATGTCATTTATGATTCTAATGGTTGTAAAATTGTTGACGTTGCATCTAACATGATTATGCTTATAGGTCATAGAATATGAAGCATTTATATGGTGCATTTAGATGACATTCATGTTTCTAATGTATGCTTTGTTGCTAAAAATGAGCATGATTCTTGGTTGTGGCATAGAAAACTAGGACATGCTAGAATGAGTGTTTTAGAAAAAATAATTTCTATAATCTAGTAAGTGGTTTGCCTAAGATTAAATTTTCTCTAGATAAAATTTGTGATGCATGTGCTAAAGGCAAACACAAAAGAGTTTCTTTTAAATCCATTAATGATGTATCAACTAGTAGAATTTTACAATTGATCTATATAGATCTTTTTGGCCTTATTAGGACTATGAGCTTGGGTGGAAAACAATATGAATTTGTTTTAGTTTATGGTTACTCTAGGTTGGGTTTTATTTTTAAGTACTAAAGATGAAGCTTTAGAAAAATTCATCAAGTTTTCAAAAGTACACCAAAATGATTTTGGTTACTTGATTTCATATGTTAGGAGTTACCATGGAACCGAATTTCAAATTCTTGGCTTTGAAGAGTTTTGTAACTCTAGTAGAAGTAGTCATAATTTTCTAGCATCTCACACCCCTCAACAAAATGAGGTTGTTGAGAGGAAAAATAGAACTTTAGAAGAAGTGGCTACGATCAAGCTTTATGAAAACAATTTGCCAAAGTATTCAGATGTAGATTATGGAGGTTGTAAGATAGATAGAATGAGTAGCTCTGGTACTTGTCAATTCCTAGGAAATATGCTTATTTTGTAGGTTTTTAGGAAACAAAATAGTGTAGCATTATCAACAACCAAAGTGGAATATATTTCAGGCAGTAGTTGTTGTGCTCAAGTTTTATAGATGAAACAACAACTTTTAGACTATGGAACTGATGTAGGTATCATTCCCATTAAGTGTGCTAATACTAGTGTCATTTGTCTCACTAAGAATCTCATCCAATATTCTAGAACCAAACATATAGAAATAAGACATCATTCAATTATAGATCATGTCTTAAAAGAAGATGTAGTTCTAGAATTTGTAGATACCCTTTATCAAGTATTGGATATTTTTACAAAGCCTTTAGACAATGAACTCTTTTAGACTCTTAGGAGAGAGCTAGATCTTACAAACCTTCTTTAAACCTTAGATCCTTTTATGTTTTCAAAACCTGTTTGAATTTGCTTGAAACTCATGCTCTTATGTGATTTCTTGATGTTGTCGTTCAAATTGTTAGGGGGGAGTGTAATATCCCAAAATTTGGCTACTGACTAAATTGTAAATTTTGAAAGTTTAGGAGGTTAAAGTATAAACTTTGGAAAAGTTTGGGGACTAAAGTGTAAATTTCCCCAACAACTAATTTTATTCAGTATAAGAGTGAATCAGATCGAAATAGGTACCTTGATATCAGTTTTAAGAATTAAGATGCAAAAAAAGATACCGAATTTGGATCGAATGAAATTGTTAAGCGTGCTCAGCCCAGAAAAATACAAGGATGGGTGACCTTCGGGAAGGTCCCATAAAAGTGTTTCTGATCGATAATTTAGACTCAGTAAGAGTAGAGAAAATTCGTATGGATTATTGATAAAGGAATTTTAAGAGAAATTTTATTCTATGAAGATTTTTGATAATTATCAACATAATAGACTGAGTTAGGAAAATTTAGTCTAAGTCTTTGGAAAAGGAAGTTTTTATGGGATAATGGAGTTTATTTTCTGAATATGGAAATATGGAATTTTCGGAATAAATCCAATAGCTCGGAAAAGGTGAAATCGTAGTAGAAGTATTTTATGAAAATAGAAAAATCAAATTGAACTAAAATTTCAGAGGTTGTTCCAAAAGCCATGGAAAAGTCATAAAATATTATTTTATGAATATTTTATTATAGTTGGTTGGATTCCAACTAGATTTAGTTGAATTTTTGCAAGAATGGCAAACTAGTAAATAAAAACTAGTTGGAGGGCAAATTGGTCATTTTGCCCTGATGGCATTTTTGAAATATATAAAAAGTTACAAGGACAATTTTGGAAGAAGAAAATGGAAGATTTAATCTTGGCCCTTGATTAATGATAAGATCAATCTCAACTGTTGGATTAAAAGGGCATTTTAGTAATTTCACTATCGAAATGAATTTTAAATTCATTTATACAAGACAAGTGGCCAAACTGGATGAAAAAAATAGATGAAGACCATTCGTCATCCTCAAATTTCGAAATATGAGGGAGAGAAAGAAAATGGAGAAATTTTTTTCAAGTTCGATTGAAGCCTTGAAACTCGATTTTCAGGTAATCTCATCAACTACAAAGTTGTTCTACTCTTTAAGCTCAATCTTTTTGGTGTAAATAATTCATGGAAAACATGCTTGATTGATGGAAATTTTGCATGAGAAGAAATTAGGGCTTATGGAAAAAGTTTGGGGCTTTTGGAATTTTATGATTTCATGATGAAATTCAAGTTGAAATCAAGCTAGTATAATGTTAAAATCATGTTATTGAGTTGAGATTTAAACCCTACATATTTTAGTTTGTATGAAGATGATTAGGGTTTATGGATTCAAGTTTGATTTAGGGTTTGTGATGTTGGATAAATTATCTAGTAAGCTTGAATTTGTTATTTGGAAGCAAACCCCTAAATTAAATGTATAGGGACCATTTTAGAAATTCTGAAAGATAGAGGACTAATCTGATTTTTATGATTTGAAGTGTATTTATGTTATTATTGATGTTGGAGATATGAAATTGAAGTTAGAATGCAAAACCGATGTTAAATCAAGTTAGTGATCATTTTGACAAATTGTCAAAGTTAAGTGACCAATTCGGAAATGAGGTTTTAGAGAAGGACTAAATCTAATTTTAGTTCAAATAATAGAATTCATGTAGTAATGTTGATTTGAGGACTAATTTGCAAAGTTAAGAAGCTTGAATCCTTATCTTTGCGTTTTTAGTGACTATTTCGGAAAGAACAAAAAATTAGAGGGAATTATTTTTGAAGAATTAATTGATGAAGAAAGTGATACATTAGATGTTTGAATCAAGTAAGGGGGCCAAATTGACAAATAGCAAAGTAAAGAGAAATTAGTATAAAGTTTGAAGTTATTTATGGAAGTTGTGTAGGAAAAAAAACTGGATTTGACAGTAAGTTTGAAAATTCACCATAAATTCTACAAAAATGGTTAGATGGTGAATTTTATATCGATGTAAAGGTTTATTCGTCTAGTTTTGTTTAAAACAAATGGTTATTGATTTCGATTCATATATCAAAAGATATGAATTTTTAAGTGACGAAAGGTCAGAAAATAGTATAACAGTCTGTTCCGCAATCAGCACTGAAAATTGACTTTGAAAATTTGTCATAAATCGCACAAGTTGAATTTGGGCTATTAATTTATATAGATGAAAAGCTTAGTGAATCTAGTTTCTTTCAGAACAAACAGAATCCAGTTCCGAGTTTTAGATCATTTTATAGAAATAAATCTTCAAAGGTAGTGCAAGCTGCCAGAAAATGGAATTTGAGACATTTTATATCTAATGTTAGTTAGCAAGCTTGGAGGAATTATTTGAAGTTCAAAATGGTTATCAAGGACCAAAATGAGGTTTTTGATAGTATAAGGAAGAAATGAAATTTATGGAAAATTTTAATGTTGAATGATTAGATAGTTTGATAAAAATATTATTAGAGGTGAATCTAACAAATGTTTATTTATATTCATGTGATAAATGAAGTTGGATTCAAATCAAAAGAAGATTCAAGGTTATATAAGGGAAAAGATCGAATAGAGCTTAGTGAGGCAAGTTAATAAATAGCCCAGGTGAGTGCATTTCTATATGTTTTCATCAGGTTGAAATTGGCATTGCATTTCTCTATGATACGTGATGCGATACATTGCTCAACATGGGAAGATTGATGGAATACCAGATACGAATTATTGTTTGCATAAATGATGGTTTATTATGCATACATGAAATATGGATAATAACAAGATTAAAATGAAACAAGATACACCCTAGGGATCCAAGCCTATAGTGAAAAATGCACTAACGAGGTGTTTTAATATAAGGAGCAAAGAACGTCCTTATATGAGGAGCAAAGAGCGTCCTCTCGAGTACGTACTCTACAAGGCACTACGGTGCAGATAGGCTACGAGGTTTCCATGGACCTCTAGCCAGACACGATGACAATATAACAAGATGATTACATGAAAGAACAAGATACATGATAGAGATGTTACATGATACATGATAGAGATGTTACATGATATATGATTCCGATGTTACATGTTACTTGCTACATATATTATATGATACATAATACAAATGTTACACGAATACATGATACATGAAAAGGAAGTTATATGTCACATGACCAAGAAGCACATGACATACATGATAGAATACACGTTATGCAAATGATGGCATAATGAAAACATGACATGATAGAATACATGTTATGCAAATGATGGCATAAAGGAAGAATGATCATGATAGAGTACATGATATGTAAATGATTACATGATGAAAGCATGTCCATGATAGAGAATATATTATGCAATAATGACAAGACTTATATGATAGTTATGATACATGACATTTATATATTGTGATATACTGGCCATGTTATAGAAAAAAATGCACTTTTATATATGACAGATTGTATTCATAATTTCATGTTTTTAAAATAAATAAGTTTAACTGCCTCAGTAAGTTCGTACTTAGCATGTGATGTTGTTTCACACGTTGGTCAAGTTGGAGCACTTGAAGAGGAGTCAAGCATGCTATTCAAGCTACAATCTGCAGAACATCAGTAAGACATTCTAAATTATGACAATCTCTAGCGATCATGTAAACTATTTACTTAGTTATAGTTTATAATGCATTAAATTGAATTATAATGATAGTTTAAATAATCAGCTAGACGATGAATCGTAAAGGGATAAAAAAATTAAGCTTAACTTTCAGTAGCATGTTTAAGTAACATCTATAATGTATTTTCAACTACGAGTATACGTTATGGGTGTTACATTTATTGGTATCAAAGAAAATGTTTAGCCGGTTCTGGATGCTAAACCAAGTTGATATGGAGTTTTCAGTAAATGCATGATGATAAGTGTTCAAAAGTACTATTTTTCTTACCCTTTTTACTCATATTATTGTTAGACTTAGGCTCATATTAGTTGCATAGTTAGCCATTCATGCATTAATCCATGTTTCCTTCAATCGTTGAGCTTGATTACATAACTTGGTGATTTTTGTGGAAATAGATGCTGCTTTGGTGTGTTTTTGTGTGTGTATGTGCAGGATCACTTGCCAAAGCAATGCCGAGCTAGTTGCCAGGGCAATGCATGAAGGATATGCCGAGCTAGTTGCCAGGGCAGTGCATGAAGGAGACGCCGAGCCAGTTGCCATAGCATTTGTCGACAAAGACCAAAAGCAATATGGATGTCGAAATTCATGATTTTACAAGCCCAAGATGACATGGAGCAAGGTCCAAGCCCAAAGGAATTTGATTTCCATGCAGAGATTAAAGAAGAATTAAATTCCAAGAGGATAGGAGAAGTTCTAATAGGAATAAAATTATAATAAAGAATTATATTCTTTAAAGATAATTTAATTCCAACTCAAACTCCTCCTCAAAGAAGGACTTTGGCCTAGCCCTATATATAAATATCAAGGAGATTTCGACAATTCAAGGGGAGAGCAAGAGTTAATTTCGACAACTCCAAGAGAGGAAGCAAGGGGAATTTTCGGCAAGCATCTAGGGCAAGGAATTTTCGACAAGCTTCATCTTTTCTTCCTTGTTCGACTGGGTTCATGCTAGGGATTGTTTATCTTGTGTTTCTTTGGAACCTAGCCATGAACTAAATTTACTTGGCTATGGTTATTGTGTTTTGTGGTTGTGAGAAACTATTGGTTTTTGTTTAGGTAATAAGAGTTTGCACTTTTCTATTTCAAGGTTTATTCATTCTTGATTCTTATTATTGTTTATGCAGTGAATTGGGAGAGGATCTCGTGATTTCATCCATTTATCTAATATCGGGAGAGTTAGATTCAAGAAACGAATGAATATGATCTTTATGCAATCCAATGGTGGTGAAGATTAATCCAGCTTAGGAATAAGTTAAGGATTTCAACGGCTAAGAGGAGCGCAAGATTGGTTGTTGTTCACCCTTGATTCACGCAGGGATGTATTATCAAGGCATGCACAAGTAGCTAGAGTTTCGACTTAGGGATAAGAAGAAACCATTGAAGAACGCCACCGAACCTTGAAGTTGCTGCCCGATCGCCCAAGTAGTTGCCCAACTAGTCGCCCAAGCAACCATCAATTAGTTGCCAAGGCAACCCGTTGTAAAGTCGCCACGAAACCGAGTTGCTCGTGCACTCTTTTTACCAAGACAATCCAATCGGCTATCACACCTCAACTCACGATAACCTAGCCTATCTCTCTCATTCGAATTCATCTTTTCTTTTACTTAATTGCTTTCTAGATTAGTTATTACTTAAAACTTCTATAATCCTTCACTTGTGTTTTTACTTTTTACAAGGCAAGAGACTAGATTCTTGAAGTGGCACCAATCCTGTGGAGACGATATCTTTTATACTATAACTTGCGGCGTGTATACTTGCACAATTGCGTAGCACTTATTACGCAACAACAAGTTTTTGGCGCCGTTGCGGGGATTGGCAATAGCGACTTTGTTTTTACTTTCTTGCACTTTCTTTTTATTTTCTTGTTTAAAATTCAAAGGGCTAACAAACTTTGGTTTTGCATCGGTATATGACCGTATGCGACCGACTTCACCAGAATATCCCTTTGATCCGTAAATCGAACGAACCTTACAAAGACTTAGACGAAGGATAAGAGAAGCAATGGCAAATCAAGACGACAATATTAATCAAGATGTTCGAGCGGGAGGAGGAGTGATTCTTGCACCAAATGAACTATTCGAGACTATCTTGAAGAAGATCTTGATGGACTTAACCCGGGAGTTGTCGCACCCGAAATTGAAGCCGACCACTTTGAGTTGAAACCGGTAATGTTTAATATGATCAACACAATAGGTCAATTTGGTGGCTCAAAGAATCAAGATGCACGACAACATTTGAAATCTTTCCTCGAGATTTGCAACTCGTTCAAGATACACGGAGTCACCCCCTATGTCTTACGATTAAGATTATTCCCTATTCACCGAGGATAGGGCGAAAAGCATGGCTAAATAGCATTCTGCCGGATCCATAGCATCTTGGACTGATCTTTGTCGTGATTTCCTTGCTAGATTTAATCCTACAAATTTAATCGATAAGCTTCAGTAACGACATTACTTCTTTTTTTAGCAGATGATGAATCCATGTACGAGGCTTGGGAGCGATATAGAGAACTTCTACACAAATGCCCTCTACATGGATTCCCGGTGTGGACGCAAGTGACAATGTTTTACAATGCCGTGAATACACCAACAAGGATGATGCTAGATGCCTCGGCAAACGGCATACTCTTAGATAAGTCGCGGGAGGAAGCAATGCAAATTTTAAACAGTGGCCAAGAATGACTATCAATTCCCATCTACTAGAAGAGGAGGAGTTAGACGCTAAGCCACAATACATGAACTAGGATCATCGATTCAATTTCGCACAATTGGCCTCTTTAACCAAGATGGTCCGAACATGCAAAAAAACCAAACAACACACATGAAGTCAAGGTAATGGATTCTTTTTGTGAGTTATGTGGTGATAACCATAATTCTTACCGAATGTATGTAGAATCCGAATCCAAATTCTATGTGGGGAATTACAATCGGGCAACAACATGATGTCCAATACATACAATCCAAATTGGAAGAAGCACCCAAATTTTTCATGGAGTAATCCCAACAATGCTCTAAAACCGAACAATCAGAATGCACAAGCATCGGGATTCCAGCGAGAATATGCCACGGCAACAATGCGGATGCCGCAAAGAAACAACCGACAACATCTAGTTCTTTGGAAAATTCTCTAAATGCTTTTATGATGAAAAACTGAAACTTATATGGCTGAGAATAGTAATTTCATAAAAAGAACTGATGCTTTTATTAACAGGACCGAGATGAGATTGCAAAACCAAGAGGCGGCAATCAAATCATTGGAAAATCAAGTCGGACAATTTGCTCAAAATCAACACTAGACCACAAGGAGGTTTACCTAGCGATATCAAGTCGCAAGAGGAACTGCCATGAGCAATGTAAGGCAATCACCACCAGAAGTGGCCAACAACTTAGAGAGGTTCAAACCCGCTCGTCAAACAAAACTCCACAAAAAGATCACGACGAACCTAGCGGCAAAGCCTCAGATGCTGAACCAGGAATTGCCACGGCAACCGGCAATAAACATGCCTCGACAACCGATGACGCCTCGGCTTCTTGTGATAAGCATGCCTCAAAGAACCCCGATTGATAACGCATCGACAACTCCAGATGCCCCGGCAATGCCGTCAATCAGGTTTCAAACCAATGAAAGGATAGAAGATATCCGAATTCCACCACCATTCCCACAAAGGTTGAAGCGACAAAAGCAAGAATACCAATTCAAGAAGTTTCTTGATATCCTAAAGCAAGTCCACATCAACTTGCCATTGGTGGAAGCAATTGAACAAATGCCAAACTATGCCAAGTTTCTTAAAGACATTGTGTCCAAAGGAGAACAAGGCTAGGAGAGTTTGAAACAGATTGCGCGACAGAGAGGGATGCATGGCAATGTTGCACAATCGCATGCCGCCCAAGTTGAAGGATCCCGGAAGTTTCACAATACCTGTTCTATTGGAAATCACTATGTCGGGAAAGCACTATGCGACCTAGGGGCTAGCATAAACTTGATGCCTAAATCGGTTTTTCAAAAACTAGGAATCGGGAAGGCAAGACCTACAACAGATTATGCTGCAGCTAATGCCGATGATCCTATGTGCATCCGGAGGGAAAAATCGAGGACATACTTGGTAAAAGTTGATAAATTCATTTTTCCCGCCGACTTTATTGTTTTGGATTGTGAAGCGAGATGAGCATGCACCTATCATTCTCGGGAGACCATTCCTAGCGGCGGGAGAACTTTGATTGATGTTGAAAAGGGAGAACTCACAATGAGGGTGAATGACCAGCAGGTAAAACTAAATGTGTTCCAAACACTAAGGCATGCCGATGATCCGTAAGAATGCCAACTACTTCATGCCACGGCGAATTTAACCGATGAGGAATTTAGTTGCCTCGGCAACTACATTGCCGATCAAGAGGAACTTGAGGAGTATGAAGAACCGGTCGATGAGGAACAACCAGAAGAGGCAAATTGGCTACTCAATCGACCAGGTACATACTTTGAACCACCGGACTACTCGGGTAAGGAAGGTAAGATCGAAAAACCCTCTATCGAAAATCCACCAATTCTTGAGTTGAAACAATTGCGAGCAATCAAAATATGTATACTTAGGGATCAATAATACATTACCCGTAATTATTTCCTCTAAGTTACAGCCTGAAAGAAAAAAAGCTGATCAACATGTTGAAGCTACATAAAAAGGCAATAGGGTGGACAATTGCCGACTTGAAGGGAATTAGCCGGTGTGTGCATGCACAAGATCTTGTTAGAAGATGATCACAAACCTTCAATTGAGGCCCGGAGGAGACTGAATCATGCCATGAAAGGGGTTGTAATGAAAGAAATCATCAAGTGGCTTGACGCCGGCATTATATACCCTATCTCCGATAGTACGTGGGTAAGTCCGGTACAATGTGTACCAAAAAAAGGTATAAGGTATAACAGTGGTAAGCAATGAAAATAATGAACTTATCCCAACCAGGATCAGACCGGTTGGAGGGTTTGTATGGACTATCGAAAGCTAAACAAAGCCACTAGGAAAGATCACTTCCCATTACCCTTTATTGATCAAATGCTTGACCGTCTTGCAGGTAAACCCTTTTATTGTTTTCTTGATGGTTATTCAGGTTACAATCAGATTGCCATAGCACCAGAAGATCAAGAAAAGACAACCTTCACATGCCCATACGGTACTTATGCCTTTCGAAGGATGCCGTTCGGATTATGTAACGCCCCGGCAACCTTCCAAAGATGCATGATGGCGCTCTTTTCAGACATGGTCGAAGACTTCCTTGAGATCTTCATGGATGATTTTTCGGTTTTTGGTAATGACTTCCCGGCTGTCTCGGCAATTTAGAGAGGGTGTTGGCAAGATGCGAAGAAACAGATTTAGTCCTCAATTGGGAGAAATGCCACTTTATGGTAGATGAAGGAATAGTGCTCGGCCACAAGATTTCATCCAAGGGAATTGAAGTAGACAAAGCCAAGGTGGACGTGATCGAGAGATTACCACCACCAAATTCGGTTAAAGGAATTCGAAGTTTTCTCGGACATGCAGGTTTTTACAAGAGGTTCATTCATAATTTTTCTAAAATCACTAAACCCTTGTGTAATCTGCTTGAACAGGATAAAGTCTTCGATTTTGATGATTCTTGCACCCAAGCATTCAAAACCCTAAAGAAAAAGCTTGCCTCGGCACCCATTGTCGTTCCACCAGATTGGACGCTACCTTTTGAGCTCATGTGTGATGCAAGTGATTTCGCGGTAGGAGCAGTCCTAGGCCAACGCACAGGTAAGACCTTCTATGTGATATACTACGCTAGTAAAACTCTTAACGATGATCAAGTGAATTACACAACAACGGAGAAAGAGTTACTAGCAGTAG
The DNA here is from genome assembly GCA_019671005.1 of Hibiscus mutabilis. Taxonomy (NCBI): domain Eukaryota; kingdom Viridiplantae; phylum Streptophyta; class Magnoliopsida; order Malvales; family Malvaceae; genus Hibiscus; species Hibiscus mutabilis. The sequence continues at coordinate 16,362,479 of CM033739.1, read as the reverse complement.
TTTTCGCATTTGACAAGTTCGATCCTATTTAATTGGTACAAAGGTAATTGTTCATACGGACCATTCGGCAATCAAATACTTATTTGCTAAAAAGGATGCTAAACCTCGTTTGATTCGTTGGATATTACTTTTACAAGAATTTGATATTGAAATTAAGGACGGAAAAAGGAAACAAAAATCAAGTGGCGATCACTTATCACGTTTGGAACGCAATAGGGAGGAGGACGCAGATCTAGAGATATGTGATGCATTCCCGGATGAACAAATTCTAATCGCCTCGGCAACCCTTGACGCCTCGGCAGCCCATGACGCCTCGGCAACCATGGATGCACACGCCTCGGCAATTTTGGGAGCGACACTACGGCAAAGACATGCCTCGGCAATACCCCGTACGCAGATTTAGTTAACTTCCTTGTTTGTGGTATTTTTCCGTATGGCATTACTCACCAAAGGAAAGAAGCGGTTCCGCCATGATGCTAAGCATTACTTTTGGGACAAGCCTCTTTTGTTTAAACAATGTGCGATCAGGTTATACGCCGATGTGTCCTCAAGAAGAAGCAGCAACAGAATGTACTCGGCAATGCCATTCTTCACCCTATGGAGGACATTTTGGAGGAACTCGTACACATGACAAAGTCTTGCAATCCGGTTTGTATTGGCCAACATTGTACAAAGATGCCCAAGACTTTTACAAGCAATGTGATCGTTGCGGAGGGACGGGCAATATCTCTAGGCGACATGAGATGCCACTCGAAACATCATCGAGGTGGAACTGTTGCTCGATGTATGGGGATCGATTTTATGGGACCTTTCCCATCTTCATTCGGCAACCTCTACATCTTACTCGCCGTCGACTATGTGTCTAAATGGGTAGAAACAGCTGCAGTTCCCAACGACGATTCCAAGACCGTGCAACGATTCCTGCAGAAAAACATATTTACACGGTTTGGGATGCCGAGAGCAATTATCAGCGACGGGGGCAAGCATTTTGACAACAGACTAATTGCCAAGATGTTGCAACACTTCGGCATATCACACAAGATCGCCACGGCATATCACCCACAAACCAACGGGCAAGCGAAAATTTCAACCGGGAGTTGAAGGGAATACTCGAGAAAGTTGTAAATCCCTCAAGGAAGGATTGGTCATTAAGACTAGATGACGCACTTTGGGCATATCGCACTGCATTCAAAACACCATTAGGTATGTCCCCATTCCGGCTTGTCTATGGTAAAACATGTCATCTACCGGTGGAAATCGAGCACAAGGCGTACAGGGCAATCAAGACCGTGAATATGGATTGGGGAAGTGCCGGACAAAAGCGCTTGATGGATCTCAATGAGATAGAAGAATTTCGTGCACTCGCCTATAACAATGCACGAATCTACAAGGAGAAAACAAAGCGATAGCATGACAAGAAACTATTGCCACGGTAATTCACGCCAGGGCAACTAGTTCTCCTATTCAATTCTCGGCTAAAACTTTTCCCGGGAAAGCTGAAATCAAGATGGTCAGGACCATTTGAAGTCGTCAAACCATTCTCCCATGGCGCCGTGATAATCAAGTCCATCTTTGACGACCATGAATTCAAAGTTAATGGACAAAGATTGAAGCACTACAATGGTGCCCATGTGGAATGTAACAAGGAAGTGGTCAATTTAGGAGATGCATGAGCATGCTCTCCCTTTTGATATTTTTATTTTTTATTTTTATTTTTTTTTATTTTTTTATTTTTGTTTTTGTCGATTAGTTAATTATTTATTTTTTATTTTCTTTTTCCGATTTTATTTTTATTTATTTATTTTATTTTGCCGATTATTAGTAGTTTTAGGATAGATTTTTTTTTCAAGTCTAAGAATCCTATTACACATCTTTATTTATTTTCTTTATTAGTTTATCTTTAATTTTAATCCTTATTTGATTTGTTTTTGAATTGTAGGAAAGGAAGTTCAAGATAAAGAAGGAATTCTAAACCAAGTAGGAAAACATATTCAACAAGGAAACTAATGGGCTGAATCTAAGGCTTATATAAAGCCTCCAATTCATCCTAACCAAAACCCTTGTCGACAACTCCTACAAAACCCTAAACCCTTTTTCGTTTTCCCCTAAACCCTAATCCCACCCACCTATCGATTATATACAACCCATCACCCTTAACCTATTCCTACTTTCTATCTTGCAACTTTTTAGTTTCTTTTCTTTTCGTTGTTTTTACTCACAACCAAGATCATACATGGCATCCAAGATTAAACTTTTAGTTCATCCAAGTTCCTCCAAAGAACCAAGATACAAGAAGTTTGCTACACCGGCGGTTCAAGAAAGATTTCAATCCAAGTTTGAAAGCCGGAAGATTCATGAAGAACAAGGCTTTGAATACTCCAGATCTCAAGATTTCGGCCTTGAACCATTCATCTTCAAAAGGATTGCACATCAAAAGTGGCAAATCTTTTGCCATCAACCGAAACCGGTAACATCTCAATCATGGGTAAGAGAATTCTATTCTCACTCACCTAACCCGGATAATCCTTATGTTTTTGTTCGTGACAAGGCCATACTTATAAGTCCCGAAAGCATCAACACCTTTTACGGACTTTACATTGAGAAGGACGAGCATCAAGCCTTCGTTGACCAGATCAATCCCAAGCCACTCGACAAGGTGCTTCAAGAACTCACTCAACCAGAACTCATTGGAACGACGGTAAATACAAGGGCACGATAAATCGCCTTGGCTAAAACCCGAGGCAAAACTATGGAATAAGTTTGTTAAAACTTCTTTAATGCCCTCCACACACAATACTACCGTTGATATATACCATGTCTTTTGCTCATACATTCTATTTTGCATAATCGCATCATTAACATTGAAAAAATTATTTGCGATGAGATTTTTGTATGCAGCTCAAAAGATAAGGGTTATCTTTTCTTCCCTTGCTTAATTTCCAATCTTTGCAAGGAGATGCATGTCCCGAGTGAGTCCACCGATGAAAAGCCCTACCCAAGTCTGGTTGGAATCAAGCACTAATCCGGAAGCTAATGGGAGAGGCACCGGAGATTCTTCAAGGCCCTCAATTGTCACGACAACTCCTGCGCCAAGGGCAATCCCTAATGCCCAAGCACCTAACGCCCGGCAACTCGGCCATTAATCCCGGACATTGAAGCACTTTTGCACCCATTAGCAAGCCGACTAAGGCAAATTGAAGATCGGCAACTAATGTTCATGCGGTACATGAAGGAGCACAACAATGCCATCACCCAAGTCATCCTAGAAAGGTACCCGACAACCGTGTGCCGTTCCCAATATTTCCGCCGATATCCTTGCCACTGCAACCAAGGAAGTTGACGCCACGGCAACCAACCCGACAATGCCCGGCAACCACCGAAAAAGCCAAAGGTAAAGCACCTATGCCTGAATCAACTCCTACGGAATCATTTTCGATTTTTCAGATTCGACGAGAGTCCTCCATTGAACCAATAAAGACCACACCAATTGAATCCTCCAAACGAAAAGCCATTGACATTGATGAAGAGGATGATGAGGACAACCCCGTACGAGGATCGATTCCACCACCGGCAACAAGAAAACAACCATCGCGTTCAAGCAAGAAAGTCAAGACGCCAACTAGAAGGAAACTAATCATCTACGATGACGAACTCTCGGAGTAAGTCCTCGTATGCATTTTTATTTTTATTGTTATTTTTCGTTATTTTTATGCATGCATTGAGGACAATGCCTCACTCGAGTTTGGGGGGGATTGTTATTAGTAATTACCATGTTTAGTTACATTAATCTTAAGCATTACATTTAGGATACATAAATTGCTTGCCATGCCTTTAATTAGAACAAGAAGTGCTTAGATTTGATGAAAATTCAATGATGACTTTACCAATGCACTTAATTGATAGAATTTTTATTCTAGGATAACCATGAAAAAAACTTAGAATTTTACTATGATGCTAAATTTGATGAAACACTGTTGTGGTTTGATTGATTTAAGGAGTTCTAGTAAACTTAGGTTGATAATTAACTAATTGGGAGATTAGAATAAAAATTGGATGAAGGCTAGAGGTGCCCGAAATTGGCTCTAGCATATGCAAAAAAATTGATCACTAGAGGTGCCCGAAACTGGCTCTAGGAGGCGTTAAAAAAAAATTAACTAGAGGTGCCCGAAACCGGCTCTAGTCGATTAAATTAACTTAAGAAAACTAAAAATAAAACACTAGAGGTGCCGAAATTGGCTCTAGTTAAAACATGTTAAAAAGAACCCAATGAAGTAATTTGAAAACCTATTGTTTGCATAGAATCCGAAAAATCAACTTGCACACAACTCCGCACACACTCACAAGCATTATAGTTTGATTCCGAGTAATTCCTCGTTTTACAAAAAAATAAAAAGCCAATCATACTTTGTGCCCCGTTGAGAATTGAAATCAAGTTCAAAGCTAAGTTTGTGAAAATTTGAAGTCTTGGCGGTGTAATTATGAGTTTGCATTGCTTGAGGACAAGCAATAGTTCGAGTTTGGGGTGTGATAAGTGTTCAAAAGTACTATTTTTCTTACCCTTTTTACTCATATTATTGTTAGACTTAGGCTCATATTAGTTGCATAGTTAGCCATTCATGCATTAATCCATGTTTCCTTCAATCGTTGAGCATGATTACATAACTTGGTGATTTTTGTGGAAATAGATGCTGCTTTGGTGTGTTTTTGTGTGTGTATGTGCAGGATCACTTGCCAAAGCAATGCCGAGCTAGTTGCCGTGGCAATGCATGAAGGATATGCCGAGCTAGTTGCCGTGGCGTGCATGAAGGAGACGCTGAGCCAGTTGCCATGGCATTTGTCGACAAAGACCAAAAGCAATATGGATGTCGAAATTCATGATTTTACAAGCCCAAGATGACATGGAGCAAGGTCCAAGCCCAAAGGAATTTGATGCCATGCAGAGATTAAAGAAGAATTAAATTCCAAGAGGATAGGAGAAGTTCTAATAGGAATAAAATTATAATAAAGAATTATATTCTTTAAAGATAATTTAATTCCAACTCAAACTCCTCCTCAAAGAAGGACTTTGGCCTAGCCCTATAAATATCAAGGAGATTTCGACAATTCAAGGGGAGAGCAAGAGTTAATTTCGACAACTCCAAGAGAGGAAGCAAGGGGAATTTTCGGCAAGCATCTAGGGCAAGGAATTTTCGACAAGCTTCATCTTTTCTTCCTTGTTCGATTGGGTTCATGCTAGGGATTGTTTATCTTGTGTTTCTTTGGAACCTAGCCATGAACTAAATTTACTTGGCTATGGTTATTGTGTTTTGTGGTTGTGAGAAACTATTGGTTTTTGTTTAGGTAATAAGAGTTTGCACTTTTCTATTTCAAGGTTTATTCATTCTTGATTCTTATTATTGTTTGCGAGTGAATTGGGAGAGGATCTCGTGATTTCATCCATTTATCTAATATCGGAGAGTTAGATTCAAGAAACGAATGAATATGATCTTTATGCAATCCAATGATGGTGAAGATTAATCCAGCTTAGGAATAAGTTAAGGATTTCAACGGCTAAGAGGAGCGCAAGATTGGTTGTTGTTCACCCTTGATTCACGCAGGATGTATTATCAAGGCATGCACAAGTAGCTAGAGTTTCGACTTAGGGATAAGAAGAAACCATTGAAGAACGCTCCGCGAACCTTGAAGTTGCTGCCCGATCGCCCAAGTAGTTGCCCAACTAGTCGCCCAAGCAACCATCAATTAGTTGCCAAGGCAACCCCGTTGTGCAAGTCGCCACGGCAACTGAGTTGCCCGTGCACTCTTTTACCAAGACAATCCAATCGGCTATCACACCTCAACTCACGATAACCTAGCCTATCTCTCTCATTCGAATTCATCTTTTCTTTTACTTAATTGCTTTCTAGATTAGTTATTAGTTAAAACTTCTATAATCCTTCACTTGTGTTTTTACTTTTTACAGTGCAAGAGACTAGATTCTTGAAGTGGCACCAATCCCTGTGGAGACGATATCTTTTATACTATAACTTGCGACGTGTATACTTGCACAATTGCGTAGCACTTATTACGCGCAACACATGCCCCTAGGATGTCGTATTACTGATGTATTGATTGTATGACTTGATGTTGCTCCTCGTTAGTATAAGGTGAAGTGATACTAGAATAAGGAAAGTAAAACGATAATGGATTTCATCAGTTGACGAATCTTAGAGGTCAAGAAAGGACCCATAGTGGATATGATACAGTAAAATAAGCCTGGAAGTTAGTTCTTGTTTATAATAATTTATCTGCATAGTAAAGAGATGATACAGTAATTATAAGATACTCGGATATGAAGGAGTAAGAAGAAGAAGTATATTTACTTTAGAAATATATATGTTTGAAGATAACAATGTCAGTAGTTTCTGCATATGTAATTTGGCGATTTACTCAAGATAAGTTAAGGATTGAAGTTATGATGGAAATAACTCAGTAGTATCTTATTATAAGATGTTTGTACTATCGGTACATATAAGGGAGAACTGGAAAGTTAATTAATGATACTACTGAGATGATTAGAAAAGAAACTAAGAATAAATTGATCTGTAAAGAGATTATATTTGAAGGTTGAAAAGAAGATGTTAGGTATGAATCAGTCAGAGCACTAAAAGTAGTAAACTATATTGTAAGAATAATCAAAGCAAACATGGAAAGAGTTACAACGTAGACTCCTCAAATGTTAGAAAAACTTTGAAAAGTCTTTAAATCAGACATAGCCTAAGTAAGAAGGATTATTTCTTTTAGGAGCCATTAGTACTATAAGATGTCAACTGTGAAGCCTGATAGATCAGTAAGACAAAGAATCTGGAATAAAAGTATGATGAAAGTGATATTTGAGTACATACTGAACAAGATTGGAAATCTATTATCGATCAAGTGTATTGAACTTGTAACCAATGAGTATTCAGAGAAGTCAACTAAGAGGTTAATTCTACCTGAATAGTTGATAGCAGAGCCTTATAAAGGTAGGGCTGAAGTGTAATGGATAAGCTAGGATATCTTTTCAGAAAGGTTTTGATGAAGACAATTAGTAATATAAGATGATGAGTATGACAAGCATTAAAATAATGTGGATTGCTGGAAAAAGGTTTTTCTAATGATCTAAGTGATCAAATACTAGAAGGTAATATGAAGGTATCATCTCGAGAATCTGAAGTGTAATTTAGATAAGATTGGTTATCTGTGCAAAAGGTAGAAGTGATTATAAGAAGAAACGTTTAAATTTTTTAAATGGAATTAGTTCCTTAATGAAGTCAAAGGAAGTGTGTTTAGTTGAGGATTGTTCTGGCTAATTGAATTTTCCCTAGAAATGTTTCTAGACAAGAACAAGTGTCTAGGATTACAAGGGTTATAAAGATACCCGTAGTAGTAAAAATGAAATCAAGTATGAATTGTTTTTCCAATTTTTACCTAGATTGAGCTACTGGTTCAGTAGAGGGCTTAAGTACAAGAACAAGAAGTACCTAAGAGGTTGTTAAGTAAATGGATGTAAGGTGTGTTTAATTTATGTGGTAATTATACAAATGTCATCCAAGAAGATTAAAGATATCCCGATTGTGGGAAATTTTCAAATGTTTTCTCGGATAAGTTATTAGGATTACCTCTGGATAGAGAGGTACAGTTTGGGATTGATGTCTATCTTAAAATTGAACCGGTATCGATAGCACCATATAGGGTGGTGTCAATTGAGCTAAGAAAGCTGAAAGCTCAATTGCAAGAACTGCTAGACTGGATTACACTTGACCGAGTGTATCACCATGAGATACTCCAGTATTATTTGTAGAGAAGAAATAGGGTTCTCTACAATTATGTATAGATTATCGGTAGTTGAATAAAGTAACTATTAAGAACAAGTATCCACTACCAAGGATTGAAGATCTATTTGATTAGTTTAGAGGTGCAACAGTGTTTTCAAATATAGATCTTCGATCGAGTTATTATCAACTCAAGGTCAAAGAAGAAGATGTATCAAAGACAATGTTCAGGGCTCGTTATAGGCATTACGAATTCCTGGTAATGCCATTTGGACTTATAAAATGCCCCTACTGTATTCATGGATTTGATGAATAGGGTATTCCAATACTACTTAGACCATTTTTGTAGTAGTAGTCTTCGTGGACAATATTCTGGTATACTTAAAGATAGAAACTGAACATGATTACTATTTTTGAGTAGTATTACAAACATTAAGAGATAAGCAGCTTTATGCAAGGTTTTTTGAATATGAATTTTGGTTATTAGAAGTAATTTTCCTTAGACATGTAGTGTCGGTTGAAGGAATAAGAGTTGAATTCCAAGGAAGTACAATCTATTCTTAAATAGGAGGCACCGAAAAATGTCTCTAAAGTTTAGAGTTTCTTGGAAATTAGCTGGATATTATAAATGTTTTGCGTAGAATTTTTCTATTATTACTCTGCTACTTACTCAACTATCGTAAAAAGTTATTCCATTGGAATGGTAAGAAGTGTCCTAGTTACACTGGTCACAAAGGTTTAAAGCAACTAATGAAGCAAAAAGAATTGAACCTATTGTAACAAAGATAGGTTGAGTTCCTAAGAAACTACAATGTAGTTATAGATTATCATTCCGAGAAGATTAATGTAGTACCTATGCATCAAGGCAGCTCAAAAACTCATAAAAATAAGAGAAAAGAAAAGAAGTAAGTTGGAACAAGAGAAACACAAGACTATGAAATTAAGTCAAATGGTTGCTTATATTATCAAGAAAAAGTTTACTTTCCTGATAATGGTGATTTGAAGAAATAAATTTTGACTGAAGTTGTCATAGTCCATTGACTATGTACTTTGGAAGTAGCAAAATGTATTGAGATAAAAAACTCGGTATTGGTGGCTAGGAATGAAAAAGGATAATTTCATAATTTATGACAAAGTGCTTGGCATGCTAACAAGTAAAAGCCAAACATCAAGTACCTTCTGGATTGATTCAGCCTATTTCTATTGCCTAATGGAAGTGAGAACGAGTGACAAGGGAATTTGTAATAGGATTACCAGTAACAATAGTTATCAGACAAATATTAAGATGACACCATTTGAAATACTGTATGGAAGAATATGTTGAACTCTTCCTTATTGGTTTGAGGTACATGATCGAAATTTTTGGTATAACCTAAAATTGGAGGGGTTGATTTGACACAAGAAATAGAGGATAAAGTAATAATTATTTAATATAATCTCAAGGCTTCCGCGGATCGAAAAAAAGGCATATGCAGGCAAGAAGAGAAAGATGTTAAGTACGAAGTTGAGGAAAAAAGTGTTTCTAAAGGTTTCACTTTGGAAGAAGGTGTTACATTTTAGTCAAAAAGGAAAGCTTAGTTCTAGAATTATTTGGCCATACGGGATTCTAAAAGGAGTTGAACTAGTGGTTTATCAACTGGTGTTGCTTCCATATATGAGTAACGATCAGTGAAAATCTTGGCATATGAAGTCAAAGAGTTAAGGAACAAGAAAATTTCACTGGTTAAAGTCTTTTGGAGAAATCATAAAGTGGAAGAAGCCACTTGGGAGGCTGAGAAGAAAATAAGGAAGTAATATCCGTAAATGTTTGGAACAGGTACGCATTGAAAATTCGAGGATGAATTTTCTTAAGGGGGAAATATAATATCCCAAATTTTGGCTAGTGACTAAATTTTAATTTTGGAAAGTTTAGGCGGTTAAAGTATAAACTTTAGAAAAGTTTGGGGACTAAAGTGTAAATTTCCCTAACAAGTAATTTTATTCAGTATAAGAGTGAATCAGATAAAAATAGGTACCTTGATATCGGTTTTAAGAATCAAGATGCAGAAAATATACCGAATTTGGATCGAATGAAATTGTTAAGCGTGCTGAGGTTAGAGAAATACAAGGATGGGTGAACTTCGGGAAGGTCCCATAAAAGTGTTTCTGATCGATAATTTAGACTCAGTAAGAGTAGATAAAATTCGTATGGATTATCGACAAAGGAATTCTAAGAGAAATTTTATTCTATGAAGATTTTCAATAATTATCAGAATAATAGACTGAGTTAGGAAAATTCAGTCTAAGTCTTTGGAAAATGAAGTTTTTATGGGATAATGGAGTTTGTTTTCTGAATATGGAAATATGGAATTTTTAGAATAAATCCAATAGCTCGAAAAAGGTAAAATCGCAGTATAAGTGTTTTATTAAAATCGAGAAATCGGATCGAACTAAAATTTTAGAGGCTATTCCAAAATCCATAGGAAAGTCATAAAATATTATTTTATGAATATTTTATTATAGTTGGTTGGATTCCAACTAGATTTAGTTGAATTTTTACAAGAATGGCAAACTAGTAAATAAAAAATAGTTGGAGGGCAAATTGGTTATTTTGCCCCAATGGCATTTTTGAAATATATAAAAAGTTACAAGGATAATTTTGGAAGATGAAAATGGAAGATTAAATCTTGGCCCTTGATTAATGATCAGATCAATCTCAACCGTTGGATTAAAAGGGCATTTTAGTAATTTCACTATCTAAATGAATTTAAAATTCATTTAGATAGTGACAAAAGGCCAAATTGGAGGAAATACAAAAGATGAAGACCATTCTTCATCCTTAAATTTCGAAATATGAGGGGGAGAAAGAAAGAAAATTGGAGAAAAATTTTTCAAGTTTGATTCAAGCCCCAAAACTCGATTTTCAGGTAATCTCATCAACTACAAAGTTGTTATACTCTTTAAGCTCTATCTTTTGGTTTAAATAATTAATGGAAAACATGCTTGATTGATGAGAATTTTGCATGATAATAAATTAGGGTTTATGGAAAAAGTTTGGGGCTTTTGGAATTTTATGATTTCATGATGAAATTCGAGTTGAAATCAAGCTATTATAATTTTAAAAAACATGTTATTGAGTTGAGATTTAAACCCTACATATTTTAGTTTGTATGAAGATAATTAGGGTTTATGGATTCAAGTTTGATTTAGGGTTTATGATGTTGGATAAATGATCTAGTAAGCTTGAATTTGTTATTTGGAAGCAAACCCTAAATTAAAGGTATAAGGACCATTTCAAAAATTCTAAAAGTTAGAGGACTAATCTTATTTTTATGATTTGAAGTTTATTTATGTTATTATTGATGTTGGAGATATGAAATTGAAGTTAGAATGCAAAACCGATGTTAAATCGAGTTAGTGACCATTTTGACAAATTGTCAAAGTTAAGTGACCAATTCGAAAATGAGGTTTTAGAGAAGGAGTAAATATGATTTTAGTTGAAATAATATAATTTAAGTAGTAATGTTGATTTGAGGACTAATTTGCAAAGTTAAGAAGCTTGAATCCTTATCTTTGCATTTTTAGTGACTATTTCGGAAAGAACGAAAAATTAGAGGGAATTATTTTTGAATAATTAATTGATGAAGAAATTGATACATTAGTGGTTTGAATCAAGTAAGGGGACCAAACTGACAAATAGCAAAGTAAAGAGAAATTAGTATAAAGTTTGAAGTTATTAATTGAAGTTGTGTAGGAAAAAACTGGATTTGGCAGTAAGTTTGAAAATTCACCATAAATTCTACAAAATGGTTAGATGGTGAATTTTATATCGATGTAAATTTTTATTTGTCTACTTTCGTTTAAAACAAATGGTGATTGATTTTGATTCATATATCAAAAGATATGAATTTTTGAGTGACGAAAGGTTAGAAAATAGTATAGTAGTCTGTTCCGAAATCAACACTAAAAATTGACTTTGAAAATTTGTCATAAATCGCACAAGTTGAATTTGGGCTTTTAATTTATATGGATGAAAATCTTATCGAATCTAGTTTCTTTTAGAACAAACGGAATCGAATTCCGAGGTTTAGATCATTTTATAGAAATAAATCTTCAAAGGTAGTGCAAGCTGCCAGAAAATGGAATTTGAGACATTTTATATCTAATGTTAGTTAGCAAGCTTTGAGGAATTATTTGAAGTTCAAAATGGTTACTAAGGACAAAAATGAGGTTTTTTGACAGTATAAGGAAGAAAGTAAATTTATGGAAAATTTTAAATTTGAATGATTAGATAGTTTGAAAAAAATATTATTAGAGGTGAATCTAACAAAATTTTAATGGTCCAGGTGAGTGCATTTCTATATGTTTGCACTAGGTTGAAATTGGCATTGAATTTCTCTATGATACGTGATGCGATACATTTCTCAACATGGCAAGATTGATGGAAAACCAGGTACGAATCATTGTTTGCATAAATGATGATTTATTATGCATACACGAAATACGGATAATAAAATATTAAAATGAAACAAGATACACCTTGGGGATCCAAGCCAGACACAATGACAATATAACAAGATGATTACATGAAAGAACTTGATACATGATAGAGATGTTACATGATACATGATACAGATGTTACATGATATATGATTCCAATGTTACATGTTAATTGTACATATATTATATGATACATGATACAAATGTTACATGAATACATGATACATGAAAAATAAGTTATATGTCACATGACCAAGAAGGACATGACATACATGATAGAATACATGTTATGCAAATGATGGCATAATGAAAACATGACCATGATAAAATACATGTTATGCAAATATGGCATAAAGGAAGCATGATCATGATAGAGTACATGATATGTAAATTATTACATGATGAAAGCATGTCCATGACAGAGAATATATTATGCAATAATAACATGACTTATATGATAGTTATGATACATGACATATATATATTGTGATATATTGGCCATGTTATAGAAAAAAATGCACTTTTATATATGACAGACTAAATTCATAATTTCATGTTTTTAAAATAAATAAGTTTAACTACGTCACTAAGTTCGAACTTAGCGTTTGATGTTATTTCACACGTAGGTCAAGTTGGAGCACTTGAAAAGGAGTCAAGCATGTTGTTCAAGCTACAATCTGCAGAACATCAGTAAGACATTCTAAATTATAACAATCTCTAGCGGGCATGTAAACTATTTACTTACTTATAGTTTATAATGCATTAAATTAAATTATAAAGATAGTTTAAATATTCAGCTAGACGGTGAATCGTATAGGGATAAAAAAATTTAAGCTTAACTTTCAGTAGCATGTTTAAGTAACATCTATAATGTATTTTCAACTACGAGTATACGTTATGGGTGTTATAGGGAGTATGTATGTTTTCTTGATTGCCAGTAATTTTATGATTGCCAAATTTGACCATGTTGTGAAGAGAGTACCAGTACAGGTCATCCCGTATCGGTACGAGATTCATCATAGGAATTGATATTGAAGTCTCACTACCGGTATGTGTTTTAAAAGATTGGTACGACCAGTCCGTATTGGTACGCAAAATACCATGCCAATACGTGCGAGTCTAGGGCTATTATAGGGCAGTTTATATCTAAAAAATCAAAATTATAAAAACCTAACCCTAAGGCCGATTTTCCACTTAGTTTTCTATCAAATTTCACCATCTTTTCACCAATTTTCATCAAATTTCTTTGGGATTCTTCATCCAAACACAAAAATCATCCTCCTAATCATCAAGATAATGCAACGTCATAATCACATTCATCCATTATTCAAGGTAAAATCCTATTTTCTTTATTCTATTCAAATTTATTATTATTTTGTATAGATTATTAGGTTGAATCTAGTATATTAGGTTAGATATTTTTGTAGTGTTTTCTTTTATCAAAATCATTCAAAAATCAATTTTTTTATAAATATATTAATACCTATATATTTTTTTGGTATTTCAAAAGTTATATCTATACAAAAATTTTATTTTTTATTTATGCAAAATAAAATATATACACATATAGTTTTTTTCAAAAATATACATATATATATATTCTTTCTATACATATATAAAGATTGTTTTTTGTTATACCATCAACATTGGTTGATATATTAGATTGAATTATTGATGTATTGCATACATGGTTGTTATTTTGTTTTGCAGGAGGTAATTCTTAGTTGTGTCTAAACCATTTACTCCAGAATTCTCATCTTTTTCAAAAATACCTCCCCGTGCCAAACGCCCTTGGGCCGGTGCTTCTAGTTCCTCTGGTAACAACCCTCGCCCAAAATTTCCTACCATTTACAATCAAAGTTTTAATAAGCAAGGTCGTCAAAACCAACTCGATAATTTTGCAATGTTCCAAAACTTTAGTATCCATCACGAGAGAGTTGTGGATCATGAGTACTTGTGTTTTGAGGCTTTTGGTTTTCGCTATCTTGCTTTACTTAGATGGTGGAAATTTTTTATCTTCTTCAAATTCTGGATGTTGTCTATAAAATCGTTGTCCGTATCTTTTACTCTAATGCTAGGCGTATCAAAAATGATGATAAAACCGAAACCATTGCTCTTGAATCTTATGTCATGGGCAAAAAATTTCTTCTTGATGCCCAAATCATTGTCAAGCACCTAGGCTTAGATAATGAGGGTTTAGACGATGAGACTAAATCACCATCATCACATGCCCCGAGATCCTCAGTAAAATTCCTTGATGCCTATGATCGCTTTCTTCACCTTCTCGTCACTTGGCGGTTTCAAACATTCGGTGGCAAATGGTCTTCCATTCGTATGGTTGATGATTTTTGGTTTTATTGTTTTATTGAGGGAAAGTGTCCCACCTTACCCAAATCATCTTCGTCGATCTTGTTCATACCTTTAATCACTGCCGCACCAACCTTGTCAAAACTTTTCCCTATGTGTTTGTTTTGAGTCATATCTTCCACAATGAAGATATTGATTGTTCTTTTGATATTCCTTCTCCTCCTACCGATCCCATTATATGACAAATCATGCCTATATTACAATGTTTTTGCTTGCCTTTGAGTAAATATTTGTGCATTTAGTTAGTAAAATTATGCATTTACATCAAGGAGTTATGAGTTATTATTTTGCTAGCGTAAAGGGTTGTTTTGATGGATTTGATGTAGGTTAGGAGCAGGGCAGGCTTGGCAGAGCAGCGTAGGAGTAGGAAGCCAAAAAAATAGAAGAGAATTGCCAAGTTCTAGTTGGCAAAGTAGGACCAGAAGAGAAAAGCCAAGCACTCTTGGCAATAAATTGCAAGAAGAGTTTTGCCGAGAACCCTTGGCATTATTAGCCAGAGAAAATAGGACCATATCAAACTGTGAGAAAATAGCATTGGATCAAACTCTAAAAAAATAGCACCAAATAAGATGAAATAAAAATAGTGCCAAGCTTGGTTGGCAAAAGATCAAAGCTGATGGCGTCAGCCATAGTTAGAACCGGATCAACTCAAATTCAAAGAGGGGATAAGGAGATAACGCTTTTATCCTATCGCACAACCAGTTTTCAAATTCAAACCCAATATAGGGTTCCATGCATGCCTATTTAAAGAGAGTTTGATCGATGAGCCAAGGGGCAGGAGAAAAAAAGAGAGGTGTTGCGCTAAAGAAGATGAAGGCTTGAACTTGAGAAGCGGTCTGTAACAATGAAGAAGAAGAAATCTGAGACAACAAGATAAACGGCTTGAATATTCCATGAGACATCTGGAATCTATTGAAGGGATGCATCAAAAGACCTCTTTTTTTGCTTTAGTTCCTTGCTGATCTTTTGTATTTCTTTCCCATGTTAAAGAATAATTTCAAACTTATACTTGCTGCGATTTACCCCAGCCATGAACTAAACCTTAATTGGTTAGGGGATGTTCGTGATGAACGCTCAGTTTATGTTTTGGTTTTAATAATTTAAATGCCTTGGCATTATTTCCTATATGCCAGTACTTAATTTTCCTAAATTTTTTGCCATATGAAAGTTGGTATTCTATGCTTATTACACATTAATATCTTAGCAGACTTAAGGGGCAACGATCAGTTACTAGGTACTAAGGAGAGAAACTTCGACAGAAGATGTTCAATTAGATGATCTTACACCTGAAGTGAATCTACCCCTTAGGAGTATAGATTGATACTTAATCGAGTTAATTAATGAAAAACTTCACTATAGACATATATAGGTTTTACCGTGGTTAACTTAGGGTATCGCCATCGACAGAGGTGATACTATTCTTGAAATCTACTTGGCAATGTAACACCCCAGAATCGGGCCTAGTCAGAATTCAATTTAGGCAACTGGAAATTTTGCATCGAAAAGTCAAATTATAGCATTGACCTTTGACCAAGTGGTCAATTATTGGATTATTAAGCCCTAATTAAGTATTGTTAGTGGTCAAGGACCTTTTTGTAAACCTTGAAAATTGTTCTCGTGACTTAATTGAGGAAATTGAAAGTTAGGGGACAAAAGTATAAAGAATAAGGAGTTGAAGGACTAACCTTGTGATTAACCCCTCCCCAAGCTTAATCACCACCTACATGGGATTCTTGTGTTAGCTTCCTTCAATTGAAGGAAAACTCAATTAAAAAGGGGATAGAAAGAAAAGAAAAAAAACTTACCCGGTTGAATTTTGGTAAGCTATTAGCTCCTTCATCATCTTCTTCTAACCAAGCCAAGCACACACCTCTATTGGAAGATAACTTAAGATTTGATTTTCTCAAGTTCCTTAATCCTAGATTATATCTATTGATCGAGTAAGCAATACTCCTTAATTTATTTATCGATTCCATGGCTAAAACCATGTTTAAATCCAAGTTCAAGAATCAAGAACCCTAGGAATTTCCTACAAATGTCATGGTTTAATCCTTATTATTTTTCATAGATAATAGTTGCTATGAATCTATTTTTGATATTGAAATACTTGCAATTTCTATCCTATTTATCTCAAGAGAATCAAGGCGAAGAATCACCAAATCCCTCAAATTCTAGCGAGCTAAAGAACAAGGGAATTGTCATCCGGGAGCCCTAAAAGCTTTGGGAGTATCTGTGAGTGTAGTCGGAGCCTCGACATTTGCTAAGTGCCTTTCCCAATTTCATTGATATTGTTTATTGCATTTCCATCAATGATTTCAAGGTATGGTTACATCAAAACCTCGTAGGAGGTACCATTGGTAAGCTTACTGCATTGATATCTGAATTATTGAATCATTACATTGTCTTTGATATCGTTGAAACATTGAGAAATGCCATATTGATCATTGTATATTATTATTGCTATATTGTTATTTCCATCGTTAACGTTATTGTTATTGTTATTGCTATTGATATTAGCCTATTGAATCCTTAGATGGATATGGGATACAATTAGCATGCCATAGAATTCATGAGCTCATTGGTACGGAGTGGACTACGATCCTTGAGCTAAGGCTCTATTTAGCGATGTTGGCAGGATGTGTTGGTTTTGGTCTTATTTGCGATGTTGGAGGATATTGACCATTTATTGTTGGCAATGTTGGTTGGGAATTCGCATATCCACATTCACATTTCGATTCAATGGATTATGTAATGGAGATTATTGTTAAAACATGAGTTATGATTCATTTACATTGATTTATATATGATGATGATATTATTGGCATTCATGTTATTGTTGTTGACTACCTCACTAGGCTATATAAGGCTAATGCAATTTTATTTTAATGCATTTTCGGGTTAAAGGTTGGTCGAATCAAGGATCAGAGCTAAGAGAGTTTTTGAAGCAAGTCACACAAGCTAAAGTAACATAAATCAAGCCTTTGAACTCCTAGCATTTTAACACCCTGAATTTGGACCTAGATGTTGGTGAATCGATTAGACGGTTCGGGAGAACCTGATTAGGCAATTCGAGTTAGTTTTGGGAATTAAATCATAATAAATAGCTTTTGGTTAAAATAAAATATGGAAAAATTCTAGAAAATATTTAATTAATATTTTAAAGGTTTTGGTAAATTCAATTTGAATGAATTAAATCTAATTTGGGACATTTTGGTCCGGTGACTAAAATGTAAAGTTTTCAAACCTATTTTTGCTGACTAAATCGTAAAAGGGTCAAAACTTAGAATCTTTAAGGAGCTATTTACCCAAACTTTTCCATCATATTTTCCCTTAATTTAAGAAATTTCTAAAGTGTTTTAATTTTTTTAATATTAAAAAAAGATTAATAAAAGGATTTTATTTTTCACAAAATCACTTTCTTACGTAACTAACTTTGATATCACTTTTCTCTCAACTTTCTCAGGTGCAACACTATCAAAATCTTTCCAAAACTTCCAGGAATCAATCTCGTTGATTTCCTTTTTGATTTTCTACTTGATTCCTTTGATTCTTGCACCAAAATATACTTGGATTTCAACCAAACTTGGCCAATTAAGAGAGAAATCAGTAATTAGCGGTGATTTTCATTTCTCTCATCTAAGTAAAGGTTCTTTATTAAAACTCTCAAGTTCTTGATCCTTTACAATTGATTTATGTTATAGAATTATGATTCAAATGTGCAGTTGGTAGCTAAATTGAGTTTTATGCGGGAATTAGATAAAAACTTATTTGAATCATTTTGTAAGGAATCTAATTGATTTAGATCTCTTATAAGATGTGTTTTAATGTTAAAATAAGAGATTAATTAAAGGAATCCCGAAACTATATGAATTGCTAATTTTCCAGGTTGTTTATAGTTGGGTTTTGATGTGATCTTGGTGTTGTGGCATTGCTGAACGTATAAGGACGTGTTTAGGTCATTTTTGGTTGTTAATTGATGTTGGCAAGATGTTGAAATCAATAGGTTTTGGCTGGGCATTGTTTAGGTGAAGTTTGTTGTTAATTTTGGTTGTTTTAGGTAGGCGTTTGATGGATCTAAGGGAGGTGAAGTTGTGTTTGATGTTTGCTGGGGATTTGAGATGGATGGAAGTGCATTAATCCTCTGTTTGAGTAAAGTAGGGGAATCGAGATCGCAGAACCTTCAGAAGCTTGATCGTGTATCGGCAAGTTGAGCATTTGGTTGTCGGTGAGTAGAAATGAGTTTTACTGCTATTAAAAGGTTTGAAAGAAGTTTTAGGATTTTAAAATAAGTTTGAAACACTTATATAAGCTCGAAAGTAAGTATTGGTTGAGCTTCATCTCGTTTTAGGGTTTGCAAAATACAATCTCATACACATGTATGTGGTTTTAATTACTCACTGTTATATGCATGTTTTAGAAATATAAGAGATTGCAAATGATCATATATGTTGACTATAGAGTCAACTAGTTTATGAAATGAATTTTGAGAATGCTTGAATACGTGATTTAATGTATTGGAAATTGTTTTTGGTTTGATGCATATGTAAATCAGTGAGGTAATATTGATTTATTGAGTATATTGGCAAGTGATGTGGTTTAAAATGTTATCAGATATAGTTGGCCGACCATAGGATTGATATTGCACTATAATAAGTTGCCTCATGTGTGTCGAGGTGGGTAAATGTTCAATTGGCTCCACCATGAGAACCGCAGCGGTCGAGGTGGGTAAATGTTTCATGTTCTCCCGCTGGTGGATTTATACATCAAAACTGTTGAGGTGGGTAATTGTTCCATTGCTCCGGTTTGAACCGTTGAGGTGGGTAAATGTTTTGTTACTCCTGTTCGAGGATGTATGCAAAGTGGTTGTAGAAACCACTTGAGAAATCCGTGTATCCGATGTGTTTATGTAAAGTGAAAAGGTACTTGTTTTGAGTCACTTGAAAGCCAATATACGAGATAATGTATCATGAGAAATAGATTATGTTTGTATAATATGGTTTATTCCTGAGATGCTCTTTAAGCTTGCTATGTAGAGATTTTTGCAAATAAAGATTAAATTGAGGTAAAGATATAATCCATGATACATGTGTAGAAAATGATTCAAGTGTGCATTTGAAAGAGATTGTAGAAGCGAAAGATGATTTTGCCATGAACATATACATTTGGTTTGAATTAAAATGTTTTTTTATTGCATTGATGAAAGTTTTTGCAATTTCCTCACTAAGATTATAGCTTACGCTCTCTTTTCTCATCAATGCAGAGAAATAGCCATTTCAGACATCAAGTGAGCAAGAGGAGATCCAAGGGTCGAAACAATTTCATAGTATGGTTTATAAATGCTAACTAGTAATAAGAGGCAATGTGACCAAGTTTTATTTGGGAGGTTAATTTTGGGCACTCCATGTTTATACAAGTTTGGTTTGATGTTTTGGACTTGTATGATGCATTATGTTTGGTTTTGAGGGGTTGGGAAATGTTATGCATGCTTGGGTAGAAATCATGCCTATAGGACTTATATTTGGATTTGAGATGTTCAGTTTGATCTTCTACCACGCTGCTATGTTTGAGGAATTGATGTTTGTGAAGTTGTATGAAGTTTATAAGTTGTTTGGAGTGTGTTAGATTGAGCCAAAGTGTCATATGTTGGACCAAGAGGCCATTACAGTCTATCCCTACTGGTACAGTCCTCAGGGATCGGTACGCAGGGACCTATCTCGACTCAATCTGGGTAAAATTTCCTTGATGTACTAATACGCCTAGGGACCGTATCGGTATGCATAGCTATATTTATTGGCTTGGTTTTGGTACACAGGTAACTGTACCGGTATGCCTTTTGGCTACTGGAATTCCCAATTTTGAACATTGCTTACTCGTTTCGAAACGCTTAAGGACCATATCAGTACACCTTTGTAAATTAAACCCGTATCGATACGGGGGTTTGATGTACCAATACTTAGTTAAAAGGCTTTATGAAGTTTGAATCTTTGCAGTTTAGTCCCTGTTTCTTGTTTATGCAATTAAATGAGTTTGAATGGTTATCTTAAGTTAAAATTTAACCTGAATGCATGAAATATGACTAATTATGGATTGGTAACTCCAATTTAATGAATGCCCTTTTTAATTGTCATAAATTATGTTTTAGTCCCTGAAAAGCAAGCTCGTACAATTGGATGTCAAATCGATGCCCGATGGATTTGGGACTTCCACCATAATTTGCATGAACACCTTAAAACTTAAATATGCATTTAGATAAGATAAAAGAAAAAAATAGAGCATTTTCAATGTAAATCTTTTGGGTTAGTTTTGGTAAACCCTAATATAGCTCGCTCGGTTCGGTCTTGTGACTAGACCGAGTTTAAAGGGTTACATTTGTTAGTATACAAGAAAGATCAAGATCGACTTTTTTGAATCGTGTTGCAAGTTCTGTTGGATAATAAGCTTTATGTCATGTTGAGCAAATGTGAGTTTTAGATCAAGCAAGTGGTTTTTCTTGGTTATGTGATTTCGGCTGAAGGTATTCATGTGGATCCGTAGAAAATTGAATTTGTAGTGAATTGGAAGCAACCAAAGCTGGTTTTTGAAGTCCTTAGTTTCTTGGGGTTGGCAGGATAATACCGACACTTTTTGGATAGTTTTTCAAGGATTGCTGCTCCTTTGACGAAGTTGTTGCAAGAAGGAAGGGTTGTGACTTATTCATGTAAGCAGTTCAAGGTGCACGAGCATAGCTATCCTATGCACGATAATGAGCTTGTTGGGGTGGTGTTTGTTTTGAAGATTTGACAAGATTATCTTTATGGTGAGAAGTGTAATGTGTATACGGATCACAAGAGCTTGAAATATCTGATGTCGCAGAAGGAGTTGAATCTTAGGCAACGGAGATGGTTGGAGTTTATTAAAGATTATGATTTAACGATAAAATATTATCCGAGGAAGGCTAAATTTTAGCCGATGCTTTGAGTAGAAAGGTTGCGGTTGATTTGAGGGTGATGTTTGCTCATTTGAGTGTGACGGGCGATGTAGTTTGTTGGCTGAGTTGCAAGGAGAAGCAATCGTATGATAATTCTTTGGTACCGCATGCAATGGACATTTTTGGATGGAAACCAAATGGATTATTATTTTAATAAGAAATGTGTTTTGTGTTTTCAAGACCGGATAGTGGTGCCGAAGGATGGGGAGTTGCTACGCACTATCTTGGCTGATGCTCATTCAAGTCTTTTTGCTATGCATCCAGGAAGTACCAGAATGTATCAGGATTTGAAGAAGGAGTATTTCTAGGTTGGTTTGAAAAAGGATGTAACGGATTTTGTTGCTCGATGTATGGTATACCAGCGTGTTAAGGCTGAGTATCAATTTCCTTCTAGGTTGTTGCAACCGTTAAAGGTTCCAGAATAGAAGTGGGAGAGAATTACTATAGATTTTGTGTCCGGTTTACCTTTGACGCCAACAAAGAAGAATTATGTTTGGGTGATTGTGGATAGGTTTACAAAGTGTGCACATTTCTTGGCTATGCATATGACGTATACGTTAGACAAGTTGGTGGAGTTGAACATTACTGAGATTGTGAGGTTGCACAGGGTGCCTAAGTCCATAGTATCGGATAGATATCCGTGCTTTATAGCATGGTTTTAGGAGTGTTTGCATAAGGCGTTGGGTACGCGATTGAATTTTAGTACTTCGTATTATCCTCAAATGGATGGTCAGTCTGAACGAGTTATCCAAGTGTTAGAAGATATGTTACGGTGTTGCATCATTGATTTTCAAGGAACGTGGGAGAAGCAGTTACCTTTGGTAGAGTTTGCATATAACAATAGCTATCAAGCCAAAATCCAAATGGCTTCGTACGAGGCTTCATATGGTAGAAGGTGTTGCACGCCACTTTGTTGTGCGGAGGCAGGTGAGAAGTTTGTTTCCTTGCCTGATGTACTGAATGACACGAACAAGAACGTGAAGCTTATTAGTGATCAGTTGAAGGTGGCTTCAGATCGGCAAAAGTTATATGCTGACTTGAAGCGTTGAGAGATTGAGTATGCAGTTGGTGATCGTGTGTTTCTCAAGGTTTCACTTGGAAGAAGGTGATGAGGTTTGGTCGGAAAGGCAAGTTGAGCCCTAGGTTTATTTGGCCTTATGAGGTGTTGGAGTGTGTCGGTCCAGTTGCTTATAAGTTTAGGTTGCCTGCTGAGTTGGAGAAGATACATGATGTTTTCCATGTATTGATGCTACGAAGGTATAGATCAGATCCTTTGTATGACATGCCTGTTGGGGATATTGAGTTGAATCTGGATTTAACCTATGATGAGGAGCTGGTGAGAATTCTAGATTCGAGCAGTAAAGTTCTTCGTGGCAAGTTATTGAGTTAGTGAAAGTGTTGTGGCGACATCGTGGAGTTGAGGAAGCCACATGGGAAAGTAGAGAAGACATGAAGAAGCAGTTTCCTCACCTTTTTCCATCAGGTAAACTTTGTGGATGAAATTTCTTAATAGGGGGAGAGTTGTAACACCCTGAATTTGGGCCTAGATGTTTGGTGAATCAATTAGACGGTTCGGGAGAACTGGATTAGGCAATTCAAGTTATTTTCGGGAATTAAATCTTAGTAAATAGTTTTTGGTTAAAATAAAATATGGAAAAATGCTAGAAAATATTTAATTAATATTTTAAAGGTCTTGGTAAATTCAATTTGAAGGAATTAAATCTGATTTTGGGATATTTTGGTCCGGTGACTAAAATGTAAAGTTTTCAAAATTGTTTTTTGGTGACTAAATCGTAAAAGGGTCAAAACTTTGAGTCTTTAAGAAGATATTTACCCAAACTTTTCCATCAGATTTTCCCTTAATTTATGATATTTTTAAAGTGTTTTAATTAGTTTTAATATTAACAAAAAATACATTTAATAAAAGGATTTTATTTTCACAAAATCACTTTCTTACGTAACTAACGTTGATATCACTTTTCTCTCAAGTTTCTCAGTAGCCAAACTATCAAAAGCTTTCCAAAACTTCCAAGAATCAATCACTTTGATTTCCTTTTTTATTTTCTACTTGATTCCTTTGATTCTTCCATTAAAATCTACTTGGATTTCAACCAAACTTGGCCAATTAAGGGAAAATCAACAATTAGAGGTGATTTTCATTTCTCTCCTCTAATTAAAGGTTCTTTATTGAAATTCCCAAGTTCTTGATCCTTTACAACTGATTTATATTATGGAATTATGATTCAAACGTGGATTTGGTGGTTAAATTGAGTTTTATGTGGAAACTAGATAAAAACTGATTTGGATCTGTTTTGTATGAAATCTAATTGATTTAGATCTCTTATAAGATGTGCTTTACTGTTAAAAGAAGAGATTAATTAAAGAAACCCCGAAACTATATGAATTGTTAATTTTCTAAGTTGTTTATAGTTGGTTTTTGATGTCATCTTGGTGTTGTGGTGTTGCTGGAGGTATAAGGAGGTGTTTAGGATGTTTTTGGTTGTTAATTGATGTTGTTAAGTTGTTGAAATCACTTGGATACTTTGAAATGTTGGTATGTTGTAATCAAGCATACTTTTGGTGTTTTATGTGGATTTGGTGATGTATAAAGGTGTTTGGAATGAGCCAAAGTGTCATATGTTGGACCTAGAGGTCACTACAGGCCTCTGCATACCAGTATGGGTACCCAAGGATCGGTAAGAAGGATCCATGAGGCTCAAATCATTGGAAAATAACAAAAGGTTACGGTACGCATAGCCACTGTATCGAAACACCTTAAGGAATTTTTGTACTGGTGTCGGTACACGAGTTTAAGTACTGGTATGATCCCTTCATTTTTATAGAGTCATATCGATATGTGGGTACCGTATCGGTATGCGTTTCGTTGACTGCAATGTTGAGTTTTTGAGAAAACAAAAGGGGATTCGTATGGGGTCAAGGTTGTATCAGTATGGGTGGGTCAACACGCCATATCAATACTGGTATACAAGTATCGGTACGAGCAGTCATTTTGTTTGTTAAGCTGTATCGGTACGGGCTTGCCCGTATCAGTACACCTTGTTGATTTTGTGCGTGTTAGTTTGCTAAAGTTCAGAAATCTTACAATTTAGTCCCTGATTGTTATGTATGCAATTGAATGAGTTCGGATGATTGTTAAAAGTTGAAATTAAACAAGTAAGCATGAAATTGGACTATTGAAGGGTTGATAATCTTGAATTCAAATTAAGTTCATGTAATTTGTGGAAATTACATTTTGGTCCCAGTGTGCATTTTGAGCAAGTGAACCCTATATTGAAATCTGATTTCAACGAGACGTTTCCGCTGAAGCATGTTCAATATAAGAAATTAATTGAAGCATTTAGACAAGTTAAAAAGGAAAAAAATAGACCGATTTAGGTTATTAGCTTGGGTTTGTTTCGACAAACCTAATGTGAGCCTTTTTGTTCAGTTAACGGCTAGGCCAGGCTAAGGGGGTTACATTTGGTGGTATCAGAGCCAGGTTTACAAAAAACTAGGATGTTAATGATGAATTTACAATGTTGTTTGCTATGCACGATGACTGTTTTTGTCTATGATGTTTGATATATGCTATGTTGGGGTATGTTTGGGGACACATTCCCTTATTACTATAGTTATAAAATAATTTTTGGCTTGAAATGAAAGTCTTGGATCCTTGCTTGAAGCTAGCCTAATTGTTTTTGTTTTGGTGTAATTATCATGCCTTAGATACTTTTTTATATGATGCCACCAAGGAGAGAATTGTGATTGAGCGGAAATACTGTTGTCGGAGGACAAGGAGTTAAGGGTGAGATTGTGCATCCTGAGGGATTGCAACCTCTTGCACCTAATCCTCCTAAGGGAGTGGAGCAGGTACCACTTGCACCACCTGGTCCAGTGTATGGTGATATGATGCCTTTGGTTCAAACGATGACGGGAGCGTTCTAGGCCATGATAGCTGGAGTTCATATACCCACACCAGCAGCTGTTGTTGCTATTAATCTAGGGTTGCCATTAGAGTGTTTACGCTGTCTTGGAGGTGTTGAGTTTAGAGGGTTGGCACCTGAGGCATTCGAGGAGTGGTTTGCCAGTACAAAATAGATCTTGGTTTAGATGGGGTATAGTAATGACCGTAAGTTAGGATGTGATGTCTCCCTATTGAGGGTGATGCATACAGTTGGTGGACCACTGTGATCATGGGCATGAAACTTGGTAACGTGACGTGGGAATTCTTCTGAGCTGCTTTCAAAAGGAACTCTCTAGGAGTTAGATACTTGGATGAGAAGAAACGTGAGTTTATGTCCTTGTTTTAGGGCAATATGTCAATATCTGATTATGAGGTACAGTTTATGAGGCTAAGTCAGTATGTGCCTGAGTTAGTGCCGAATGAGAGGCATCACTATGATCGATTTCGTTATGGGCTAGAGCAGGATGTTAAGACTTGCATGATGGCCATTGATTACATGGATTTCAATGTGTTGGTTAATCGGGCGAAGGACATAGAGCAGTGTTTAAGCCTATTTTATAGACCAAAAGGTCCTGGATGGGGTAAGAGAGTGGCAGATGCTAGTGGTAGTAGTGGTCAGACTAAGAGACACCGTGATAGGAGGTTTCGTCCGAATATGAGACATGGTGGAGACGATATTGGGAAAGGATTGCATGGGCAGAGTAACCAAGTCAGGTCAGCGCATAATGTTTGCTGGGTTTATGGATCACGAGAACACTTGAGGTGAGACTGTCCACGTTTGGTCAGAGAAGGGCATGCTCCTGTAGTTGTGGCTATGAATTTTTGTTGGATTTTTGGATCTGTGGAACATATGAGACGTGGTTATAGGTTGTTTTCTAGAGGTAGGCAGGCACCTGCACATGTTTTGGAACCACAGAGAGGCTGTGGGCGCGGTTGAGGTCATTTTTAACAGAGAGAGCATAGACAAATGACTATAGCGCATATCGTGGTGGTTAAACCTTAGGGTGGTTGACCTGTGAGGATCTATGCACATTATGAAGGGAAGAATGACACGGATTTGATAGCAGGTACTTTTACCTTGCATTTTATGTCATTACTTTCTATGATAGATTATGGTTCTACGCGTTCATATATTTTGCATGAGCATGTGTATTTGCTTGATATACTGATAGAAATGTTAAATATGGGTATGCAAGTAACGAGTTTTTTAGCGAGATGGTTGTTACAAGAAGGTTGTATTAGAGATGTCCTTTGATGGTTCAAGTCTATGTGTTTACAGCTAATTTGATAGAGTTGTTGTTTTATGGTTTTAATGTGATTTTGGGTATAGATTGGTTGTCCGAGCATTAGGCTGTCGCGAATTTTGAGACCAAGCGAGTTTTGTTGAAACTTGCTGATGATTATGAAGTGGTTGTTGTGGGTGAAAATATTAAGTTCTTTTCCAATGTAGTTTCGGCCCTAGAGGTGCAGAAGTTGTTAGAGTAGGGGTGTCAAGCATATGTAACTTATGTTATGAAACCGAATGTAGAAGAAGCGCGGACTAGGGATATCTGTACTATTTGTGATTTTCTAGGTGTGTTTCCAGAGGAGTTGCCTAGATTGCCACTAGATAGAGAGGTGGAGTTTTGCATTGAGACGTACGCTAATATGGCTTCAGTGTCGATTGCACCGTATTAGATGGCACCAAAGAAGTTGAAAGAGTTAAAGACACAACTCCAAGAGTTGTTGGACTATGGTTTCATCCTACCTAGTGTTTCGCCGTAGGGAGCACCGGTGTTGTTTTTGAAAAAGAATGATGGCACTTTGAGGATGTGCATTAACTATCAGCAACTGAATAAGTTGACAATTAAGAATAAGTATTCTTTGCCTCGAATTGATTATTTGTTCGATCAATTCTAGGTACTATGGTTCTTTCCGAGATTGATATGATCTGGATACTATCAGTTGAAGGTTAAGGATAAAGATGTGTTGAAGACTGCTTTTCATACGAGGTACAACCATTATGAGTTCTTGGTCATGCCGTTTGGGTTGACGAGTGCGCCTGCAGTATTCATGGATATGATTAATCGAGTGTTCCATGAATTCTTAGATCAATTCATAGTGGTGTTCATTAATGATATTCTTGTGTACTCTTGTTCCGAGGATGATCATGATCGACACCTGTGGATTGTGTTGCAAACCCTATTGGATAATCAGCTTTATGCTAAATTGAGAAAATGTGAGTTTTGGATTAAAGAAATGGTCTATCTTGGTCATCTTATTTCTGCGAAAGGTATTAGGGTGGATCCTAAAAGGTTGAGGCAGTTGTGAGCTGGAAACAACCTAAGTCAGTAACAGAGGTTTGTAGTTTCCTAGGGTTGGTCTGTTATTATCGATGTTTTGTGGATAGATTCTCAAGGGTTGCTGCTCCATTGACCAAGTTGTTGTAAAAGGATGTATGGTTCAAGTGGACGGAAGCTAGACAATAAGATTTTGAAAAGTTGAAGGAAGCTTTGACACAAGCTCCAATCTTGATTCAACCTGAGTCAGGGAAAGAGTTTGTGCTTTAGAGCGACGCATCCTACGCTGGTCTAGGGTGTGTGTTGATGCAAGGTGGGAAAGTTGTAGCTTATGCTTTGAGGCAGTTGAAGGTGCACGAGCGCAACTATTGCATGATCTCAATATTGTTGCGGTAGTGTTTGCGTTGAAGATTTAGAGGCATTACCTTTATGGTGGAAGTGAAATATATACACGGATCATAAGAGTTTGAAGTATTTGATGTCGCAAAATGAGTTGAATCTTAGGCAACATAGGTGGTTGGAGTTTCTTAAAGATTGTGATTTAACAATCGAGTATCATCCGGGTAAACCAAATGTTGTGGCCGATGCTTTGAGTAGAAAAGCTGTTGGGGAGTTGAGGGTCATGTTTGCAAGGTTGAGTGTGACCCATGATGCAGGTTAGTTGGCTGAGTTGCAAGTAAAGCCATCTTTGTCGCAGTTGATTAAGGAAAAGCAACCTTATGATGAGGCGTTAGTACAACATGTCAAGGACATCATGGATGGAAATCCTACGAATTTTCACTTTAATGGTGATGGGGTGCTGTATTTCAAAGATAAAATAGTGGTGCCTAGTGATGTGGAGTTGAGATGGATGTTTTGACCGAGATGTATCAAGATTTGAAGGAAGAGTACAATTGGGTGGGTTTGAAAAAGGATGCGGCTGATTTTGTTGCTAGATGTATGGTATGTTAGTGTGTAAAGGCTGAACACCAGTTTCTTTTCGGGTTGTTGCAACCGTTGAGAATTCTAGAGTGGAAGTTGGAGAGGATCACCGTGGATTTTGTGCCAGGGTTACCCTTAACATCGACTAAAAAGGATTCCATTTAGGTGATTGTTGATCGGTTTACGAAGTGTGCATATTTTTTACTGGTGTATATGACATATACTTTGGATAGGTTGGAGGACCTTTATGTTGCTAAAATTGTGAGGTTGCATGGGGTACCCAAGTTTATTGTTTTGGATAGGGATTCGCGGTTTGCATCAAGGTTTTGGGGTGTTTGCATCGAGCTTTGGGTACTCGTTTGAATTTTTGTACTTTGTATAATCCTCAGATGGATGGTCAGTCTCAACGATTGATTCAAATATTGGAGGATATCTTGAGATGTTGCATCATTAGGTTCCAAGGAACTTGGGAAAGGCAGCTGCCTTTGGTAGAGTTTGCATACAATAATAGCTATCAGGTGAGTATAAAGATGGCACCGTATAAAGCCTTGTATGGTAGGAGGTGTCGTACGCTCTTGTGTTGGGCTGAGGCTAGCAAAAAGTATGTTTCCATGCCTAATGTGTTGAAAGACATAGATGATAGAGTGAAGCTTATCTGTGATCGTTTGAAATCAGCCTCGGATAGGC
Source organism: Hibiscus mutabilis (assembly GCA_019671005.1). Taxonomy (NCBI): domain Eukaryota; kingdom Viridiplantae; phylum Streptophyta; class Magnoliopsida; order Malvales; family Malvaceae; genus Hibiscus; species Hibiscus mutabilis. The sequence continues at coordinate 16,333,025 of CM033739.1, read as the reverse complement.
AGAAATCCTACATGGATTTGAAGCGTAGAAAAGTTGAGTACGGAGTTGGCGAAAAGGTTTTCTTGAAAGTCTCATCTTGGAAGAAGGTGTTGCATTTTAGATGTAAAGGAAAGTTGAGTTCAAGGTTTATTAGACCGTATGAGGTATTGGAACGTATAGGTCATGTGGCTTATCGGCTGAGTTTGCCTCCTGAGTTCGAGAAGATTCATGATGTGTTTCATGTATCCATGTTGCGGAGGTATCATTCGGATCCGTTGCATGTGATGCCAGTTGAGGATGTTAAGTTGCAACTGAATTTGTCTTATGATGAGGAACCAGTGGAGATCCTTGACTCCAGTAGTAAAGTTCTTTGTGGTAAGACAATTGAGCTTGTTAAGGTATTGTGGCAACATCGCGAAGTTGAGGAGGCCACTTAGGAGAGTAAGTCGGACATGTTAGAGCAGTTTTTGCATCTATTCCCATCAGGTAAATTTTGAGGACGAAATTTAGTAAGGGGGAGAGTTGTAACGCCCCATTTTGGGCCTAAGAGTTTTCTAGGTGGTTTAGGGATTCGAGTTAGATGATTCGAGTTAGTTTCGGGATTTAATTTGAAATAAATATTTTTGGGTAAGATAAAAATATGGAAAAAAACTCTAAAATCATTATTTAATATGGAAATGAATTTGGTAAAATCAATTTTACAAAAAGAGGTCTCGAAATTGGACATTTTGGTTAGTGACCAAAATGTAAAGTTTTAAAACTATTTCTGGTGATTGTTTTGTAAAAGGGTCTAAACTTTGAATCTTTAAGGAGCTATTTACCCAAAGTCTAGAATCAAAATTTTTCCCTTAATTACATATTTTAAATGGTTTTAAAATAATATAAATAGGCTTGGAAAATTAATTAGATAATTAAAAAGCTTAAAACAATTTGACGTAACTAACTTTTCAACAAAAGCTTTTCTCTCAAATTCTCTGCAACCAAACACTCTTCTCCACTTCAATTTTTCTCAGGTAAACACTTGATTTCAACATTCTTTTGATTTCAAATTAATCTTTAATGCTTTCCTAACAAAACCTATTTGATTTGATCTTGTTTTCTCAAGAAAACTCATCCAATTAAGGGGAAAGGTAGCCATTAGAGGTGAGGTTCATTCTTCTCCTCTAATACAAGGTTCTTTACTGAAATTTCCAAGTTATTGATCCTTTGCATATGTTTTCTAACTTGATTTGATGATTTAATAATGAAAAATTGGTTAAATCAAGGTTTAATTGATTGGATTGATGAATTTTTGTATAGGCCATGTTTTGCTGAGTTCTTGATTGATTCTAATCATGATTTGATGTTTAATAATGTTAATTAGTGGGTTTTAACACTAAATCTCGAAACTAAGTGAATCTCTAATTTTCTAGGTTGTTAGTTGTAAGTTTTTGAGGTGTTGTGGAGGTTTAATGAATGCTGGAGGTATAAGGATGTTGTTGTGTTTTAGATGTTAATTGATGTTTATGGATGGGTTAAAACCTTAGGTTTTGGTTAGGTTAAGTTTGGAAGTTTGATGTTGATTTCGGTTGTTGTGGACTGAAATTGAGTAGTGGAGGTTGAGGATTTATATTGTTGTGTTGTTGAATGTATTTTGATGCATTGAATCCTCTGTTTTTGTGTGGATAAAATAGGAGAAGTTGGTCCTTAAGATTGGATGGACGTTTCAGAAGCTTTGGAGGCATGTTTATCGAATCGACAAGCGAGGCTTTGCGTGTAGGTGAGTGAGAACGTGTTTTACAGGTTTGTAAAGGTTTGAAAGTTGTTTTTGGGGGTTTAGATCAAGCTCGAAATGCTGGTCTAAGCTCGAAAGTAAGTAAAGGATGAATTCTCTCTCGAACTTGGATTGGCAATTGGTTTTATGCACATGTTTTAAAGAATTGATTACTCATTGTATATGCATGTATTGAGCATGGTTTAATGCTGGAAATTGGTTATATGACAATGTTGATGCATTGTGAGGTAATACATGTCTTATTAATGTTTTTGAACATTGGTTAATGCAAGGTTGATTGCATTGGTTAAAAGATTTTGATGATGCATATGAAAACAGTGAGTGGATGTTAATAAAATGAATTATATTGACAAGTGAATGTATCAAAAGGTTGGAAAATTTTATCGGATATAGTTGGCTGGCCATAGGATTGATAGCGCACTATAAAAAGTCACCTTGTATGTTGAGGGGTTTTGATCTGGTGTACTGTAAACTCCATCCAAGTACCCTAACAGTCGAGGGGTTTTGATCTTTGTACCGAAGACTCATGTTAATGGGTTATGCATCCAACCAATGTGAGGGGTTGTGAATTTACCCAGTTGTAAATGTACCTTTAATTTTCGGTTGAGATGGCATGAAGTGCTGGGAACACTTGTTGAATCTATGTATCCGATGTTATGCTTTGGGAAGTGGAATTTGGTTAATGATCACTTGTAAGCCAATATAATTGATGATGTATCATGAGATGGATAATGATGTTTAATGTGGTTTAAACATGTTCTACTCTTTAAGATTTGCATTGGTAGTATACATGGGAAGGCTTAAATTGAGGGTAGCAAATGGGATTTTGCTGTTGATCCATGATATATGTTGCATATGGTTTAATATGCATGTTTTGGAAATGTTAAGTGCATGGTTTGATAAGGCATGATGTTGAAATGTTATTTGAAAAATGTTTTGGAAAGTGGTTTTCAAACGGATTGTTAAAATGGCTTAAAATGCATTGATGGTGTTGGTTTTTAGAGCATTCCTCACTAAGCCTAGTGTTCTTACGCTCTCTTTATTCCATCAACGTAGAGAATTAAAGGGTTGAGGGCAGCGAAGAAGAAAGGAAGGAACCCAAGGACTTGTTTGCGAAAGTATGGTTTTGATTTAGACTTGTAGTAATAAAAGCAATGTTGCCGTTTAATATTTGGGAGGTTTGATTGCTAAACTCCCTGGTAGAGCAAGTTTATGTTGATGTTTTGAATGTATAAATGGCCATTTATACTTGTTTGAGGTTGGTTTGAGGTTTTTACATGTTGAGTAGGAAGCATGCCTCTAGATGATGTGGATGATTGGGTTAGGCTTAATAGGATGATTTGAAATGATGGTATGTTGTAGTCAAGCATGCTTTTGGTGTTTTATGTGGATTAGGTGATGTATAAATGTAAGGCTAGTTAGACGGTCTGGTGAACCGGGTTAGAGATTCGAGTTGGATTCGGGAATAAATATTTTTTAGTAAGATAAAAATATGGGAAAATGGTTAAAATCATATTTAAATATATGAAAAATATTGGTGAAATCAATTTTGGAAAATTGGATTTGGAAGGGTGACATTTTGGTTGGTGACCAAAATGTAATTTTTGAAAACTGTTTTTAAAAGGTGACTAAATTGTAAAGGATCAAATTCTTAAAATCCTTAAGGAGCTGATTTACCAACTTTTGGCTAGGGGTTTCTCCCTTCAATTAAGACTTTTAACATGTGTTTTAATTATTAATTAAAAGGGATTTTATAATAAAAAAGGTAGTTATTGATTTTAAAGAAATTTGACGTAAACTTTTCTCTCAACTTTTCTCTCCACTTCTTTTCCGCCAAATATTCTTGTTTTCATCAAATTCCAAAGGTGAGAGATCTATTTTCATGGATTCTTGTTTTATAATTGATTCTTTATCTTTGATTTACAAAACCTCATTAAAATCTTGTGTTTTTCATGCTTTAATCAATCAATTGAGGGGGGATCACACAATAGAGGTATGGTTGGTTTTCTCCTCTATTGAATGGTTCTTTATTGATATTCCCAAGTATTTGATCATTGATTTATGATTTATAATATGATTTTATGTTTTTATGATGATTATTTGATTTAATTAGGTTTAATAGATGAAATTGAGATAGATTCGTATTGAATCTGATTTCCAATGTTGATGATTGATTTTAAACATGTATTGAATGTTTTATAACGTGGGCAAGTCGTTTTTAACATTGGAATCCCGAATCTCCATGAATCTTTAATTATTTAGGTTGTTAGATTTGTGTTTTTGAGGTGTTGTGGTGGCTGTTTAGTTACTTGAGATATAAGGATGACGTAATCCTATTTTAAGTGTTGATTGATGTTAATGGAAGTGTTAGACTGATAGTTTGTGGCTGGGTTGTGTTTAGGAATAGTTAGATGATGAATTTGGTTGTTGTGGTTGGGTAATTGTGAAAGGATTGTTGATGTTTGTGAGAAATTTTGCTGCAGTGGTTTGAATGCATTCAGATGCATTAATACTCAGTTGTTATGTGGTTAAAATTGGGGAGGTTGTTCTGGAAGCTATCAGTGAAGATTTGGAGGCTTTAGAAGCTTGAATTCGCGTCGGTGAATTGAGGTTTCATTCATCGGTGAGTGAGAACGTGGATTTCAGCTTTGAAATGATTTAAGGATGGTTTATGATAGTTTAAATTGAGCTTGAAACGCTGGTTTAAACTCGGAAGTATGTATAAAGTGATTTTCTCTCTCAATTGTGCTTTTATGAAATGGTTTTATGCACTTGTTTTGAATTACATGGTACCTACTGTTTAAGAATGTTTTAGAGTATGTGAGATACTGTCTTTAATCATGAATGGTTGAATGATGCACATGGTAAGTGATCCTTGTAAGTATGTGAAATACTTGTTGAAAAGCATGGTTTGTTTCTTTGGGAAATAGGTTTGGTTTAATGCATATAAAAATTGTGAGGTATGTGGTAAATTGTGAATTATATTGGCAAGTGACGTGGGTTAAAAATGTTATCGGATATAGTTGGCCGGCCATAGGATTGATAGTTCACTATAAAGAGTCACCTTGGATGTTGAGGGGTTTAATACGGTGTACTGAATACTCCATCCAAGTACCCTAACGGTTGAGGGGTTATATGGTACCATAAACTCCCGTTAGTGGGTTAAGCGTCTAACTGAGGGTCAGGGTTAGTGTCCCTGTGGGTTGTAAGTGTACCCGGTTGTAATGTACCGCGATTGTGATTGTATCCCTATTCCGGTTGAGATGGCTTGAAGTGTTGTGAGGACACTTTTTGAATCCATGTATCCGATGAACTATTTTGTTAATGGAACTTGGTTAATGATCACTTGTAGGCCAATATAATTGTTGATGTGTCATGTGATGATTTATGTTGCATAATGTGATTTATACATGTTTACTCTTTAAGCTTTGCATATGGTTTGTTATGCATGGGAAAGGCTTAAATTGAGGTTTAGCAATGGGATTTGCTGATGGTTAATGACACATGTTGCATATAGTTTAATATGCTGGTTTTGAAAGTGTTAAGTGCATGGTTTTCAAGGCATGATGCTCAAATGATATTTCAAGTGATGTTTAAAAGATGATTGAAATGAGATTTCAATGTGTTGTTGAGAAATGGTTTTAAATGCATTGATGGTGTTTCGTTTTTGAGCACTTCTCACTAAGCCTAGTGTGCTTACGCTCTATTTTTCCATCAATGCAGAGAATTAAAGATTTGAAGGCAACGAGGTAGCAAGGGATTGCCAAAGACTTAGCATGTTTTGAACTAGACTATAAGTAATAAGGGCAATGGGGTTTCCGTTGTTGTTTTGGGAGGTGTTTTGTTAAACTCCCAGTTTGAGCAATGTTGTTTTACTGCTCTTGGTTTGTAATTGGCCATTATGGATTGTTTGTGGTGATGGTTTAAGATTTCATGCTTTGCTTGGCTTGATTTCTAGGCAGCATGCATCTAGATTTACATTTGAAGTATGATACCATGAAAGGTTGATGAATCTGTGATGTTTTGTTGTGGTTTGTCTCTTGAATGTGTTGGATTCATGTTAGAAGCATGTTAGGATGATTTGGTATGTTTGAAAGCATGTTAAACTAGCAAAAGAGGACATTTCAGGTCCAGGCGTATCGGTACGTGTGTCCCTATTTCGGTACGGGTAAGCCATTTCAGGCTTAGCATATCAAAACACGGGCATGTGTTTCGATACGGGTAAGCCTTTTTAGGCATGGCGTTTGGGTACGCGAGGAACTATTTTGGTACAGGGTATGTGGATTAGGCAGGGAGTATCAGTATGCGAGGGCGTATCGAAACGAGCTTTGGCTACTGGAACTTGGGATTTTTGTAATAGCAATTCCGTACCGATACGAGTGTAAGTGTACCGATACGGCCATCCGTTAATTCAGTTATTTGGATGTTTCGAAGTTTTATTTTCTTGCATTTTAGTCTCTGAATGTTGTGGATGCAATTAAATGAGTATGGATGATCGTTTCGAGCTGAGTTTCGATATGTATGCATGAAATTGGATTAATTTAAGGTTGGTAACATTAGAAAGGGTTAAGTCCTTATAGTTTTTTTAAATTACAATTTGGTCTCTAAATTGCAATTGTACCTAATTAGATGTAAATTTGATGCCCGATTGAGTTAGGTTTTCACCTTTGGTCAGTATGAACACATAGGATAATAATTTGCATCTAGAAAAGATAAAAAGAAAAAAATTGGACACGTTTTGAGTTTCTTCTTCACGATTTACCTCAGTAAACCAAATATAGCTCACTCGGTTCAGTCTTACGACTAGGCCGGGTCAAGTGGGTTACATTTGGCGGCATTAGAGCTAGGTTTGCGATATTTGGGAGTTGGTATGGTTGTTGTAATGTTTTTATGAGTTGTAATCCGTTGTTTGTTATGCACAGTGATTATAATATGCACGTTGATTGCTTTATGCTATGTTGGGGGGAAGTTTGGGAAACATAGTGCCTTATTATTATAGTCTGAGATGTTTTGGTTTTGAATTGAAAGTTTTGGATCCTTGCTTAAGCTGGCCTGATTGTTTTGTTTTTTGTTAAAATATCATGCCTTAGATATATTTTTAGGACGATAGGACCGAAGAGAGAGTTGCAATCTGGTATAATTGCTGCTGCTATTGGGCAGGGAAATTAGGAGGATGTTGTACCTCATGTACCGCTGCCCCCATCTAATCCACCTACGAAAGTGGAGCAAATACCACCTGTGCCAGCTGGGCCAGGGCAGATGACATGGCGCCGTTGATTTAGGCAATGACTAGTGAGCTTCAGGATGCAGTTACGAGTGTTCATGTATCGACACCAGTGGTTGGGCAAACGAGTTTTTTTGTTAGAGCGTATTCGCAGTTTGGGCGAAGTTGCGTTACGTGGTCTAGCACCAGAGGCTTCTGAGGATTGGTTGGCTAGTACAGAGAGAATACTGGACCAAATGGGTTGTACAGATGCCCATAAGTTGGGTTGTGTTGTGTCCCTGTTGCAGGGAGATGCCTATAGCTGGTGACCACTGTGACAGCTGGGATGGAATCTGAAGATATAACCTGGGAGTTCTTTTACGAAGCTTTCCGAAAGAGGTACCTGGGGTCCGATATCTGGACGAAAAAAAATAATAGTTTATAGCTCTAGTACAGGGCAGTATGTGTGTTTCTGATTATGAGGTGCAGTTTGTGAGGTTGAGCCGGTATGCACCTGAGTTGGTTCCTGACGAGCGACAGCAATGTGATCGTTTTTGCTATGGGTTGTTTTAGGAGGTTAAAACATACATGCTTGCTGCTGATTATACAGATTTTGACGTGATGGTTACGTCAGCCAGGGATGTTGAGCAGAATCTTGGTTTTATTTCTGGGTCTCGAGGCTTTAGCTTTGGTAAGTGGGTGGCAGATTCTAGCTATGGTGCTGGTCAGGCCAAGAGACACCATGACAGAAGGTATCGTCCTGATCAGAGGCGTGGTGGAGATGCTGTTGGGCGTGGAGCATAAGGGTAGGGTGTACAGGTTAGAGCTCCGCATAATCCCTGTTGGGCTTGCAGATCCCGTGATCATCTGAGGCAGGATTGCCCATGTTTGGCCAAAGAGGGTCAGACACCTGCGGCTTTTGTGGCTAAAGCTTGTTGGAGTTATAGGTCCGGCGACCATCTGAGGCGTGATTGTCCTTTGTTGGCTGGAGGTGGGCAGTGTAACCCCCTTAACCCGGTCTAGCCGCTAGACCAAACCAAGGAAGCTACATTAGGTTTGCCGAAGCAAACCTGAGAATTACATCGAAACCCGACCTTTTTTTTCTTTTTATCTTGTCTAGATGTCAATTATTAATCCTACGTGTACATGCAACACTCGGGTATAACCCCTACTCAATCGGGCATCATTTTGACATCCAATTGATCACATTTGAAATTTAGGGACCAAATTGCAAATACAGGAAATTTGCAAGATTTAAGCCACTTTTAGTATACCAATATTTAATTAGTCAGGTGCTGATCATTCATCTTAAATTTCATCTCAAATTGATCATTCAAGCTTATACAATCACATGGACAAGTTCCGGAGGCTAAAATGCAATGAAAGCAAAACTGCCAAGCTAATATTACAGAAAACGGCCTCGGGTATCGGTACGGGTGTCACCATACCAATACGCATAAAATGCCCGTACTGATACACCACGGCAGGTATCGATACGCCATAATGAACTTACCTAACTTTTGAATCTTTTTAATATATGTACCGGTACGCTTACATGGGTATCAGTACACGGGTTTGGATTGAAAAAGTGAAATTCCAGAGGCTAGAACTTGTATCGATACACCATTACCCGTATCGATACGCCAGTCCAAATATCACCTAGGCGTACCGGTACTCCCTTACGCGTACTGATCTCTCAGGCCAGAAAATGCCTATCTGTACCGATACGGTCCACCGCGTATCGGTACGCTTGGACCTGTAATGCAATAATTTGCTGGTTTTTCATCTCAAACCATTCCAACATGCTTACAACACCATACCAACATGCCATAGGTATCACAAGCCAACTAGCAACTTCATTCCTACAGCACAACAAGTATCAAGCGTCAAAAGGGAATCTATAGGCATGCTTCCTAATGTTCATTCAATCAACATGTCAAAAAGGTAAACCAACATCAAAACAAACTTTAAAAGCCATTTACAACCCAATAGCAACTAAAGAAATATGCTCAAACAGGGAGTTCCACAAGACATCACCCAAACCACAATAGGTACCCCATTGCCCTTATTCATTATAGTCTAAACCAAGACATACTTTGAAAACAAGTCTTGCCAAGATCCCCTTACTTCTTGCTGCCTTCCAAGACCTCAATTATTTGCATTGATGGACAACAAAAGCGTAACCACACAAGGCTTAGTGTGGGATGCTCAAAACAACCACAATCAATGCATTTAAAACTATTTATTTAACATCATCCTTTAAAAACATCACCGTCATGCCTCTTTTTAAAACATGCACTTTATATCATTAAAACTAGCATAATAAACCATATGCTACATGTATCATTAATCAACAACAAACCCCATTGCTAACCCTCCACTTAAGCCTTCCCATGAATTACTACCAAATGCAAAGCTTAAGGAGAAACATGTATAAATCACATTATACAACATAAGACATTTCAATGATACATTAACAATTATAGTGGCTTTCAAGTGATCAATAACAAGTTCATTAACAAAAGAGTTCATCGGATACACGAATTCAACAAGTGTTAACCCAACACTTCAAGCCATCTCAACCAAAATAGCGATACAATCACAATCACGGTACAATAACAACCGGGTACACTTTCAACCCACAGAGAAACCCATCCCTCTCATCGGTTAGATGCTTAACCCCACTAACGGGAGTATTCGGTATTGTTTAACCCCTCAACCATTAGGGTACTTGGATGGAGCATTCGGTACACCGTATAAACCCCTCAACATCCAAGGCGACTTATTTTACAGTGCACTCAATCCTATGGCCGGCCAACTATATCCGATAACAATTTTAAAACCACATCACTTGCCAATATAATTAACCAAACAACATTTACGTTACTGTTTTTAACAAGCATTAAGCCATGCCCTTTCCAAAGCAATAAACATGCTTTAAAACACAAGTATAAACCATACTTACAAGGATCACTTACCATGTGTTTCCTTCAGCAAAATATGCTTAAAAACAGTGCATCAAATACTTTAAATCATGCTTAAACAGTAGGTACAATGTAAATCAAAACAAGTGCATAAAACCATTTCAAACTAGCACGAACGAGAGAGTATAACCACTTTATACTTACTTCCGAGTCTAGGTAATCGTTTTAAGCTCTACCTTAACTCCAAAACTCTGTTCTCAAAACAACAAAACGCTTTAAACCACTTTTCACTCACCGATACGCGAAACTTCGATTTGCCGACGCGCAAACAAGCATCCGAAGTTTCCTACGCTTCTCCAAACACCTCCGGATCAACCTCCCATTTTTTTACCACACAACAGAGGATTAATGCATCATAATGCATTCTAAACACAACAAACACAATCCTTCTCGAATTTCCACAGCACCCTCACAATTAACCCTCCACAACAACCGAAAACACCATCTAATCCTTTCCAAACACAACCTATCAATCTAACATCACTTTTATTATCAAATAACATCTAAAAACATAATCAAAACAACCTAACACCTCCAACAACCAAACAGCCACCACAACTCCACAAAAACAAAATTCTAACAACCTAAACAATTAGAGATTCAAGAGTTTCAGGATTCCATTGTTAAAAGCGACTTATCGACATTATTATACATCCATAATATGTTTAAAACCAATCTAAATTACTGGAAAACCGATCCAATTCAGATCTTTTGCTATTTCATCAATTTTACTTAATTAAATCAGTTAATTTAATATAAAACACAAAATCAGATTATAAACCATAAATCAAGGATCAAATACTTGGGAATATCAATAAAGAACCATCCAATAGAGGAGATCACATACCATACCCCTATTGTGTGATTTCTCCCTCAATTGGCTTGTTTAAAGCTAGGAAAACACAAGATTTCAATGAGGTTTTGTAAATCAAAGTCAAATAATCAATTATAGATCAAGAATCTAAGTAAAAAGGATCCCTCACCTCTGGTTTTTTGATGAAAACTTGGGTGTTTGGAAGAAAAGAAGTGGAGAGAAAAGTTACGTCAATTTTCATTAAAACCAAATAACTAACTTTAATATCTAAAATCCCTTTTAATTAACATTTAAAACACATGTTAAAATTATTTAATTGAAGGGAGAAACCACCAATAAAAACTTGCTAAATTAGCTCCTTAAGGATTCTAAGAATTTGACCCCTTTTCATTTTAGTAACTTTAAAAATAGTTTTCAAACATTGCATTTTGGTCAATAGCCAAAATGTCATACCTCCAAATCTCATTTTCCAAAATTGATTCCACCAATATTAATCATATATTAAAACATGATTTTTAACCATTTTCCATATATTTATCCCACCGAAAAATACATGGTCCCAAATCTGACTCGAATCTCTAACCTGGTCCACCAGACCGTCTAACAAACCTCAAAACCGCCAGGCCTAAAACTAGAGCATTACAAGCAGGTTGCTGCACCTGTTGTTGCTTCGCAGAGAGGGTGTGGTCAGTTTCAATGCAAAGATGGTGGGTAGAGGACTGTGGCTCATACGGTTGTTATCCAGCCTAAGGGAGGTGGACCAACTAGAGTGTATGCGCACCATGAGGGTCACAATAACTCTGATGTGATTGCAGGTACATTCACTTTACAGTCTTTATCATTGTATTCTATGGTTTATTATGGTTCTACCCATTCATATATCCTGGGTGAGCATGCACAGTTGCTTGATATACCTGTTGAAATTCTTAATGTGGGTGTTAAAGTGACCAGTTCTCTTGGGAAGACAGTCATGGTTAGGAAGTTGTATCGTTGATGTCTGCTGATGGATCAGGGACATGTGTTCGACGTGGATTTGATGGAGTTGCCATTCCACAGTTTTGATGTTATTTTGGGAATGGATTGGTTGACTGAGCTTAGGGTTGTCGTAGATTTTGATACCAAATGAATATCCCTGAAGTTGTCAGATGATTTTGAGGTGGTGGTTGTGGGTGAGAACGCTATGTCTAATGCTATTTTGGCTTTAGAAGCAAGACGATTGATAGGTTTCGGGTGTAAGGCATTCTTGGCCTATGTTATGAATCCTAGTTCGAATGAGTTAAGGGTGTAGGATATCCGTACGGCATGTGAGTTTCCGGGTGTTTTTTGGAAGAGTCATCGGGGTTGCCACCGGATTAGGAGGTGGAGTTTGGCATTGAGGTTTATGTAACCCCCTTAACACGGCCTAGCCGCCAGACCGAACCGAGGAAGCTACATTAGGTTTGCCGAAGCAAACCAGAGAGATACAACGAAACCCGGTCCATTTTTTTCTTTTTATCTGATCTAGATGCCAATTATTAACCCTACGTGTACATGCAAGCATTAGGTGTAACCCCAACACAATCAGGCATCAATTTGACATCCAATTGATCATATTCGCACCTTGGGGACCAAATTGCAAATACAAAAAATTGCAAGATTTAAGCCCACTTTTAAATTACCAATCTTTAATTAGTCAGGTTCTGAACATTCATCTCAAAATTTCATCTCAATCTGATCATTCAAGCTCATATAATTGCATTGACAAGATTTAGGGACTAGAATGCAAAGATAGCAAAACTGCCAACCTAACATTAATAGAAAACAGTTATCTGTACCGATACGGGTGAGCCCGTATTGATATGGTTAGAAATACCCTGTTTCGATACACTACCAAGTCATTCTGGCACGTCCAACCAACTTACCAAACTTTTGAATCTTTGTCAACCGTACTGATACGGTCTCTTATGCGTTTCGGTACGCGGGCTCGTGTTAAAAAAGTAGAATCCAGTGAGTAAAAAGCGTGCCAAAATGCCCCTTGCCGTATCGATACACTAAGGCCAAAATAGCCTTGGCGTATCGAAACACCCTTGAACTGTACCGATCCCTCAAGCCAGAAAATGCCTAGCCGTACCGATACGGTCCCCTGCGTATCGATACACCTGGACCTGTATTGTGACATTTTGCTGATTTCTCACTTCAAAAGCATACTCAAACCACTCCAACATGCTTTAAACATAGTACTAACATGTCAAACATATCTCATACCAACTAGTATCACCTATCTAGCAACACAACGAGAACCTATGCATCAAAGAGGAAATCTATAGGCATGCTTCCTATTTGCATCCAACCAACATATAAAAAAGGTAAACCATCATCAAAAACAATCCTTAAAGGCCATTTACAATTCAAGAGCAATTAAAGAAACATGCTCAAACAGGGAGTTTCACAAAACATCTCCCAAAATACAACAAGTACCCCATTGCCATTATTCATTATAGTCTAAACAAAAGCATACTTTGGAAACAAGTCTTGCCAAGATTCCCTTGCTTCTAGCTACCTTCCAAGACCTCAATTATTTGTATTAATGGACAATGAGAGCGTAAGCACACAAGGCCTAGTGAGGAGTGCTCAAAACAAACACCATCAATGCGTTTAAAACCAGTTACGTAACATCATTCTTTAAAACATCATCATGCCTCTTTAAAAACATGCAATTTACGTCATTAAAAACCAGCATACTAAACATATGCTACATGCATCATTAACCAACAACACGCTACATTGCTAACCCTCCACTTAAGCCTTCCCATACATTACTACCAAATGCAAAGCTTAAGGAGAAACATGTATAAATCACATTATACAACATAAAGCATTTCAATGATACATTAACAATTGTATTGGCTTTGAAGTGATCATTTAACCAGTCCAACAACAAAAGAGTTCATTAGATACACGGATTCAACAAGTGTTAACCCAACACTTCAAGCCATCTTAACCGGAATAGTGATAAAATCACAATTGCAGTACAATAACAACCGGGTACAATCTCAACCCACAGGGATACCAATCCCTCTCATCGGTTAGATGCTTAGCCTACTAACGGGAGTATTCAGTACCGTTAAACCCCTCTACCGTTAGGGTACTTGGATGAAGTATTCGACACACAATATAAACCCCTCAACATCCAAGGCGACTTATTTACAGTGCACTCAATCCTATGGCCGGCCAACTATATCCGAAAACAATTTTAAAACCACATAACTTGCCAATATAATTAACCAATTAACTTTTACCTCACTGTTTTAACAAGCATTAAACCATGCCATTTATCCAAAGCAACAACCATGCTTTAAAACACAAGTATAAACCATACTTACAAGGATCACTTACCATGTGCATCCTTCAGCAAAACATGCTTGAATAGTAGGTAACATGTAAATCAAAACAAGTGCATAAAACCATTTCAAACTAGCATGACCGAGAGAGTACAACCACTTTATACTTACTTCTGAGTCTAGGTAAGCATTTCAAGCTCTAACTTAACTCCCAAACTCTATTCTCAAAACAACAAAATGCTTTAAACCATATTTTCACTCACTGATACGCAAAACCTCGACTCGCCGACGCGAAATCAAGAATCTGATGTCTCCAACGCTTCTCCAATCACTTTTGGATCAATCTCCCATGTTTTTACCACAAAACAATAGAGGAATAATGCATTCTAAACACAACAGCTACAATCCTTCTCGGATTCCCACAAAATCTTCGCAAATAACCCTCCTCAACAACTGAAAACATAACCAAAACACTTCGATTCACAACCCAGCCAACATCTATCAATCTAACATCACTTTCATCATCAAAACACATCTAAAAACATATTCAAAATAACCTACTACCTCCAGCAACCTTACAAACATATAAACACCGCAAAACCTCAAAACTAACAACCTAAACATATAGAGATTCTTAATTTTTGGGATTCCATTGATAAAAACCACTTATCAGAATTATTAAACATCCAAAATATGAATCAAAGCAACGTCACTTACTGGAAATCAGATCCAATTTGCGAATCAACTCAATTTCTCAAATAACTCAATTAAACATTGGAAAATCAACAAAACCAGATTAGAAACACAAAAACAATGATCAAATTCTTGGGAATTTCAATAAAGAACCATACAATAGAGGAGATCTCGGACCGTACCCATATTGTGAAGTTTCTCCCACAATTGATTTGTGAAAAGCTAAGAAAACACAGGATTAATGTAAGATTTTGTGTAATCAATCTTTACAAAACACTTTAAAACAATAAAATCAAGTTAAAAACCACCTCACCTATGGAAATTTGATGAAATCTGAGTGTTTGGCTAAGGAGAGAATGGAGAGAAAAAGTTGAGAGAAAATGACGTGATTTTTGTTTTGGAAAAGATAACTAACTTTTTAACAAAATCCTCTTTAATTTTTAATTAAACCACGTGTTAAAATAATTCAAATCAAGGGAGAAATCATTAGAAACCAAATGGTAAAATAGCTCCTTAAAGATTCTAAGTATTTGACCTTTTTCATTTTAGTCACTAGAAAATTACAGTTTTCAAAACTTTCATTTTGGTCATTAACCAAAATGTCCATCTTCTAAAACTCGTTTTTCAAAATTGATTCCACCATTATTAAATATATAATTAATAATGATTTTTAAACATTTTTCCACAAATTTTCCAACACTAAAAATATACGATCCTAAAATGACTCGAATCTCTACTCCGATCCACCAGACCGTCTAATAATCCACCAAACCGCTAAGCCCTAAAATCGAGGCATTACAACTCTCCCCCACTTAAGAAATTTCATCCCCAAAATTTACCTGGTGGGAAGAGGTGCAAAAACTATTCCAACATATCAGACTTGCATTCCCACGTGGCCTTCTCAACACCACGGAGCTTCCACAACACCTTTACCAGCTCGACTGTTTTACCACGGAGCACCTTATTGTTGATATCAATAATCTCTACTGGTTCCTCATCATAAGATAGGCCTGGTCTCAACTTGATCTCCTCCACTGGCATAACATGCGATGGATCTGACCTATACCTCCGCAACACCGAAACGTGGAACACATCATGAATCTTTCCCAACTCCAGACGTAACCTCAAACAGTATGCAATAGGACCCACACGCTCGACCACCTCGTATGGTCCAATGAACCTCGGGCTAAGCTTCCCTTTTCGCCTAAAACGCAACACCTTCTTCCAGGGCGACACCTTCAAAAACACTTTATCACCCACAACATACTCTATATCCCTACGCTTCAAATCCGCATAGGATTTCTGGCAATCAGCGGTTGCTTTCAAGCGTTCGCATATCAACTTTACTTTTTTGGTTGTACCTTTCAGAATATTCGGCAAAGACACACGCTTTTCCCCAGCTTCTGCCCAACACACAGGCTTTCGACACTTCCTACCATACAACGCCTCATAGGGGGCCATTTGGATGCTAGCCTAATAACTGTTATTCTAAGCAAACTCCACTAATGGCAATTGCTTCTCCCACGTTCCCCGATACTCAATAACACAACACCTTAGCATATCCTCGAGAACCTGAATCACGTGCTTCGACTGACCATCCAACTGAGGGTGGTACAAAGTACTGAAACTCGACCAGGTTCCCAATGAACGATGTAAACTCACCCAAAACCTTGCGGTGAACCGCAGATCCCTATAAGAAACTATAGATTTGGGCACCCGTACAAATGCACTATTTTAGAGATATATAACTCAGCCAATCTATCCAAGGTATAAGTAGTATGCATAGGCACAAAATGCGCACACTTCGTAGACCGATCCACAATCACCCAGATGGAATCCTTTTTGGTCGGTGTCGAAGGTAGCCCAGACACAAAATCCATGGTGGCTCTTTCCCACTTCCATTCTAATATCCTCAACGGTTGCAACAACCTAGAGGGAAACTAATGCTCAGCCTTTACCCGCTGACAAACCATACACCGAGCAACGAAATCAGCCACATCCCCAATAGTACTCCTCCTTCAACCCCGATACATTTTAGTACTACCGGGATGCATCACAAAAGGACTAGCATGCGCCTTAGTCAAAATAGTACGCCTCAATTCTTCATCCTCAGGCACCACTATTTGACCTTTGAAACATAACACCCCATCATCATTGAAATGAAAATTCGTAGGATTTCCATCCCTGATATCTTCCACATGAGATACCAAACTTCCATCATACGGTTGCTTCTTCTTAATCATCAGCGACAAGGACGGCTTCACTTGTAACTCAGCCAACAAACCCCCATCATTCGTCACACTCAACCGAGCAAACATGGCTCTCAACTCCACATCCGCTTTCCTGCTCAAAGCATCCACCACAACATTGGCTTTCACTGGATGATACTTAATGGTAAGATCATAATCCTTAAGCAACTCCACCCATCTGCGTTGCCTAAGATTCAACTTCTTTTGTGACATCAGATATTTCAAACTCTTATGATCCGTATAAACTACACATTTCTCACCATAGAGATAATGCCTCCAGATCTTCAAGGCAAACACTACCGCTGCAAGCTCAAATCATGAGTAGGGTAGTTACGCTCATGCACCTTCAACTGCCTTGATGCATACGCCACCACCTTACCCTCCTGCATCAACACACAACGAAGCCCAACATACGATGCATCACTATATACAATAAACTTTTTTCTCGATTTTGGTTGAACCAAGACCGGAGTTCGCGTCAAAGCTTCCTTCAACCTCTCAAAAGCTCGTCGTCTATCCTCTATCCACTTAAACCGAACATTCTTATGCAATAACTTTGTTAATACGGCTGCCAAACTGGAGAACCCTTCAACAAAACTCCAGTAGTAACCCGCCAAACCAAGGAAACTCCTAACCTCCACCACAGACTTAGGCTCCTTCCAACTCATTACAGCATCAACCTTATGCGAATCAACACGGATTCCTTCGACTGATACCACATGTCCGAGAAACACAACTTGCTTGAGCCATAACTCACATTTGCTTAATTTAGCATAAAGCTGATTAGCCAACAGCGTCTAAAGCACAATTCTCAAATTCTATCATGATCCTCCTCGGTACCGGAGTACACAAGGATATCATCGATGAACAAAACCACAAACTAATCCAAAAACGCATGAAACATACGATTCATCATGTCCATAAAAAGCAGTTGGAGCATTGATCAAACCAAACGGCATTATAAGAAACTCGTAATGCCTGTACCTCATATAGAAGGCTGTTTTGGGTACATCCATCTCCTTCACCTTCAACTGATAGTACCCCGACTTAAAATCTATCTTGGAAAACATCGAGGCTCCCTTAAACTGATCAAATAGGTCATTTATCCGCGGTAAGTGATACTTGCTCTTTATTGTCAACTTATTCAGCTGTCGACAATCTATACACATCCGCAATGTACCATTTTTCTTCTTAACAAACAACATCGGCGCTCCCCACGATGAAATACTAGGTCTAATGAACCCACAATCAAGCAACTCCTGCAACTGCATTTTCATCTCCTTCGGAGCCATACGGTACGGAGCAATGGACACTGGTACCATACTCGTAAAGACCTCGATGCCAAACTTTACCTCACGGTCAGGTGGCAACCCTAGTATTTCTTCCGAAAAAACACCCGAAAACTTACATACAGTGCGAACATCATGTACCCTCAACTCCTTTGATTCAGAATTCATAACATAGGCCAAATAAGCCTGACATCTTGAATCCAACATTCGTCTTGCTCCAAAATCGAAACAACATTAGAAAAAAAATTGGCATTCTCGCCAACAACTACCACCTCATAATCATCTGACAACCTCAAAGATATCTGTTTGGTCTCAAAATCTACCAGAGCCCGATGTTCGGTCAACCAATCCATACCCAAAATCACATCAAAACCATGGAATGGTAACTCCATCAAGTCCACGGCAAACACATGTACCTGAACCATCAGCGGACACCTACGATACAACCTCCTAACCACGACTGTCTCCCCAAGAGAACTAGTTACTCTAACACCCATATTAAGAATTTCAACAAATATATCAAGCAGCCTAGCATGCTCACTCAAAATGTATGAATGAGTAGAACCAGAATCAACCAAAGAATACAATGACAAAGACTATAGGGTAAAGTACCTGCAATCACATCAGTGTTATTGCGACCCTCATGGTGCGCATACACCCTAGTCGGTCCATCTCCCTCAGGCTGGATAGCAACAGTATGAGCTATAGTCCTCTGTCCACCATCTTGATGCTGAAATGGTCCGCGACCACGCTGCGAAGCAACAACAGGTGCAGCACCCTACCCACCTCGAACCAACAATGGACAATCACGCCTCTGTTGGTCACTTGACCCACAACTCCAACAAGCATTAGCCACTACAGGTGCAGGTGTCTGAATCTCCTTGGCCAAACATGGTCAATCTCGCCTCAAATGATCTCGAGATCCACAAACCCAACATGTGCTAAACGGTGCTCTAGCATGGGCTCCCTGCCCCTGGACTCCACGTCTACCCGTAGCTCCACCATGCTTCGGCTCCGGGTGAAACCTCCTATCACGGTGTCTCTTGACCTTACCACTGCTATAACCCTAATCAACAGTTCTCTTACCCGATCTAGAACCTCACAATCCAGAAGCCAAACCCAAATTCTGCTTCACATCCTTGGCTCGCGAAACCAACACATCAAAATCGGTATAATCAGCAGTAAACATGTATGTCTTAACATCCTGCACAAGCCCATAACAGAAATGATCACATCGAAAACGCTCGTCAGGAGCCAACTCAAGTGCATACCGACTCAACCTCACGAACTGCACCTTGTACTCCACAACAAACATACTCCCTGCACCAAAACCATAAACTCACGCTTCTTCTCGTCCTGATATCGGACTCCCAAAAACTTTTTCCGGAATGCTTCATAGAATAACTCCCAGGTCACATCATTCGTCGCCATATCGGATATCGTGGTAGTCCACCATGCAGTAGGAAAATCGTACAACCCAACTTACGTACATCAGTGCACCCCATTTGGCCCAATATCCACTTAGTACTAGCCAACCAACTCTCGAAAGCCTTAGGCGACAATCCTCGAAACTCAATTCTGTCCAAACTACAAAGACGCTCAAGCGGAAAACCTTTCCCATCAACCGGTGGTGCTGGCACACGAACACCTACAACTGTTGCCTGGAAGGCACCGGTCATGGCCTGAATCAGCGGTGCCATATCACCTACCCTTGGCCCAGGTGGAACTTGCTCCACTCCCTCAAGTGGATTAGGTGGGGGCGGTGGCAACCCTCCAGGAGGTACAACTTTTCATTCATCATCCTACCCAGTAGCAACAACAATCGCGCTAGATCGCAACTCTCTCCTCGGTCCCATCGTGCTAAAATATATCCAGGCATGATAATCATTTCAAGGCAAAACAGCCAGGCCAGCCTCAAACAAGGATCCAAGACTTTCCATTTCAAAAATCAAAACTTTCTAGGATATAATACTAAGGCAATGGGTACCCCAAAACATCCTCAACATAGCATATAACAATCAACATTCATATATCAATCACCGTGCATGTCAACTAGCGTACATACAACAATCACCATACAAATCAAACAACAGAGCATAATGATAAGTGTTCAAAAGTACTATTTTTATTACCCTTTTTTACTCATATTATTTTTAGACTTAAACTCATATTAGTTGCATAATTAGTAATTCATGCATTAATTCATGTTTCTTTCCACCGTTGAGCTTGATTACATAACTTGGTGAGTTTTGTGGAAAAAGATGCTGCTTTGGTGTGTTTTTGTGTGTGTGCAGAATCACTTGCCTAAACAAGGCTGGAACCAGTTGCCAAGGTAATACATGAAGGAGATGCCGAGCTAGTTGCTAGGGCAATGCATGAAGGAGATGTCGAGCTAGTTGCCAGGGCAATGCATGAAGGAGATGCCGAGCCAATTGCCAGGGCAATTTGCAACAAAGAATAAGGTGATATGGTAATCGAAATTGACGACTAGACAAGCCCAAGATGATGTGGAGCAAAGTTAAATCCCAAAGGAGTTTGATTTCCATGAAGAGGTTAAAGAGAAATTAAATCCCAAGAAGATAGGAGAAGTTCTAGAAGGAATTTAAATATAATAAATAATTATATTCTTTAAAGATAATTTAATTCCAACTTAACTTCCTCCTCAAGAAGGATTTTGACCTAGCCATCTCTTATTTAAAGGACCAAGAAGAGAGAAATTTCGACAAGAGAGCAAGGGGGAGAGAGTTCGATTTCTTCTTCTTTGCTTCCATTAGATTCATGGTTTGTGGATTATTCTTTGTATATCTTTTGAACCCAACCATGAACTAACTTGATTGGTTGGGGTTATTGTGTTTTGTTGTTGAGAAAAATAATTGGATTTTGTTTAGGTAATAAGAGTTTGCACTTTCAATTCAAGGTTTACTCATTCTTGGTTCTTATTCTTGTTTGCGAGTGAATTGGGAGAGGATCTCGTAACTTCATCTATTTATCTAATATCGGGAGAGTTAGATTCAAGAAATGAATGAGTATAGTCTTTATTCAATCTATTGATGGTGAAGATTAATCCGGCTTAGGAATAAGTTAAGGATTTCAACGGCTAAGAGGAGCGCAAGATTGGTTGTTGTTCACCCTTGATTCACGTAGGGATGTATTATCAAGGCATGCACAAGTAGCTAGAGTTTTGATTTAGGGATAAGGAGAAACCATTAAAGAATGCTTTACCGAACCTTGAAGTTGCTACCCAGACGCCCAAGTAGTTGCCCAGCTAGTCGCCCAAGCAACCATCGATTAGTTGCCAAGGCAACCCCGCTGTGCAAGTTGCCACGGCAACTGAGTTGCCCTTGCACTCTTTTACCAAGACGATCCAATCGACTATCACTCCACAACCCACAATAACCTGGCCTATTCACTCTATTTTGATTTCATCTATTCTTTTAGTTTATTGGTCTTAGTTTACTCATTAGTTATAATTCCTACAATCACCTACTTGTGCTTTTCTTTTCCAACGCAGTAACTTAAGCAAAGTGGCCCAAACCAATCCCTGTGGAGACTATACTCGATACTCATATCACTTTATTACTTACGACGTGTATACTTGCACAATTGCGTAGCACTTATTACACACAAGTTTTTGGCGCCATTGGCAGGGATTGGCAATTGGTGTTAGTTGTTTTTGTTATTGCATTTTTTTTAGTTTTACTAATTTTTCTTTTTGTTTGTTTTATCAAAAAAAATTAGGTGCGCTACAAGTTAAGGGACATCAACATGTCGGGAAATAAAAGCCGATCTATTCGAGAGTTGATGTTGGAAGATATGAATCAATCCAATCAAGAGTTTCTTGCACCCTTTGATGATTACCTATACCAACCGAGAAAAGCCCAAATAGCGTATACCTGGAAAAATCTTGTGCTATATGTGGAGAACATCATGTGTTTGAAAATTGCCCTCACATTTTTGATGCATATGACTACATGGAGGACCATAGAGGGAGCCAGTAGCAAAATTCTTCATGGTATGGTCAAAAAGCTCAAAAAAAATTTTACCATAACAATTTTGCCGCGGCAACAGATATGCCATGGCAATGTAGTCCTTTTCAAGAGCATTCAAATTCCTTGGAGGAAACGTTGCTAGCTTCCTTGGCTAGACTTGACGGATCAATTGAAGAGATTCGAGAGCTATCAAAGTCCATGGATACGAGGATAGCTCAGTGGGATGCAACCTCCGGATCAAACTCCCATGTTTTTACCACACAACAGAGGATTAATGCATCATAATGCATTCTAAACACAACAAACACAATCCTTCTCGAATTTCCACAACACCCTCACAATTAACCCTCCACAACAACCGAAAACACCATCTAATCCTTTCCAAACACAACCTATCAATCTAACATCACTTTTATCATCAAATAACATCTAAAAACATAATCAAAACAACCTAACACCTCCAGCAACCAAACAACCACCACAACTCCACAAAAACAAAATTCTAACAACCTAAACAATTAGAGATTCAAGAGTTTCCGGATTCCATTGTTAAAAGCGACTTATCGACATTATTATACATCCATAATATGTTTAAAACCAATCTAAATTACTGGAAAACCGATCCAATTGGGATCTTTTGCTATTTCATCAATTTTACTTAATTAAATCAGTTAATTTAATATAAAACACAAAATCAGATTATAAACCATAAGTCAAGGATCAAATACTTGGGAATATCAATAAAGAACCATCCAATAGAGGAGATCACATACCATATCCCTATTGTGTGATTTCTCCCTCAATTGGCTTGTTTAAAGCTAGGAAAACACAAGATTTCAATGAGGTTTTGTAAGTCAAAGTCAAATAATCAATTATAGATCAAGAATCTAAGTAAAAAGGATCCCTCACCTCTGGTTTTTGATGAAAACTTGGGTGTTTGGAAGAAAAGAAGTGGAGAGAAAAGTTACGTCAATTTTCATTAAAACCAAATAACTAACTTTAATATCTAAAATCCCTTTTAATTAACTTTTAAAACACATGTTAAAATTATTTAATTGAAGGGAGAAACCACCAGTAAAAACTTGCTAAATTAGCTCCTTAAGGATTCTAAGAATTTGACCCCTTTTCATTTTAGTAACTTTAAAAATAGTTTTCAAACATTGCATTTTGGTCAATAGCCAAAATGTCATACCTCCAAATCTCATTTTCCAAAATTGATTCCACCAATATTAATCATATATTAAAACATGATTTTTAACCATTTTCCATATATTTATCCCACCGAAAAATACATGGTCCCAAATCTGACTCGAATCTCTAACCTGGTCCACCGGACCGTCTAACAAACCTCAAAACCGCCAGGCCTAAAACTAGAGCATTACAAGCAGGGTGTTGCACCTGTTGCTGCTTCCCTTGAGAGAGGTGTGGTCAGTTTCAATGCAAAGATGGTGGGTAGAGGACTGTGGCTCATACGGTTGTTATCCAGCCTAAGAGAGGTGGACCAACTAGAGTGTATGCGCACCATGAGGGTCACAATAACTCTGATGTGATTGCAGGTACATTCACTTTACAGTCTTTATCAATGTATTCTATGGTTTATTATGGTTCTACCCATTCATATATCCTGGGTGAGCATGCACAGTTGCTTGATATACCTGTTGAAATTCTTAATGTGGGTGTTAAAGTGACCAGTTCTCTTGGGAAGACAGTCATGGTTAGGAAGTTGTATCGTTGATGTCTGCTGATGGATCAGGGACATGTGTTCGACGTGGATTTGATGGAGTTGCCATTCCACAGTTTTGATGTTATTTTGGGAATGGATTGGTTGACTGAGCTTAGGGTTGTCGTAGATTTTGATACCAAATGAATATCCCTGAAGTTGTCAGATGATTTTGAGGTGGTGGTTGTGGGTGAGAACGCTATGTCTAATGCTATTTTGGCTTTAGAAGCAAGACGATTGATAGGTTTCGGGTGTAAGGCATTCTTGGCCTATGTTATGAATCCTAGTTCGAATGAGTTAAGGGTGTAGGATATCCGTACGGTATGTGAGTTTCCGGGTGTTTTTTGGAAGAGTCATCGGGGTTGCCACCGGATTAGGAGGTGGAGTTTGGCATTGAGGTTTATGTAACCCCCTTAACACGGCCTAGCCGCCAGACCGAACCGAGGAAGCTACATTAGGTTTGCCGAAGGAAACCAGAGAGATACAACGAAACCCGGTCCATTTTTTTCTTTTTATCTGATCTAGATGCCAATTATTAACCCTACGTGTACATGCAAGCATTAGGTGTAACCCCAACACAATCAGGCATCAATTTGACATCCAATTGATCACATTCGCACCTTGGGGACCAAATTGCAAATACAAAAAAATGCAAGATTTAAGCCCACTTTTAAATTACCAATCTTTAATTAGTCAGGTTTTGAACATTCATCTCAAAGTTTCATCTCAATCTGATCATTCAAGCTCATATAATTGCATTGACAAGATTTAGGGACTAGAATGCAAAGATAGCAAAACTGCCAAGCTAACATTAATAGAAAACGGTTATCCGTACCGATACGGGTGAGCACGTATTGATATGGTTAGAAATACCCTGTTTCGATACACTACCAAGTCATTCTGTCACGTCCAACCAACTTACCAAACTTTTGAATCTTTGTCAACCGTACTGATACGGTCTCTTATGCGTTTCGGTACGCGGGCTCGTGTCCAGTGAGTAAAAAGCGTGCCAAAATGCCCCTTGCCGTATCGATACACTAAGGCCAAAATAGCCTTGGCGTATCGAAACACCCTTGAACTGTACCGATCCCTCAAGCCAGAAAATGCCTAGCCGTACCGATACGGTCCCCCGCGTATCGATACACCTGGACCTGTATTGTGACATTTTGCTGATTTCTCACTTCAAAAGCATACTCAAACCACTCCAACATGCTTTAAACATAGTACTAACATGTCAAACATATCTCATACCAACTAGTATCACCTATCTAGCAACACAACGAGAACCTATGCATCAAAGAGGAAATCTATAGGCATGCTTCCTATTTGCATCCAACCAACATATCAAAAAGGTAAACCAACATCAAAAACAATCCTTAAAGGCCATTTACAATTCAAGAGCAATTAAAGAAACATGCTCAAACATGGAGTTTCACAAAACATCTCCCAAAATACAACAAGTACCCCATTGCCATTATTCATTATAGTCTAAACCAAAGCATACTTTGGAAACAAGTTTTGCCAAGATTCCCTTGCTTCTAGCTACCTTCCAAGGCCTCAATTATTTGTATTGATGGACAATGAGAGCGTAAGCACACAAGGCCTAGTGAGGAGTGCTCAAAACAAACACCATCAATGCGTTTAAAACCATTTACGTAACATCATTCTTTAAAACATCATCATGCCTCTTTAAAAACATGCAATTTACGTCATTAAAAATCAGCATACTAAACATATGCTACATGCATCATTAACCAACAGCACGCTACATTGCTAACCTTCCACTTAAGCCTTCCCATACATTACTACCAAATGCAAAGCTTAAGGAGAAACATGTATAAATCACATTATACAACATAAAGCATTTCAATGATACATTAACAATTGTATTGGCTTTGAAGTGATCATTTAACCAGTCCAACAACAAAAGAGTTCATTAGATACACGGATTCAACAAGTGTTAACCCAACACTTCAAGCCATCTCAACCGGAATAGTGATAAAATCACAATTGTAGTACAATCTCAACCCATAGGGATACCAATACCTCTCATCGGTTAGATGCTTAGCCTACTAACGGGAGTATTCAGTACCGTTAAACCCCTCTACCGTTAGGGTACTTGGATGAAGTATTCGACACACAATATAAACCCCTCAACATCCAAGGCGACTTATTTACAGTGCACTCAATCCTATGGCCGGCCAACTATATCCGATAACAATTTTAAAACCACATAACTTGCCAATATAATTAACCAATTAACTTTTACCTCACTATTTTAACAAGCATTAAACCATGCCATTTATCCAAAGCAACAACCATGCTTTAAAACACAAGTATAAACCATACTTACAAGGATCACTTACCATGTGCATCCTTCAGCAAAACATGCTTAAAAACAGTATATCCAATACTTCAACACATTCTTGAATAGTAGGTAACATGTAAATCAAAACAAGTGCATAAAACCATTTCAAACTAGCATGACCGAGAGAGTACAACCACTTTATACTTACTTCTGAGTCTAGGTAAGCATTTCAAGCTCTAACTTAACTCCCAAACTCTATTCTCAAAACAACAAAACGCTTTAAACCATATTTTCACTCACCGATACGCAAAACCTCGACTCCCCGACGTGAAATCAAGAATCTGATGTCTCCAACGCTTCTCCAATCACTTTCGGATCAACCTCCCATGTTTTTACCACAAAACAATAGAGGAATAATGCATCATAATGCATTCTA
Source organism: Hibiscus mutabilis (assembly GCA_019671005.1). Classification (NCBI taxonomy): domain Eukaryota; kingdom Viridiplantae; phylum Streptophyta; class Magnoliopsida; order Malvales; family Malvaceae; genus Hibiscus; species Hibiscus mutabilis. The sequence continues at coordinate 16,306,267 of CM033739.1, read as the reverse complement.
AACACAACAGCTACAATCCTTCTTGGATTCCCACAAAATCTTCGCAAATAACCCTCCTCAACAACTGAAAACATAACCAAAACACTTCGATTCACAACCCAGCCAACATCTATCAATCTAACATCACTTTCATCATCAAAACACATTTAAAAACATATTCAAAACAACCTACTACCTCCACCAACCTTACAAACATATAAACACCGCAAAACCTCAAAACTAACAACCTAAACATATAGAGATTCTTAAGTTTTGGGATTCCATTGATAAAAACCTAAACATATAGAGGAGATCTCGGACCTTACCCATATTGTGAAGTTTCTCCCTCAATTGATTTGTGAAGAGCTAAGAAAACACAGGATTAATGTAAGATTTTGTGTAATCAATCTTTACAAAACACTTTAAAACAATAAAATCAAGTTAAAAACCACCTCACCTATGGAAATTTGATGAAATCTGAGTGTTTGGCTAAGGAGAGAATGGAGAGAAAAAGTTGAGAGAAAATGACGTGATTTTTGTTTTGGAAAAGATAACTAACTTTTTAACAAAATCCTCTTTAATTTTTAATTAAACCACATGTTAAAATAAGTCAAATCAAGGGAGAAATCATTAGAATCCAAATGGTAAAATAGCTCCTTAAAGATTCTAAGTATTTGACCCTTTTCATTTTAGTCACTAGAAAATTACAGTTTTCAAAACTTTCATTTTAGTCATTAACCAAAATGTCCATCTTCTAAAACTCGTTTTTCAAAACTTTAAATTTACAGTCGTGCTTCGACTGACCATCCAACTGAGGGTGGTACGAAGTACTGAAACTCGACCAGGTTCCCAAAGAACGATGTAAACTCACCCAAAACCTTGCGGTGAACCGCAGATCCCTATAAGAAACTATAGATTTGGGCACCCCGTGCAAATGCACTATTTTAGAGATATATAACTCAGCCAATCTATCCAAGGTATAAGTAGTATGCATAGGCACAAAATGCGCACACTTCGTAGACCGATCCACAATCACCCAGATGGAATCCTTTTTGGTCGGTGTCAAAGGTAGCCCAAACACAAAATCCATGGTGCCTGTTTCCCACTTCCATTCTGATATCCTCAACGGTTGCAACAACCCAGAGGGAAACTGATGCTCAGCCTTTACCCGCTGACAAACCATACACAGAGCAACGAAATCAGCCACATCCCCAATAGTACTCTTCCTTCAACCCCCGATACATTTTAGTACTACCGGGATGCATCGCAAAAGGACTAGCATGCGCTTTAGTCAAAATAGTACGCCTCAACTCTTCATCCTCAGGCACCACTATTTGACGTTTGAAACATAACACCCCATCATCATTGAAATGAAAATCCGTAGGATTTCCATCCCTGATATCTTCCACATGAGATACCAAACTCCCATCATACGGTTGCTTCTTCTTAATCATCAGCGACAAGGACGGCTTCACTTGTAACTCGGCCAACAAACCCCCGTCATTCGTCACACTCAACCGAGCAAACATGGCTCTCAACTCCACATCCGCTTTCCTGCTCAAAGCATCTACCACAACATTGGCTTTCACTGGATGATACTCAATGGTAAGATCATAATCCTTAAGCAACTCTGCCCATCTGTGTTGCCTAAGATTCAACTTCTTTTGTGACATCAGATATTTCAAACTCTTATGATCCGTATAAACTACACATTTCTCACCATAGAGATAATGCCTCCAGATCTTCAAGGCAAACACTACCACTGCAAGCTCAAATCATGAGTAGGTAGTTACGCTCATGCACCTTCAACTGCCTTGATGCATATGCCACCACCTTACCCTCCTGCATCAACACACAACCAAGCCCAACCTACGACGCATCACTATATACAATAAACTTTTTTCCCGATTTTGGTTGAACCAAGACCGGAGCTCACGTCAAAGCTTCCTTCAACCTCTCAAAAGCTTGTCGTTTATCCTCTGTCCACCTAAACGAACATTCTTATGTAATAACTTTGTTAATGGGGCCGCCAAACTGGAGAACTCTTCCACAAAACTCCAGTAGTAACCCGCCAAACCAAGGAAACTCCTAACCTCCACCACAGACTTAGGCTCCATCCAACTCATTACAGCATCAACCTTATGCAGATCAACACGGATTCCTTCGACCGATACCACATGTCCGAGAAACACAACTTCCTTGAGCCAGAACTCACATTTTCTTAATTTAGCATAAAGCCGATTAGCCAACAGCGTCTAAAGCACAATTCTCAAATTCTATCATGATCCTCCTCGGTACGAGAGTACACAAAGATATCATCGATGAACACAACCACAAACTAATCCAAAAACGCATGAAACATACGATTCATCATGTCCATAAAAAGCAGCTGGAGCATTGATTAAACCAAACGCCATTATAAGAAACTCGTAATGCCTATACCTCGTATAGAAGGCTGTTTTGGGCACATCCATCTCCTTCACCTTCAACTGATAGTACCCCGACTTAAAATCTATCTTGGAAAACATCGAGTCTCCCTTAAACTGATCAAACAGGTCATCTATCCGTGGTAAGTGATACTTGCTCTTTATTGTCAACTTATTGAACTGTCGACAATTTATACACATCCGCAATGTACCATCTTTCTTCTTAACAAACAGCATCGGCGCTCCCCACGATGAAATACTGGGTCTAATTAACCCACAGTCAAGCAACTCCTGCAACTGCATTTTCATCTCCTTCGGAGCCATACGGTACGGAGCAATGGACACTGGTACCATACTCGTAAAGACCTCGATGCCAAACTTTACCTCGCGGTCAGGTGGCAACCCTAGTATTTCTTCCGAAAAAACACCCGGAAACTTACATACAGTGCAAACATCCTGTACCCTCAACTCCTTTGATTCAGGATTCATAACATAGGCCAAATAAGCCTGACATCTTGAATCCAACATTCGTCTTGCTTTCAAAACCGAAACAACATTAGAAAAAAAAATTGGCATTCTCGCCAACAACCACCACCTCATAATCATCTGACAACCTCAAAGATATCTGTTTGGTCTCAAAATCCACTAGAGCCCGATGTTCGGTCAACCAATCCATACCCAAAATCACATCAAAACCATGGAATGGTAACTCCATCAAGTCCACGGCAAACACATGTACCTGAACCATCAGCGGACACCTAAGATACAACCTCCTAACCACGACTGTCTCTCCAAGAGAACTAGTTACTCTAACACCCATATTAAGAATTTCAACAAATATATCAAGCAGCCTAGCATGCTCACTCAAAATGTATGAATGAGTAGAACCAGAATCAACCAAAGAATACAATGACAAAGACTATAGGGTAAAAGTACCTGCAATAACATCAGTGTCATTGCGACCCTCACGGTGCGCATACACCCTAGCCAGTCCATCTCCCTCAGGCTGGATAGCAACAGTATGAGCTACAGTCCTCTGTCCACCATCTCGATGCTGAAATGGTCCGTGACCACGCTGCGAAGCAACAACAGGTGCAGCACCCTACCCACCTTGAACCAACAATGGACAATCACGCCTCTATTGGTCACTTGACCCACAACTCCAACAAGCATTAGCCACCATAGGTGCAGGTGGCTGACTCTCCTTGGCCAAACATGGGCAATCTCGCCTCTCAGGATCCACAAACCCAACATGTGCTAAATGGTGCTCTAGCATGGGCTCCCTGCCCCTAGACTTCACGTCTACCCGTAGCTCTACCATGCTTCGGCTCCGGGTGAAACCTCCTATCACGGTGTCTCTTGACCTTACCACTGCTATAACCCAAATCAGCAGTTCTCTTACCCGATCTAGAACCTCACAATCCAGAAGCCAAACCCAAATTCTGCTTCACATCCTTGGCTCGCGAAACCAACACATCAAAATCGGTATAATCAGCAGTAAACATGTATGTCTTAACATCCTACACAAGCCCATAACAGAAATGATCACATCGAAAACGCTCGTCAGGAACCAACTCAAGTGCATACCGACTCAACCTCACGAACTGCACCTTGTACTCTATAACAAACATACGGCCCTGCACCAAAACCATAAACTCACGCTTCTTCTCGTCCTGATATCGGACTCCCAAAAACTTTTTCCGGAATGCTTCACAGAAGAACTCCCATGTCACATCATCCGTCGCCATATCGGATATCGTGGTAGTCCACCATGCAGCAAGAAAATAGTACAACCCAACTTACGTACATCAGTGCGCCCTATTTGGCCCAATATCCACTTAGTACTAGCCAACCAACTCTCGAAAGCCTTAGGCACAATCCTCGAAACTCAATTCTGTCCAAACTACAAAGACGCTCAAGCGGAAAACCTTTCCCATCAACCGGTGGTGCTAGCACACGAACACCTACAACTGTTGCCTGGAAGGCACCGGTCATGGCCTGAATCAGCGGTGCCATATCACCTACCCTTGGCCCAGGTAGCACAGGTGGAACTTGCTCCACTCCCTCAAGTGGATTAGGTGGGGGCGGTGGCAACCCTCTAGGAGGTACAACTTTTCATTCATCATCCTACCCAGCGGCAACAGCAATAGCGCTAGATCGTAACTCTCTCCTTGGTCCCATCGTGCAAAAATATATCCAGGCATGATAATCATTTCAAGGCAAAACAGCCAGGCCAGCCTCAAACAAGGATCCAAGAATTTCCATTCAAAAATCAAAACTTTCTAGGCTATAATACTAAGGCAATGGGTACCCCAAAACATCCCCAACATAGCATACAACAATCAACATTCATATATCAATCACCGTGCATGTCAACTAGCGTACATGCAACAATCACCATACAAATCAAACAACAGAGCATAATGATAAGTGTTCAAAAGTACTATTTTTATTACCCTTTTTTACTCATATTATTGTTAGACTTAAGCTCATATTAGTTGCATAATTAGTAATTCATGCATTAATTCATGTTTCTTTCCACCGTTGAGCTTGATTACATAACTTGGTGAGTTTTGTGGAAAAAGATGCTGCTTTGGTGTGTTTTTGTGTGTTTGCAGAATCACTTGCCTAAACAAGGCTGGAACCAGTTGCCAAGGTAATACATAAAGGAGATGCCGAGCTAGTTGCTAGGGCAATGCATGAAGGAGATGTCGAGCTAGTTGCCAGGGCAATGCATGAAGGAGATGCCGAGCCAATTGCCAGGGCAATTGGCGACAAAGAATAAGGTGATATGGTAATCGAAATTGATGACTAGACAAGCCCAAGATGATGTGGAGCAAAGTTAAATCCCAAAGGAGTTTGATTTCCATGAAGAGGTTAAAGAGAAATTAAATCCCAAGAAGATAGGAGAAGTTATAGAAGGAATTTAAATATAATAAAGAATTATATTCTTTAAAGATAATTTAATTCCAGCTTAACTTCCTCCTCAAGAAGGATTTTGACCTAGCCATCTCCTATTTAAAGGACCAAGTTGTCAAACTCCAAAGGCAAGAAGAGAGGATTTTCGAAAACTCCAAAGGGCAAGAAGAGAGAAATTTCGACAAGAGAGCAAGGGGGAGAGAGTTCAATTTCTTCTTCTTTGCTTCCATTAGATTCATGGTTTGTGGATTATTCTTTGTATATCTTTTGAACCCAACCATGAACTAACTTGATTGGTTGGGGTTATTGTGTTTTGTTGTTGAGAAAAATAATTGGATTTCATTTAGGTAATAAGAGTTTGCACTTTCAATTCAAGGTTTACTCATTCTTGGTTCTTATTCTTGTTTGCGAGTGAATTGGGAGAGGATCTCGTAACTTCATCTATTTATCTAATATCGGGAGAGTTAGATTCAAGAAATGAATGAGTATGGTCTTTATTCAATCTATTGATGGTGAAGATTAATCTGACTTAGGAATAAGTTAAGGATTTCAACGGCTAAGAGGAGCGCAAGATTGGTTGTTGTTCACCCTTGATTCACGTAGGGATGTATTATCAAGGTATGCACAAGTAGCTAGAGTTTCGATTTAGGGATAAGAAGAAACCATTAAAGAAAGCTCTGCCGAACCTTGAAGTTGCTACCCAGACGCCCAAGTAGTTGCCCAGCTAGTCGCCCAAGCAACCATCGATTAGTTGCCAAGGCAACCCCGTTGTGCAAGTTGCCACGGCAACTGAGTTGCCCTTGCACTCTTTTACCAAGACGATCCAATCGACTATCACTCCACAACCCACAATAACCTGGCCTATTCACTCTATTTTGATTTCATCTATTCTTTTAGTTTATTGGTCTTAGTTTACTCATTAGTTATAATTCTTACAATCACCTACTTGTGTTTTTCTTTTCCAACGCAGTAACTTAAGCAAAGTGGCCCAAACCAATCCCTGTGGAGACTATACTCGATACTCATATCACTTTATTACTTACGACGTGTATACTTGCACAATTGCGTAGCACTTATTACACACAAGTTTTTGGCGCCGTTGGCAGGGATTGGCAATTGGTGTTAGTTGTTTTTGTTATTGCATTTTTTTAGTTTTACTAACTTTTCTTTTTGTTTGTTTTATCAAAACAAATTAGGTGCGCTACAAGTTAAGGGACAACAACATGTCGGGAAATAAAAGCTGATCTATTCGAGAGTTGATGTTGGAAGATATTAATCAATCCAATCAAGAGTTTCTTGCACCCTTTGATGATTACCTATACCAACCGAGAAAAGCCCAAATAGCGTATACCGTGGAAAAATCTTGTGCTATGTGTGGAGAACATCATGTGTTTGAAAATTGCCCTCACATTTTCGATGCATATGACTACATGGAGGACCATAGAGGGAGCCAGCAGCAAAATTCTTCATGGTATGGTCAAAAAGCTCAAAATTTTTTTACCATAACAATTTTGCCGCGGCAACAGATATGCCATGGCAATGTAGTCCTTTTCAAGAGCATTCAAATTCCTTGGAGGAAACGTTGCTAGCTTCCTTGGCTAGACTTGACGGATCAATTGAAGAGATTCGAGAGCTATCAAAGTCCATGGATACGAGGATAGCTCAGTGGGATGCAACCTTGGGGGATTCAAAAGATCAATTGAGGAGATCCGCATATGTCATGGATAACATGCACCAACAATTCATTCTTAAGGATACTGAAGTCCCAAGGCAATAGGACAAGGAACAATGCAAGGAAAGCTCTTCGATGTGTGAGGAACAACTAAAACCTCAAAGTCGAGAGTATGTTGATGAGGAGCCTGAACAGGGCAATACCGCGACAACACTCAGTGAAGCTGAGAACAACAATACAACAGCAAATTCTGAGGAACCTGATGCCTAGAAGGTTACAACGTTGATGTTGAAGCATGAATCTTTAGATTGCTCTCATCTACAGATGCCACGGCAATTACACGACCACATGCAAGATCAACGAGATGATAATACTTTGCTAATGGAATATGAGCAGGTAATGGTTGAACATGTTGAATTCTTTAAAAAATCACCTCATCCATTGCAGGTATGTCTTGAGGAGCTGATGTTGGTAGATTTGAAGCCATCGAAATCTCTACTGATGGAGATGATTGAGAAGCCAAAAGAAAAAAAGTGTTTGGATTCATAAAGCTTTTCAGAAAATTGGTTCTTCCCTTGACTTAAAGTAAATTTTGACAACTGATTGCCACGGCAATTGGCTCGAGCAGCAATTGCCACGGCAATGAAGGCTATATCCAACCATGATGGAGCCCGACGAGAATGAGGTAATTAAATGGTTGGGTGTTGATATAAATTTTTCTAGTAATATATTCATGCCTTCAGGAATAGTAGCAAGGTGGAGAGTATACGTGGACTACAAGCGAACAAAGAAGAAAGACACCTCCACCATGGTAACACAAAAGGGAGTAGTGGAAAGCACATTAGCCAAACTCTTTTTGGGCAATATTGTCACCCGATGGAGGGTGCGGATGGACTATAAGAAGTATCGAAAATGACCATCCTCAAGTTTTCTCAAATATGCAGTAACATTAGAAAATGCATGATGGCACTCTTTTCAGACATGGTCGAAGACTTCCTTGAGATCATCATGGATGATTTTTCCATTTTTGGTAATGACTTCGATAGTTGCCTCGACAATTTAGAAAAGGTGTTGGCTAGATGTGAAGAAACTGATTTAGTCCTTAATTGGGAAAAGTGCCATCATATGGTAGATGAAGAAATAGTGCTCAGCCATAAGATTTCATCCAAGGGAATTGAAGTAGACAAAGCCAAGGTGGACGTGATCGAGAGACTACCCCCACCAAGATAAAGTTTTCAATTTTGATGATTCTTGCGCCCAAGCATCTGAAACCCTAAAGGAAAATCTTGCCTCGGCACCTATTGTCATTCCACCAGATTGGACGCTACCTTTTGAGCTCATGTGTGATGCAAGTGATTTCGCGGTAGGAGCAGTCCTAGGCCAACACACAGGAAAGGAACATAAAATCAAGTGGTCGATCACTTATCACGCTTAGAACGCAATAGGGAGGAGGACGCGGATTTAGAGATATGCGATGCATTCTCGGATGAACAACTTTTAGTTGCCTCAGCAACCATAGATGTGCACGCCTCGACAAGCCTTGACGGCTCAGCAACCATAGATGCGCATACCTCGGCAACCCTCGATGCCGCAACAGCTCTTGACACGCATGTCTTGGCAACCATGGATGCGCATGCCTCAGCAACCTTTGACGCCGCAACAGCTCTTGACACGCACGCCTCGGCAACTCCAGACGCGTACGCCTCGGCAACCACTGATACGTACGCCTCAGCAACCATGGACGTATATGCCTCGGCAACTCTAGACGCACACGCCTCGGCAATCTTGGGAGCACTCGCCACGGCAGCACATGCCTCAGCAATACCCTCGTACGCGGATTTAGTTAATTTCCTTGTTTGTGGTATTTTACCTTATGGCCTTACTCACCAAGGGAAGAAGTGGTTCCGCCATGATGCTAAGCATTACTTTTAGGACGAGCCTCTTTTGTTTAAACAATGTGCAGATCAGGTCATACGCCAATGTGTCCCTGAAGAAGAGCAGTAGAATGTACTCCGGCAATGCCATTCTTCACCCTATGGAGGACATTTTGGAGGAACTCGTACCGCGGCCAAAGTTTTGCAATCGGGTTTGTATTGGCCAACACCGTACAAAGATGCCCAAGAGTTTTACAAGCAATGTGATCATTGCCAGAGGACAGTCAATATCACCCACAAACCAATGGGCAAGCAGAAATTTCCAACCGGGAATTGAAGGGTATACTCGAGAAAGTTGTAAATCCCTATAGGAAGGATTGGTCAGTAAGACTAGATGACGCACTTTGGGCATATCGCACTGCATTCAAAACACCCTTAGGTATGTCCCCCTTCCGACTTGTCTATGGCAAAACATGCCATCTACCGGTGGAAATCGAACACAAGGCATATTGGGCAATCAAGACCATGAATATGGATTGGGAAAGTGCTGGGCAAAAGTGTTTGTTGGACCTCAACGAGATAGAAGAATTTCGTGTACTCGACTATAATAATGCACGAATCTACAAGGAGAAAACAAAGTAATGGTAGGACAAGAAACTATTGTCGCGGTAATTCATGCCAGGGCAACTAGTTCTCTTATTCTATTCTCAGCTGAGACTTTTCCCGGGAAAACTAAAATAAAGATGGTCGAGACCATTCGAAGTTGTCAAACTATTCTCCCATGGTGCCGTGATAATCAAGTCCATTACCAACGAACATGAATTCAAAGTTAACGGGCAAAGATTGAAGCACTACAACGGTGCCCATGTAGAACGTAACAAATAAGTTGACACCTTAGGAGATGCATGAACATGCTCTCCTTTCAATATTTTCCTTTTATTTTTTCTTTTTCTTTTTATTTTTTCTATTATTTTTATTATTTTTTTCTCTTTATTTATTTTTGGAATTTTTAGGAGATATTTTATTTTTCTTCATTATCTTTAGTTTCCAGGTTTTCTTTGTTTTCTTTTCTTTTCCACATCAAGACTCACAACCACCATGCTAAGGAAATTCACTGTCGACTACTTGCCACAGCAACCACAACAGAAACTGACGATGCCCAGGCAACAACAATGGCTTCGGCAACTACTGATGCCCAGGCAAGTGAACCTGCCTCGGCAAACATGGATCAAATCAAAGCAATGCTATTCATGCGGTACCGGCCACAAGCATTCAACCACCGACCGGAATATTAATCATGCAAACAACAAGAAGGAAACTTATCACTCGAGGTGACAACCTCTCCGACTAACTCGTTTCATTTAGTTTCTTTTAAATTTTGTTTCACTTTTACATGCATTGAGGACAATTCTTCTCTCGAGTTTAGGGGGTGTTGGTTTCTAGTTAGTTTCATGTTTAGTTGCATTCATCATTAGAAATCACATATAGGTTGCATATGTTACTTGCCATGCCTTTAATTGGATTTAATTGCTTAAGACTTGTTGAATATCCAATGATGAATTTTTGCCACTGCACTTAATTGAAAGAACCTTTAATTTTAGGATTACATGAAAAGAACTTAGAATTTTACTATGATGCTAAATTTTTTTACACGGTTGTGGCTTGTTGATTGAAAGAAACTTAGTGAACTTAGGTTGCTTAAAATTAGGGTAAATTTAAAATTGAAAATTAAAAGTTAATTTCTTGCTAGAGGTGCCCAAAACTGGCTCTAGTAGTAATTGCACTTTCTTGCTAGAGGTGCCCGAAACTGGCTCTAGTAGTTAATTCACATTAAAGAATCGCTAGAGGTGCCCGAAATTGGCTCTAGTCGACTAAAATAAAATGAGAAATTGCTTACTTTGCTAGAGGTGCCCAAAATTGGCTCTAGTGAAAATAAAAATAAATGCCCCAATAATTAAATTAATAAAAGCCTATTGTTCACATAGAATCTTGAAAATCAACTTGTACACAACTACGCACACACTTTGTCATGAGCATTATAGTTTGGTTCCGGGTAATTTTTGTGCTATCCGAAAAATTAAAAGCTGATCATACTTTGTGCCACGGTTCCGAGGTTTGAATTCAAGTTTGAAGCATGTCTTTGATGATTAAAGTCTTGGTAGGTAATTGTTAGTTTGCATTGCTTGAGGACAAGCAATAGTTCGAGTTTGGGGGTGTTATAAGTGTTCAAAAATACTATTTTTATTACCCTTTTTACTCATATTATTGTTAGACTTAAGCTCATATTAGTTGCATAATTAGTCATTCATGCATTAATTCATGTTTCTTTCCACCGTTGAGCTTGATTACATAACTTGGTTATTTTTGTGGAAAAAGATGCTGCTTTGGTGTGTTTTTGTGTGTGTGCAGAACCACTTGCCTAAACAAGGCTGGAACCAGTTTCCAAGGCAATACATGAAGGAGATGCCGAGCTAGTTGCTAGGGCAATACATAAAGGAGATGCCGAGCTAGTTGCCAGGGCAATGCATGAAGAAGATGCCGAGCCAGTTGCCAGGGCAATTATCAACAAAGAATAAGGTGATATGGTAGTCGAAATTGATGACTAGACAAGCCCAAGATGACGTGGAGCAAAGTTAAATCCCAAAGGAGTTTGATTTCCATGAAGAGGTTAAAGAGAAATTAAATCCCAAGAAGATAGGAGAAGTTCTAGAAGGAATTTAAATATAATAAAGAATTATATTCTTTAAAGATAATTTAATTCCATCTTAACTTCCTCCTTAAGAAGGATTTTGACCTAGCCATCTCCTATTTAAAGGACCAAGCCGTCAAACTCCAAAGGCAAGAAGAGAGGATTTTCGACAACTCCAAAGGGCAAGAAGAGAGAAATTTCGACAAGAGAGCATGGGGAGAGAGAGTTAGATTTCTTCTTCTTCTTCTTTGCTTCCATTAGATTCATGGTTTAGGGATTATTCTTTGTATATCTTTTGAACCCAACCATGAACTAACTTGATTGGTTGGGGTTATTATGTTTTGTTGTTGTGAAAAACAATTGGATTTTGTTTAGGTAATAAGAGTTTGCACTTTCAATTCAAGGTTTACTCATTCTTGGTTCTTATTCTTGTTTGCAAGTGAATTGGGAATTGGGAGAGGATCTCGTAACTTTATCTATTTATCTAATATCGGGAGAGTTAGATTCAAGAAACGAATGAGCATGGTCTTTATTCAATCTATTGATGGTGAAGATTAATACGGCTTAGGAATAAGTTAAGGATTTCAACGGCTAAGAGGAGCGCAAGATTGGTTGTTGTTCACCCTTCATTCACGCAGGGATGTATTATCAAGGCATGCACAAGTAGCTAGAGTTTTGACTTAGGGATAAGAAGAAACTGTTGAAGAACTCTCTACCAAACCTTGAAGTTGCTGCCCAGACGCCCAAGTAGTTGCCCAGCTAGTCGCCCAGGCAACCATCGATTAGTTGCCAAGGCAACCCCGCTGTGCAAGTTGCCACGGCAACTGAGTTGCCCTTGCACTCTTTTACCAAGACGATCCAATCGGCTATCACTCCACAACCCACAATAACCTGGCCTATTTACTCTATTTTGATTTCATCTATTCTTTTAGTTTAATGCTCTTAGTTTACTCATTAGTTATAATTCCTACAATCACCTACTTGTGTTTTTGTTTTCCAACGCAGTAACTTAAGCAAAGTGGCCCAAACCAATCCTTGTGGAGACGATACTCAATACTCATATCACTTTATTACTTGCGACGTGTATACTTGTACAATTACGTAGCACTTATTACACGTAACACATAACTTACAGTAACAACACAACCACCTCCCAACGAACCAAACCTGGCTCTGATACCCCTAAATGTAACCCCCTTCACCCGGCATAGCCGCTAGACCGAACTGAGGAAGCTACATTAGGTTTGCCAAAGCAAACCGGAGAGATACAACAAAACCCGGTCCTTTTTTTCTTTTTATCTTACCTAGATGCCAATTATTAACCCTACGTGTATATGCAAGCATCAGGTGTAACCCCAGCACAATCGGGCATCAATTTGACATCCAATTGATCACATTCGCACCTTGGGGACCAAATTGCAAATACATAAAATTGCAAGATTTAAGCCCACTTTTGAATTACCAATCTTTAATTAGTCAGGTTCTGAACATTCATCTCACAATTTCATCTCAATCTGATCATTCAAGCTCATACAATTTCATTGACAAGATTCAGAGACTAGAATGCAAAGATAGCAAAACTGCCAAGCTAACATTAACAGAAAACGGTTATCCGTACAGATACGGGTGAGCCCATATCGATACAATTTGAAATACCCTGTTTTGATACACTACCAAGTCATTCCGATACGTCTAACCAACTTACCAAACTTTTGAATCTTTGACAATCGTACCGATACGGTCTCTTATGCATTTCGGTATGCGGGCTCGTGTTGAAAAAGTAGAATCTAGTGACTAAAAAGCGTACCAAAATGCCCCTTGCCGTACCGATACACTAAGGCCAAAATAGCCTTGGCGTATCGAAACACCCTTGAACTGTACCGATGCCTCAAGCTAGAAAATACCTAGCCGTACCGATATGTTCCCCCGCGTATCGATATGCCTGGACCTGTATTATGACATTTTGCTGATTTCTCACTTCAAAAGCATACTCAAACCACTCCAACATGCTTTAAACACAGTACTAACATGTCAAACATATCTCATGCCAACTAGCATCACCTATCTAGCAACACAACGAGAACCTATGCTTCAAAGAGGAAATCTATAGGCATGCTTCCTATTTACATCCAACCAACATATCAGAAAGGTAAACCATCATCAAAAACAATCCTTAAAGGCCATTTACAATACAAGAGAAATTAAAGAAACATGATCAAACAGGGAGTTTCACAAAACATCTCCCAAAACACAAGTACCCCATTGCCATTATTCATTATAGTCTAAACCAAAACATACTTTGGTAACAAGTCTTGCCAAGATTCCCTTACTTCTAGCTTCCTTCCAAGACCTGAATTATCTGCATTGATGAACAACGAGAGCGTAAGCACACAAGGCCTAGTGAGGAGTGCTCAAAACAAACACCATAAACGCGTTTAAAACAATTTACATAACATCATTCTTTAAAACATCATCATGCCTCTTTAAAAAACATACACTTTACGTCATTAAAAACCAACATACTAAACATATGCTACATGTATCATTAACCAACAGCAAGTTACATTGCTAACCCTCCACTTAAGCCTTCCCATGCATTACTACCAAATGCAAAGCTTAAGGAGAAACATGTATAAATTACATTATACAACATAAAGCATTCCAATGATACATTAACAATTATATTGGCTTTCAAGTGATCATTTAGCAGTCCAATAACAAAAGAGTTCATCAGATACACGAATTCAACAAGTGTTAATCCAACACTTCAAGCCATCTCAAACGGAATAGCAATACAATAACAATCGTGGTACAATAACAACCGGGTACAATCTCAACCCAGAGGGATACAAATCCCTCTCATCGGTTAGTGCTTAACCCACTAACGGGAGTATTACGTACCGTTAAACCCCTTTACTGTTAAGGTACTTGGTTAGAGTATTCAGTACACAATATAAACCCCTCAACATCCAAGGCGACTTATTTACAGTGCACTCAATCCTATGGCCGGCCAACTATATCCGATAACAATTTTAAACCACATCACTTGCCAATATAATTAACCAATTTTAAAACCACGTCACTTATTTATAGTGCACACAAGTATAAACCATACTTACAAGGATCACTTACCATGTGCATCCTTCAGCAAAACATGCTTAAAAACAGTATATCCAATACTTCAAAACATGCTTGAATAGTAGGTAACATGTAAATCAAAACAAGTGCATAAAACCATTTTAAGCTAGCATGACCGAGAGAGTACAACAATTTTATACTTACTTCTGAGTCTAGGTAAGTGTTTCAAGCTCTACCTTAACTCCCAAACTCTGTTCTCAAAATAAAAAAATGCTTTAAACCATGTTTTCACTCACCGATACACGAAACCTCAATTCGCTGACGCAAAATCAAGAATCTGAAGCCTCCAAGGCTTCTCCAATCACTTCCGGATCAACCTCCCCTATTTTTACCACAAAAAACATAGGATTAATGCATCATAATGCATTCTAAACACAGCAGCTACAATCCTTCTCGGATTCCCACAAAACCTTCACAAATAACCCTCATCAACAACCGAAAACATAACCAAAACACTTCGATTCACAACCCAACTAACATCTATCAATCTAACATAACTTTCATCATCAAAACACATCTAAAACATATTCAAAATAACCTACTACCTTTAGCAACCTTACAAACATATAAACACCACAAAACCTCAAAACTAACAACCTAAACAAGTAAAGATTCTTAAGTTTCAGGATTCCATTGATAAAAACCACTTATCAACGTTATTAAACATCCAAAATATGAATCAAAGCAACCTCACTTACTGGAAATCAGATCCAATTCGCGTATCAACTCATTTTTCCCAATTAACTCAATTAAACATTGGAAAATCATCAAAACCAGATTAGAAACACAAAAACAAGGATCAAATGCATGGGAATTTCAATAAAGAACAATACAATAGAGGGGATCTTGGACCTTAACCCTATTGTGAAGTTTCTCCCTCAATTGATTTGTGAAAAGCTAAGAAAACACAAGATTAATGTAAGATTTTGTGAAATCAATCTTTATAAAACAATTTAAAACAATAAAATCAAGTTAAAAACCACCCCACCTCTGGAAATTTGATGAAATCTGAGTGTTTGGCTGATGAGAGAATGGAGAGAAAAAGTTGAGAGAAAATGATATGCTTTTTGTTTTGGAAAAGATAACTAACTTTTTAACAAAATCCTCTTTAATTTTTAATTAAACCACATGTTAAAATAAGTCAAATCAAGGGATAAATCATCGGAAACCAAATGGTAAAATAGCTCCTTAAAGATTCTAAGTATTTGACCCGTTTTCATCTTTGTCACTAGAAAATCACAGTTTTCAAAATTTTTATTTTGGTCACTAACCAAAATGTCCATCTTCCAAAACTCATTTTTAAAAATTGATTCCACCATTATTAAATATATAATTAATAATAATTTTCAAACATTTTTTTCATAATTTTTCCATCACCAAAAATATACGATCCTGAAACTGACTCGAATCTCTACTCCGGTCCACCAGACCGTCTAATAATCCACCAAACCGCTAAGCCCTAAAACTGGGGTGTTACAGTTTATGCGGATATGGCACCCCTGTCAATTGCTCTGTATCGTATGGCCCTAAAGGAGTTGAAGGAGTTAAAAACTCAACTGCAAGAGTTGCTTGATTGAGGGTTTGTTAGACCAACTATTTCACCATGGGGTGCACCGGTGTTGTTTGTGAAAAAGAAGGATGGTACATTACGGATGTGTATAGATTATCAGAAACTGAACAAGTTGACGGCAAGAATAAGTATCCTTTGCCGCTGATTGATGATCTGTTTGATCAGTTTAGGGGTGCTTTTGTGTTCTCTAAGATAGACTTGAGGTCTAGGTACTATTAGTTGGAGGTAAAGGATGTGGATGTGCCCAAGACAGCTTTTCGTATGAGGTACGGGTATTATGAGTTTTTGGTAATGTCGTTAGGTTTGACCAATGCACCGGTTGCTTTTATAGACATGATAAATCGGGTGTTCCATGAGTTTTTGGTTCAGTTTGTGGTTGTGTTTATCGATGATGTTCTTATGTAATCTCATACCATAGAGGATCATGATAAGCATTTATAGATTGTTCTTCAAACGTTGTTGGCTAATCAGCTTTACGCTAAATTAAGCAAGTGAGAGTTCTGGCTTAGGGAGGTTGTTTTCCTCGGGCATGTGGTGTCAGCCGAGGGGGTTCGTGTTGATCCACACAAAATTAAGGTTGTGGTGAGTTGGAAAACACCTAAATCCGTGTTAGAGTTTAGAGTTTCCTAGGGCTGGCCGATTATTACGGTAGGTTCATTGATGGGCTCTCTAGTATAGCTGCTCCGTTGACCAAGTTTTTACAAAAGAATGTTCGTTTTGAGTGGACGGAGGATAAGCAGTGGGCTTTTGAAAGGTTGAAGGAAGCTTTGACACGAGCTCCGATCTTGATTCAACTAGAATTAAGGAAAGAGTTTGTCGTCTATAGTGATGCGTCTTATGTTGGGCTCGGTTGTGTTCTAATGCAGGAAGGTAAGGTAGTTGCCTATGCATCTAGACAATTGAAGGTACATGAGCGTAACTACCCTACTCATGATCTTGAACTCGCCGCAGTTGTTTTTTCCTTGAAAATCTTGAGGCATTACCTTTATGGTGAGAAGTGTGTAATTTATACAGATCATTAGAGTTTGAAGTATCTTATGTCGCAGAAGGAGTTAAATCTTAGGCAACGAAGGTGGTTGGAGTTGCTTAAAGATTATGATCTTACCATCGAGTATCACCCGGGTAAAGCTAACGTTGTGGCTGATGCTTTGAGTAGAAAAGATATTGTGGAGTTGAGGGTTATGTTTGCTAGGTTTAGCATGACGCGTGAGGGTGGGTTGTTGGCTGAGTTGCAAGTAAAACTGTCTTTGTCATAGTTGATTAAAGAGAAACAACCGCATGATGAGAGTTTAGTACTGCATGTGAAGGATATCTTAGATGGAAGTCCTATGAATTTTCATTTTAATGATGATGGGGTGTTGTGTTATAAAAGTCGGATGGTGGTGCCTGATGATGAGGAGTTGAGGCCTACCATTTTGACTAAAGCGCATGCTAGTCCATTTTCTATGCATCCCGGTAGCACTAAGATGTATTGGGGTTTGAAGGAAGAGTACTATTGGGTTGGTTTGAAGAAAGATGCTGCTGCTTTTGTGGCACGATGCATGGTATGTCAGCGAGTAAAGGCTGAGCACCAGTTTCCTGTGGGTTGTTACAGTCGTTGAGGATACTGAAATGGAAATGGGAAAGAATCACCATGGATTTTGTGTCTGGGTTGCCCTTGACTCTGACCAAAAAGGATTCCATTTAGGTGATTGTTAATCGGTTTACAAAGTGTGCACATTTTGTGCTAGTGAATACGATGTCTTCCTTGGATAGGTTGGCCGATCTGTACATCTCTAAGATTGTGCATTTGCACGGAGTGCCCAAATCTATAGATTCGGATAGAGACCAGCGCTTTAAATCAAGGTTTTGGGAGTGTTTGCACTGTGCTTTAGGAACACGGCTGAATTTCAGTACTTCACATCATCCTCAAACGGATGGTCAATCAGAGCGTGTGTTCAGGTCTTGGAGGATATGTTGGATGTTGTATCATTGAGTTCCAAGGAACATGGGAAAAGTAGTTGTCGTTGGTGGAGTTTGCTTATAATAACAGTTATCAAGCTATTATACAGATGGCACCTGATAAAGGTTCAAAAGTACTATTTTCTTACCCTTTTTACTCATATTATTGTTAGACTTAGGCTTGCATTAGTTGCATAGTTAGCCATTCATGCATTAATCCATGTTTCCTTCCATCGTTGAGCTTGATTACATAACTTGGTAGTTTTTGTGGAAAAGATGCTGCTTTGGTGTGCTTTGTGTGTATATGTGCAGGATCACTTGCCAAAGCAATGCCGAGCTAGTTGCCAGGGCAATGCATGAAGGAGACGCCGAGCCAGTTGCCATGGCAATTGTCGACAAAGAGAAAATGCAATAGGGATGTCGAAATTAATGACTTTACAAGCCCAAGATGACATGGAGCAAGGCCCAAGCCCAAAGGAATTTGATTGCCATGCAGAGATTAAAGAAGAATTAAATTCCAAGAAGATAGGAAAAGTTCTAATAGGAATAAAATTATAATAAATAATTATATTCTTTAAAGATAATTTAATTCCAACTCAAACTCCTCCTCAAAGAAGGACTTTGGCCTAGCCCTATAAATAGCAAGGAGATTTCGACAAGAGGTATAGAGAGAGCAAGAGGGAATTTCGACAAGACCAAGAGAGGAAGCAAAGGGGAATTTTCGACAAGCTTCATCTTTTCTTCCTTGTTCGGTTGGGTTCATGCTAGGGATTGTTTATCTTGTGTTTCTTTGGAACCTAGCCATGAACTAAATCTACTTGGCTATGGTTATTGTGTTTTGTGGTTGTGAGAAACTATTGGTTTTTGTTTAGGTAATAAGAGTTTGCACTTTTCTATTTCAAGGTTTATTCATTCTTGGTTCTTATTATTGTTTGCGAGTGAATTGGGAGAGGATCTCGTGATTTCATCCATTTATCTAATATCAGGAGAGTTAGATTCAAGAAACGAATGAATATGATCTTTATTTAATCCAATGATGGTGAAGATTAATCCGGCTTAGGAATAAGTTAAGGATTTCAACGGCTAAGAGGAGCGCAAGATTGGTTGTTGTTCACCCTTGATTCACGCAGGGATGTATTATCAAGGCATGCACAAGTAGCTAGAGTTTCGACTTAGGGATAAGAAGAAACCGTTGAAGAACGCTCCGCCGAACCTTGAAGGTTGCTGCCCAGACGCCCAAGTAGTTGCCCAACTAGTCGCCCAGGCAACCATCGATTAGTTGCCAAGGCAACCCCGTTGTGCAAGTTGCCACGGCAACTGAGTTGCCCGTACACTCTTTTACCAAGACGATCCAATTGGCTATCACACCTCAACTCACGATAACCTGGCCTATCTCTCTCATTCGATCTCATCTTTTCATTTACTTAATTGCTTTCTAGATTAGTTATTAGTTAAAACTTCTATAATCCTTTACTTGTGTTTTTACTTTTTACAGTGCAAGAGACTAGATTCTTGAAGTGGCACCAATCCCTGTGGAGACGATATCTTTTATACTATAACTTGCGACGTGTATACTTGCACATTTGCGTAGCACTTATTACGCGCAACAAGTTTTTGGCATCGTTGCCGGGGATTGGCAATAGCAACTTTGTTTTTATTTTCTTGCACTTTCTTTTTATTTTTCTTGTTTACAATTCAAAGGGCTAACAAACTTTGGTTTTGCATTGGTATATGACCAGGGCGAGACCGACTTCACCAGAATATCCCTTTGATCCAGAAATCGAACGAACCTTACAAAGACTTAGACGAAGGATAAGAGAAGCAATGGCAAATCAAGACGGCAATATGAATCAAGATGTTCGAGCAGGAGGAGGAGTGATTCTTGCACGAAACAGAACTATTCGAGACTATCTTGAAGAAGATCTTGATGGACTTAACCCAGGAGTTGTCGTACCTGAAATTGAAGCCGACCACTTTGAGTTGAAACCGATAATGTTTAATATGATCAACACAATAGGTCAATTTGGCGGCTCAGCAACTGAAGATGCACGACAACTTCTGAAATCTTTCCTCAAGATTTGCAACTCGTTCAAAATACACGGAGTCACCCCCAATGTCTTACGATTAAGATTATTCCCCTATTCACTGAGGGATAGGGCGAAAGCATGGTTGAATAGCATTCCTGCCGGATCCATAGCATCTTGGACTGATCTTTGTCGTGATTTCCTTGCTAGATTTAATCCTACAAATTTGACTGATAAGCTTCGAAACGACATTACTTCTTTTCGGCAGGCAGATGATGAATCCATGTACGAGGCTTGGGAGCGATATAGAGAACTTCTACACAAATGCCCTCTACACGGATTCCCGGTGTGGACTCAAGTAACAATGTTTTACAACGCCGTGAATACACCAACAAGGATGATGCTAGATGCCTCGGCAAACGACATACTCCTAGATAAGTCGCCGAAAGAAGCAATGCAAATTTTAAACAGGCTGGCCAAGAATGATTATCAATTCCCATCTACTAGAAGATGAGGAGTTAGACGCCAAGCCACAATACATGAACTAGGATCATCAGATTCAATTTCGCACAATTGGCCGCTTTAACCAAGATGGTCCGAACATGCAAAAACAAAACAACACACATGAAGTCAAGGTAATGGATTCTTTTTGTGAGTTATGTGGTGATAACCATAATTCTTCCGAATGTATGCGAGAATCCGAATCCAAATTTTCTATGTGGGGAATTACAATCGAGCAATAATGTGATGTCCAATACATACAATCCAGCTTGGAAGAAGCACCGAATTTTTCATGGAGTAATCCCAACAATGCTCTAAACCGAACAATCAGAATGCATAAGCATCGGGATTCCAAAGAGAAATATGCCACGGCAAATGATGCCGCGAAGCAACAACCGACAACATCTAGTTCTTTGGAAAATTCTCTAAATGCTTTTATGATGAAAACTGAATCTTATATGGCTGAGAATAGTAATTTCATAAAAAGAACTGATGCTTTTATTAACAGGACCGAGATGAGATTGCTAAACTAAGAGGCGGCAATCAAATCATTGGAAAATCAAGTTGGACAGTTTGCTCAAAATCTGAACACTAGACCACAAGGAGGTTTACCTAGCGATACTGAAGTCGAAAGAGGAACTGGGCATGAGCAATGTAAGGCAATCACCACCAGAAGTGGCCAACAACTTAGAGAGGTTCAAACCCGCTCATCAAACAAAACTCCACAAAAAGATCAAGACGAACCTAGCGGCAAAGCCTCAGATGCTGAACCAGGAATTGCCGCGGCAACCGGCAATAAGCATGCCTCGGCAACCGACGACGCATCGGCAACTTGCGATAAGCATGCCTCGGCAACCCCAGTTGATAACGCCTCGGCAACTCCAGACATCCCGGCAATGCCATCAATCAGGTTTCAAACCAATGAAAGGATCAAAGATATCCGACTTCCACCACCATTCCCACAAATGTTGAAGCGACAAAAGCAAGAATACCAATTCAAGAAGTTTCTTGATATCCTAAAGCAAGTCCACATCAACTTGCCATTGGTAGAAGCAATTGAACAAATGCCAAACTAAGCCAAGTTTCTTAAAGACATTGTGTCCAAGAGAACAAGGCTAGGAGAGTTTGAAACAGTTGCCGCGACAGAGGGATGCATGGCATTGTTGCACAATTGTATGCCACCTAAGTTGAAGGATCCCGGAGGTTTCACAATACCCTGTTCCATTGGAAATCACTATGTCAGGAAAGCATTATGCGACCTTGGGGCTAGCATAAACTTGATGCCTAAATCGGTTTTCCAAAAACTAGGAATTGGGAAGGCAAGACCTACAATAGTCATGCTGCAGCTAGCCGACAGATCCTATGTGCATCCAGAGGGAAAAATCGAGGACATACTGGTAAAAGTTGATAAATTTATTTTTCCCGCTGACTTTATTGTTTTGGATTGTGAAGCAGATGAGCATGCACCCATCATTCTCGGGAGACCATTCCTAGCAACAGGGAGAACCTTGATTGATGTTGAAAAGGGAGAACTCACAATGAGGGTGAATGACCAGCAAGTTAAACTAAACGTGTTCCAAACACTAAGGCATGCCGATGATCCAGAAAAATCCCAACTACTTCATGCCACGGCAGAGTTTAACTTCGATGAGGAATTTAGTTGCCTCGGCAACTACATTGCCGACTAAGAGGAACATGAGGAGTATGAAGAACCGGTCGATGAGGAACAACCAGAAGAGGAAAATTGGCTAGTCAACCGACTAGGTACATACTTTGAACCACTAGACTACTCAGGTAAGGAAGGTAAGCTCGAAAAACCCTCTATTGAACAACCACCAATTCTTGAGTTGAAATAATTGCCAGAGCAACTAAAATATGTATACTTAGGAACCGATAATACATTGCCTGTAATTATTTCTTCTAAGTTACAACCTGAGCAGGAAAAGAAGCTGATCAAGATGTTGAAGCTACCCAAAAAGGCAATAGGGTGGACAATTGCCGACTTGAAGGGAATTAGCCCGGCGGTGTGCATGCACAAGATCTTGTTGGAAGATGATCACAAACCTTCAATTGAGGCCCAGAGGAGACTGAATCATGCCATGAAAGGGGTTGTAATGAAAGAAATCATCAAGTGGCTTGACGCCGGCATTATATACCCTATCTCCGATAGTACGTGGGTAAGTCCGGTACAATGTGTACCAAAAAAAGGAGGTATAACAGTGGTAAGCAATGAAAATAATGAACTTATCCCAACCAGGACTGTGACCGGTTGGAGGGTTTGTATGGACTATCGAAAGCTAAACAAAGCTACTAGGAAAGATCACTTCCCATTACCCTTTATTGATCAAATGCTTGACCATCTTGCAGGTAAACCCTTTTATTGTTTTCTTGATGGTTATTCAGGCTACAATCAGATTGCCATAGCACCAGAAGATCAAGAAAAGACAACCTTCACATGCCCATACGGTACTTATGCCTTCCGAAGGATGTCGTTCAGATTGTGTAACGCACTGGCAACCTTTCAAAGATGCATGATGGCACACTTTTTCAGACATGGTCGAAAACTTCCTTGAGATCTTCATGGATGATTTTTCGGTTTTTGGTAATGAATTCGATGGCTGTCTCGGCAATTTAGAGAGGGTGTTGGCAAGATGCGAAGAAACGAATTTAGTCCTCAATTGGGAGAAATGTCACTTTATGGTAGATGAAGGAATAGTGCTCGGCCACAAGATTTCATCCAAGGGAATTGAAGTAGACAAAGCCAAGGTGGACGTGATCGAGAGATTACCCCCACCAAATTCGGTTAAAGGAATTCGAAGTTTTCTCGGACATGCTGGTTTTTACAGGAGGTTCATTCATAATTTTTCTAAAATTACTAAACCTTTGTGTAATCTGCTTGAACAGGATAAAGTCTTCGATTTTGATGATTCTTGCACTCAAGCATTCGAAACCCTAAAGAAAAAGCTTGCCTCGGCACCCATTGTCGTTCCACCCAGTTTGACGCTACCTTTTGAGCTCATGTGTGATGCAAGTGATTTCGCGGTAGGAGCAGTCCCTAGCCAACGCACGTAAGACCTTCCATGTGATATACTACGCTAGTAAAACTCTTAATGGTGCTCAAGTGAATTACACAACAATGGAGAAAGAGTTACTAGCTGTAGTTTTCGCATTTGACAAGTTCTGATCCTATTTAATTGGTACAAAGGTAATTGTTCATACGGACCATTCGGCAATTAAATACTTATTTGCTAAAAAGGATGCTAAACCTCGTTTGATTCGTTGGATATTACTTTTACAAGAATTTGATATTGAAATTAAGGACAGGAAAGGAACAGAAAATCAAGTGGCCGATCACTTATCACGTTTGGAATGCAATAGGGAGGAGGACGCGGATCTAGAGATATGCGATGCATTCCCGGATGAACAAATTCTAGTTGCCTCGGCAACCCTCAACGCCTCGGCAACCCTTGACTCTTCGGCAACCATGGATACACACACCTCGGCAACTCTCGATGCCACAGCAGCCTTTGACGCGCACGCCTCAGAAATTTTGGGAGCAGTCACAACGGTAGCACATGCCTCGGCAATACCATGGTACACGGATTTAGTTAACTTCCTTGTTTGTGGTATTTTTGCTTATGGCATTACTCACCAAAGGAAGAAGCGGTTCCGCCATGATGCTAAGCATTACTTTTGGGACGAGCCTCTTTTGTTTAAACAATGTGCAAATCAGGTTATACGCCGATGTGTCCCTGAAGAAGAGCAACAGAATGTACTCCGGCAATGCCATTCTTCACCCTATGGAGGACATTTTGGAGGAACTCATACCGCGGCCAAAGTCTTGCAATCCGGTTTGTATTAGCCAACATTGTACAAAGATGCCCAAGACTTTTACAAGCAATGTGATCGTTGCCAAAGGACGGGCAATATCTCTAGACGACATGAGATGCCACTCCAGAACATTATCGAGGTGGAACTGTTTGATGTATGGGGGATCGATTTTATGGGACCTTTCCCATCTTCATTCGGCAACCTCTACATCTTACTCGCCGTTAACTATGTGTCTAAATGGGTAGAGGCAGCTGCAGTTCCCAACGACGATTCCAAGACCGTGCAATGATTCCTGCAGAAAAACATATTTACACGGTTTGGGATGCCGAGAGCAATTATCAGTGACGGGGGCAAGCATTTTGACAACAGACTAATTGCCAAGATGTTGCAACGCTTCGGCATATCACACAAGATCGCCACGGCATATCACCCATAAACCAACGGGCAAGCAGAAATTTCCAACCGGGAGTTGAAGGGAATACTCGAGAAAGTTGTAAATCCCTCAAGGAAGGATTGGTCATTAAGACTAGATGACGCACTTTGGGCATATCGCACTGCATTCAAAACACCCTTAGGTATGTCCCCCTTCCGACTTGTCTATGTTAAAACATGTCATCTACCGGTGGAAATTGAGCACAAGGCGTACTGGGCAATCAAGACCGTGAATATGGATTGGGAAAATGTCGGACAAAAGCGTTTGATGGATCTCAATGAGATAGAAGAATTCCGTGCACTCGCCTATAAAAATGCACGAATCTACAAGGAGAAAACAAAGCGATGGCACAACAAGAAACTATTGCCACGGCAATTCACGCCAGGGCAACTAGTTCTCCTATTCAATTCTCGGCTAAAACTTTTCCTGGGAAAGCTGAATTCAAGATGGTCAGGACCATTCGAAGTCGTCAAACCATTCGCCTATGGTGCTGTGATAATCAAGTCCATCTCTGACAACCATGAATTCAAAGTTAATGGACAAAGATTGAAGCACTACAATGGTGCCCATATGGAACGTAACAAAGAAGTGGTCAACTTAGGAGATGCATGAGCATGCTCTCCTTTCAATATTTTCTTTTTCTTTTTCTTTTTCTTTTTATTTTTAGGCGATATTTTATTTTTCTTCATTATCTTTAGTTTTCAGGCTTTCTTTGTTTTATTTTTCACAACAAGACTCACAACTACTATGCTAAGGAAATTTACTGCCAAGATCCTTGCCCCGGCAACCAAGGAAGAAGATGTCGCAGCAACCTACATCGTGCCTGCCCAAGCTGATGCCACGGCAACCAACTCTGAAGATGCCACGGCAACCAAAGCTAAAGACATCCCGGCAACAAGAAAACAACCATCGCGTTCAAGCAAGAGAATCAAGACACCGACCAAAAGGAAACTAATCATCTACAATGACGAACTCTCGGAGTAAGTCCTCCTATGCATTTTTTTTTTCTCGTTATTTTATGCATGCATTGAGGACAATACCTCACTCGAGTTTGGGGGGGATTGTTATTAGTAGTTACCATGTTTAGTTACATTCACTTAAGTATTACATTTTCACTTAAGTATTACATTTAGGATACATAAATTGCTTGCCATTCCTTTAGTTGAAACAATAATTGCTTAGATTTGATGAATATTCGATGATGACTTTGCCAATGCACTTAATTGATAGAATTTTTATTCTAGGATAACCATGGAAAAACTTAGAATTTTACTATGATGCTAAATTTGATAAAACACTGTTGTGGTTTGATTGATTTAAGGAATTCTAGTGAACTTAGGATGATAATTAACAAATTGGGGGATTAGAATAAAAATTGGATGAATGCTAGAGGTGCCCAAAATTGGCTCTAGCATGTGCTAAAAAAATTGATCACTAGAGGTGCCCGAAACTGGCTCTAGGATGTGTTAAAAAAATTAACTAGAGGTGCCCGAAACCGGCTCTAGTCGATTAAATTAACTTAAGAAAACTAAAAAAAACACTAGAGGTGCCCGAAATTGGCTCTAGTTAAAACATGTTAAAAAGAACCCAATGAAGTAATTTGAAAACCTATTGTTTGCATAGAATCCGAAAAATCAACTTGCACACAACTCCGCACACACTCACAAGCATTATAGTTTGATTCCGAGTAATTCCTCAGTTTTCTGAAAAATAAAAAGCCAATCATACTTTGTGCCCCGGTTCAGAGAATTGAAATCAAGTTCAAAGCTGAGTTTGTGAAAATTGAAGTCTTGGCAGGTAATTATGAGTTTGCATTACTTGAGGACAAGCAATAGTTCGAGTTTGGGGGTGTGATAAGTGTTCAAAAGTACTATTTTTCTTACCCTTTTTACTCATATTATTGTTAGACTTAGGCTCACATTAGTTGCATAGTTAGCCATTCATGCATTAATCCATGTTTCCTTCCATCGTTGAGCTTGATTACATAACTTGGTAGTTTTTGTGGAAAAGATGCTGCTTTGGTGTGCTTTGTGTGTATATGTGCAGGATCACTTGCCAAAGCAATGCCGACCTAGTTGCCAGGGCAATGCATGAAGGATATGCCGAGTTAGTTTCCAGGGCAATGCATGAAGGAGACGCCGAGCCAGTTGCAATGGGAATTGTCGACAAAGAGAAAATGCAATAGGGATGTCAAAATTAATGACTTTACAAGCCCAAGATGACATGGAGCAAGGCCCAAGCCCAAATGAATTTGATTGCCATGCAGAGATTAAAGAAGAATTAAATTCCAAGAAGATAGGAGAAGTTCTAATAGGAATAAAATTATAATAAAGAATTATATTCTTTAAAGATAATTTAATTCCAACTCAAACTCCTCCTCAAAGAATGACTTTGGCCTAGCCCTATAAATAGCAAGGAGATTTCGACAAGAGGTATAGAGAGAGCAAGAGGGAATTTCGACAAGACCAAGAGAGGAAGCAAAGGGGAATTTTCGACAAGCTTCATCTTTTCTTCCTTGTTCGATTGGGTTCATGCTAGGGATTGTTTATCTTGTGTTTCTTTGGAACTTAGCCATGAACTAAATCTACTTGGCTATGGTTATTGTGTTTTGTGGTTGTGAGAAACTATTGGTTTTTGTTTAGGTAATAAGAGTTTGCACTTTTCTATTTCAAGGTTTATTCATTCTTGGTTCTTATTATTGTTTGCGAGTGAATTGGGAGAGGATCTCGTGATTTCATCCATTTATCTAATACCGGGAGAGTTAGATTCAAGAAACGAATGAATATGATCTTTATTCAATCCAATGATGGTGAAGATTAATCCGGCTTAGGAATAAGTTAAGGATTTCAACGGCTAAGAGGAGCGCAAGATTGGTTGTTGTTCACCCTTGATTCACGCAGGGATGTATTATCAAGGCATGCACAAGTAGCTAGAGTTTCGACTTAGGGATAAGAAGAAACCATTGAAGAACGCTCCGCCGAACCTTGAAGGTTGCTGCCCAGACGCCCAAGTAGTTGCCCAACTAGTCACCCAGGCAACCATCGATTAGTTGCCAAGGCAACCCCGTTGTGCAAGTTGCCACGGCAACTGAGTTGCCCGTGCACTCTTTTACCAACACGATCCAATTGGCTATCACACCTCAACTCACGATAACCTGGCCTATCTCTCTCATTCGATCTCATCTTTTCATTTACTTAATTGCTTTCTAGATTAGTTATTAGTTAAAACTTCTATAATCCTTTACTTGTGTTTTTACTTTTTACAGTGCAAGAGACTAGATTCTTGAAGTGGCACCAATCCCTGTGGAGACGATATCTTTTATACTATAACTTGCGACGTGTATACTTGCACATTTGCGTAGCACTTATTACGCGCAACAGCACCATATGAGGCTTTGTATGGTAGGAAGTGTCGTACACCGTTGTGTTGGGCTGAGGTTGGAGAAAAACACATTTCGACTGTGTTGAAAGACTCCAATGAAAAAGTGAAATTGGTATGTGAGCCCTTGAAAGTGGCTTCGGATCATCAGAAATCCTACACGAATTTGAAGTGCAGGGATATAGAATATGTTGTTGGTGATCGAGTGTTTTTGAAGGTGTCACCTTGGAAGAAGGTGATACGTTTTGGGAGAAAAGGGAAGCTTAGCCCGAGGTTTGTTGGACCATACGAGATTGTTGAGCGCGTGGGTCTAGTTGTTTATCGTTTGAGGTTACCTCCTGAGTTGGAGAGGATTCATGATGTGTTTCATGTGTCGATGTTGCAAAGGTATCGGTCAGATCCATCGCATGTTATGCTGGTGTAAGATATTGAGTTGAGGTCGAATTTTTCTTTTAATGAGTAACCGGTGGAGATCGTTGACACTAGCAATAAGGTTTTGCGTGGTAAGACGATTGAGCTTGTTAAGGTGTTGTGCAGGCACCGCTCTATTTTCTCCAGTAAATTTCGAGGATGAAATTTCTTAAGTGGGGGTGAGTTGTAATGCCCCGGTTTTGGGCCTAGCGGTTTTAAGGCTAGTTAGAAGGTCTGATAGACTAGGTTAGAGATTCTAGTCAGATTCGGGAATAAATATTTTTGAGTAAGATAAAAATATAGAAAATGGTTAAAATAATATTTAAATATATGGAAAATATTGGTGAAATCAATTTTGGAAAATTGGATTTGGAAGGGTAACATTTTGGTTGGTGACCAAAATGTAATTTTTGAAAACTATTTTTAAAAGGTGACTAAATTGTAAAGGATCAAATTCTTAGAAACCTTAAGGAGTTGTTTTACCGACTTTTGACTGGTGGTTTCTCCTTTCAATTAAGACTTTTAACATGTGTTTTAGTTATTAATTAAAAAGGATTTATAATAAAAGGTAGTTATTGATTTTAAAAAAAATTGATGTAAACTTTTCTCTCTACTTCTTTTCTGCCAAACACTCTTGTTTTCATCAAAATCCAAAGGTGAGAGATCTATTTTCATGGATTCTTGTTTTATAATTGATTCTTTATCTTTGATTTACAAAACCTCATTGAAATCTTGTGTTTTTCAATCTTTAATCAATCAATTGGGGGGAAATCACACAATAGAGGTAAGGTTCGTTTTCTCTTCTATTGAATGGTTGTTTATTGATATTCTCAAGTATTTGATCATTGATTTATGATTTATAATCTGATTTGATGTTTTTATGATGATTATTTTATTTAATTGGGTTTAATTGATGAAATTGAGGTAGATTCGTATTGAATATGATTTCCAGTGTTGAGGATTGCTTTTAAACATGTATTGAATTTTTTATAATGTGGATAAGTCGTTTTTAACATTGGAATCCCGAATCTCCATGAATCTTTAATTATTTAGGTTGTTAGATTTGTGTTTTTGAGGTGTTGTGGTGGATATTTAGTTGCTGGAGATATAAGGATGATGTAATATTGCTTTTAAGTGTTGATTGATGTTAATGGAAGTGTTAGATTGATAGTTTTCGGCTGGGTTGTGTTTAGAAAGAGTTAGATGATGATTTCGATTGTTGTGGTTGGGTAATTGTGAAAGGATTGTTGATGTTTGCAAAAATTGTTGCTACAGTGGTTTGAATGCATTGAGATACATTAACCCTCTGTTATTATGTGGTTAAAATAGTAGAGGTTGTTCTGGAAGATATTAGTGAAGCTTTAGAGGCTTCGGACGCTTAAATTCACATTGGCGAATTGAGGTTTCGCACATCGGTGAGTGAGAACGTGGATTTCAGCTTTGAAATGATTTAAGGGTGGTTTATGGGAGTTTAAACTGAGCTTAAAACGCTGGTTTAAACTAGGAAGTAAGTATAAAGTGCTTTTATCTCTCAGTCGTGCATTTATGAAATGGTTTTATGCACTTGTTTTGAATTGCATGGTACCTACTATTTAAGCATGTTTTAGAGTATGTGAGATATTGCTTTTAATCATGAATGGTTGAAGGATGCACATGGTAAGTGATCCTTTTAAGTATGTGAAATACTTGTTGAAAAGCATGGTTTCTTGTTTTGGGAAATAGGTTTGGTTTAATGCATATAAAAATAGTGAGGTATGTGGTGAATTGTGAATTATATTGGCAAGTGATGTGGTTTAAAAATGTTATCGGATATAGTTGGCCGGCCATAGGATTGATAGTGCACTATAAAGAGTTGCCTTGGATGTTGGGGGTTTAATACGGTGTACCGAATACTCCATCCAAGTACCTTAATGGTTGAGGGATTATATTGTACCGTTAGTGGGTTAAGCATCTAACCGAGGGTTGGGGTTGGTGTCCCCGTGGTTTGTAAGTGTACCCGGTTGTAATGTACCGCAATTGTGATTGTATCGCTATTCCGGTTGAGATGGCTTGAAGTGTTGTGAGGACACTTGTTGAATCCATGTATTCGATGAACTATTTTGTTAATGGAACTTGGTTAATGATCACTTGTAGGCCAATATAATTGTTGATATGTCATGTGATGATTTATGTTGTATAATGTGATTTATACATGTTTGCCCTTTAAGCTTTGCACATGGTTTGTTATGCATAGGAAGGCTTAAATTGAGGTTTAGCAATGGGATTTGCTTATGGTTAATGACATATGTAGCATATGGTTTAATATGTTTCATGGCAAAACCATCTCATGCTTTTATAATCTATTTCAAATACACATTTAAATCATTTACAATACATGTATAATGGACTCGATCTCTACCTCAATTTAAGCTTCAAATGCCAAAATCTCTATATAGCAAGCTCAAAGAGCATCTTATGTATAAACCACATTATACAAACATAATCCATTTCTCATGATACATTATCTTGTATATTGGCTTTCAAGTGACTCAAAACAAGTACCATTCCAGTTTACAAAACACATCTGATACACAGATTTCCAAAGTGGTTCCTACGATCACTTCACAAACATCCTCAAACTGGAGCAACAGAACAATTACCAACCTCAACGGTTATGATCTATAAATCCATCAATGGGAGAACACAGAACAATTACCCACCTTGACCGCTGCGGTTCTCATGGTAGAGCCAACGGAATAATTACCCACCTCAACACACATGAGGCAACTTATTATAGTGCACTTTAAACCCTATGGCTAGCCAACTATATCTGATAACACTTTAATCTCAGCCACTTGCCAATATACTCAATAAATCAACATTACCTCACTGTTTACATATGCATCAAACCAATTCAATTTCAATACATTAAACCATGTATTCTAGTAATCATAAAATACCTTCGTAAATCATTTTTCATTCTCAATAATCAGCATTTACGATCATTTGCAACATCTTCCATTTCTAAAACATGCATAATACAATGAGTAATCAAAATCATAAACATGTGCATGAGATTGCATTTTGCAAAATCGAAATCAAGAGCGAGATCAACCAATACTTACTTCCGAGCTTAGATAAGTGTTTCAAACTTAATCTAAACTCCCAACAACCATCTTCAAACCTTTTTAAAGCAGTAAAACACATTTCCACTCACCGGTAACCAACCGCTACATTTTCCGATACACGATGAAGCTTCTAAAGCTTTCGCGACCTCTCCAAAAGCTAGAGGATTTGACTTCCCTGCTTTACCCAAACAAAAACAGAGGATTAATGCACTTCCATGCATCTCTAATTTCCATCAACCAACAAACAACACTTCGCCTCACTTAAAACCATCAAATGCCACTCTAAAACAACCAAAATCAACACCAAACTTCATCTAAATAAAGCCCAACCAAAATCTATTGATTCTAGCATCTTAACAACATCAATTAACATCAAAAAACATCCTTAACACATCATTATACTTCTAGCAACACTACAACACCAAGATCTCACCAAAATCTAACTATAAACAACCTAAAAATTAGCAATTCACATAGTTTCAGGATTCCTTTAATTAATCTCTTCTTTTTACTTTAAAACACATCTTATAAGAGATCTAAATCAATTAGATTCATTACAAAACAGATCCAAAACAGTATACATCCAATTTCTTCATCAAACTCAATTTAATCTATAAAACCTTGATTAAATCATAAACACGTAACAAAAATTTGTTGTAAAGGATCAAGAACTTGGGAATTTCATTAAAAACCCTTTAAATAGAGGAGAGAAACGAAAATCACCTCTAATTGCTGATTCTCCCTTAATTGGCAAATATTGGAAGAAAATTTCAAGATTCAAAGTAGCTTTTGTAGTAGGAATTAAAGAAATCAATTAGAAAAAAAGGAAATCAAAGGATTTATTCCTGGAAATTTTAGAGTAAAAATCATAGTTTGGCTGCTAAACTTGAGAAAAAAAAGTTGGGAGAAAAGTAGTTATATAGGAAAATAAAAATGTGTTATTAAAATCTTTTTATTAAATCTATTTTGTTTAATACTTAAAACCAATTAAAAACCTTTTAAAAATAGCCTAAGTTGAGGGAATATCTAAAGAAAATGCTTGGATAAATAGGTCCTTAAAGATTCTAAGTTTGACCCTTTTTCGATTTAGTCACTAAAAACAGTTTTTGAAAATTTTATATTTTAGTCACCAGACCAAGATGCCCAGATTTACTTCCTTCAAATTGAATTTTGGATATTAATTAAATATTTTCTAGCATTTCTCCATATTTTATTTTAACCAAAAACTATTTATTAAGATTTAATTCTCGAAACTAAATCGAATTGCCTAATCTGATTCTTTCAAATCGTCTAACCGATCCATCTAACATCTAGGACCAAATTCAGGGCGTTACAACTCTCCCCCTCTTAAGAGATTTCATCCACCAAATTTACCTGGTGGAAAAAGGTAAGGAAAATGCTTCTTCATGTCCTCCTTACTTTCCCAAGTGGCTTCCTCAACTCCACAATGTCGCCACAACACTTTCACCAACTCTATGGTCTTGCCACGAAGAACCTTGGTGCTAGAATCCAACATGCTCACCAGCTCCTCATCATAGGTCAAATCCAGATTCAACTCAATTTCCTCGACAGGCATCACATGCGAAGGATCCGATCTACACCTCTATAGCATAGACACGTGGAAAACGTCATGTATCTTTTCCAACTCGGCAGGCAACCTCAACTTATAATGAATTGGATCAATACGTTCCAACACCTCATAAGGCCCAATGAACCTTGGACTCAACTTGCCCTTCTGTCCAAATCTCATCACCTTATTCCAAGGCGAAACCTTAAGAAACACACAATCACCAACTGCATACTCAATCTCCTGCGCTTCAAGTCAGTATATGACTTTTGCCGACCTGAAGCCGCATTCAATCGATCACTAATAAGCTTCACCTTATCCTTTGTGTCCTTCAACACATCATGCAAGGAAAAAAACTTCCTGCCCGCCTCTGCCCAGCAAAGTGGCGTGCGACACCTTCTACCATACAAAGCCTCGTACAGAGCCATTTGGATACTAGCCTGATAACTATTGTTATAGGCAAACTCCACCAAAGGTAACTACTTCTCCCACGTTCCCTGGAAATCAATGATGCAACATCGCAACATATCTTCTAACACCTGGATAACGCGTTTAGATTGACCATCTGTTTGAGGATGATACGAAGTTATAAAATTCAACCGTGTACCCAAAGCCTTATACAAATACTCCCAAAACCTCGCTATAAAGCGTGGATCTCTATCTGATACTATAAACTTAGTCACCTCGTGCAACCTCATAATCTCAGCAATGTACAGCTCTACCAACTTGTCTAACGTATACGTCATATGCACAACCATGAAATGCGCGCACTTTGTAAACTTATCCACAATCACCCAAATAGAATTCTTGTTCATTGGCGTTAAAGGCAAATCGAACACAAAATCCAAGGTAATTCTCTCCCACTTCTATTCTGGAATCTTTAATGATTGCAACAACCTAGAAGGAAATTGGTGCTCAGCCTTAACATGCTGATATACCATTCAACGAGCAACAAATTTTGCTACATCCAACCCAAAAATACCCCTTTTTCAAATCCTGATACATCTTTGTACTACCCGGATGCATCGCAGAAGGACTTGAATGTGCCTCAGCCAAGATAGTGTGTCGTAGCCCCATCTTTTGGCACCGCTACCCGGTCCTTAAAACACAAAACACCTTTCTCATTGAAAAAGAAATCTATTTGGTTTCCATCCAGAATATCCTTAACATGCAGTACCAAAGAATCATCATACGGTTGCTTCTCCTTGATTCGCTAGAACAATGAGGGCTTTACTTGCAACTCAGCCAACAAACCTCCATCACACATCACACTCAATCGAGCAAACATGTCCCTCAACTCTACCGCCACCTTCCTACTCAAGGCGTCAACTACAACATTAGTCTTTTCCGGATGATACTCTATCATCAAATCATAATCTTTAAGCAAATCCAACCATCTCCGTTGTCTAAGATTCAACTCTTTCTGTGACATCAAATATTTCAAACTCTTGTGGTTCCTGTACACAGTACACCTCTCACAATGCCTCTAGATCTTCAAAGCAAACACCACCACAACAAGATCTATATCATGTGTAGGATAGTTGCGCTCGTGCACCTTCAACTGCCTAGATGCATAAGCCATAACCCTTTTATTCTTGCATTAACACATACCTCAAACCAACATAGGATGCATCGCTATATACCACAAACTCTTTCCCTAACTCAGGTTGAATCAAGATTGGAGCTTGTGTCAAAGCTTCCTTCAGCTTGACAAAAGCTTGTTGTATACTCTTCGTCCACTCAAAACTCACATCCTTTTGCAACAACTTCGTCAAAGGAGCAGTAATCCTTGAAAAACCATCCATGAACCATCGATAATATAGTGTCAACCCCAAGAAACTGCAAACTTTAGACACTAACTTAGGTTGCTTCTAATTCACTGTAGCTTTAATTTTTTGTAGATCCACGCAAATACCTTCAATCGGTACAACATGACCAAGAAAAACTACTTGCTTGTTCCAAAACTCACACTTACACAGCTTAGCATAAAGCTTATTATCCAACATAACTTGCAACACAATCCGTAGGTGCCGATTGTGATCTTCCTCAGTACGAGAGTACACAAGAATATCATCAATGAACACAACAAAAAATTGATCCAAGAATTCATGAAACACCCGATTCATTATATCTATGAAAATGTCAGCATATTTGTTAACCCAAACGGCATCACCAAGAACTCATAATGCTCGTAGCGTATGCGAAAAGCTATCTTTAACACATCTTTATCCTTCACCTTCAACTGATAGTATCTAGACCACAAATCAATTTTGGAAAACACCGTAGCTCCCCAAAATTGACTAAACAAATCATCAATCCTCGATAAAGGATACTTATTATTAATAATCAATTTGTTCAGTTGTCGATAATCAATGCACATTCTCATCGTGCCATCCTTCTTTTTCACAAACAACATCGGTGCCCCCATGGTGAAACACTAGGTCAAATGAACCCTCGGTCCAACAACTCTTACAACTATGTCTTCAACTCCTTAAATTTCTTCAGTGCCATGAAATATGTTGCAATTGGCACTAGAGCCGTATCCGTGTATGTCTCAATGCAAAACTCTACCTCCCTATCCGGTGGAAAACTAGACCACTGTTCCAGAAACACCCCTAGAAAATCACAAATAGTGTGAATATCCTGTGCTCCACTTTCATCATATTAGGGTTTATAACATAAGCTAAGTATGCTTGACCCCCATATTCTAACAACTTTCACGCTTTTAAAGCCGAAACGACATTGGACAAGAAATTGATATTATCGCCCACAACTACCACTACGTAATCCTCAGCATGTCTCAAAGAAACTTGGTTGGTCTCAAAATCAACTACTGCCCTATGCTCTGATAACCAATCCATTCCCAAGATTACATAAAAACCATAAAACGACAACTCCATCAAATCAATCACAAACTCATAACCTTCAACCATCAAAGGGCATCCCCTATACAACCTCCTAGTGACTACTATCTCACCCAAAGAACTAGTTACCCGCATACCAACATCTAACACCTCTACAGTTATATCAAGCGAGCAAGCATGTTCGCGCAAGATGTATGGATGTGTAGAACCAAAATCTATCAAAGAAAGCAATTGTATGGATTGTAAAGTAAATGTACCTACAATCACATCTGAGTCATTCTTGTCCACACAATGCGTGAAAACCTTCACAGGTCCACCAGTCTTTCGTTGACCCGCTACGGTATGAGCAGCTACCCTCTGACCATCCTCTCTACACTGAAAATGTCCTCAACTGCACCCACATCCTCTTTGCGGTACCACTGCATGTTCAACAACTTGTCCCTCTCTAACTAACTGTGGACAATCATGCCTAAGATGACCATGCGATCCACATTTCCAGCATGTATTCAGAGCACCCCAGCACTCCCCTAAATGTCTCCTACCACAATGCCTACACTCAGGTACTACAACGTAGGTATGCTGACCTTGCGGACCACACCCAGCATTACTTCCACTACACCTTTGATCTGGTCGATACCTCTTATCTCTATGCTTCTTGTAACGATCTCGGCCAACATCTAACTCAACATGCCTCTTTCTAACAGAATAACTCTCTGATTGAGAAGACAACCCTAAATTTTGTTCTATGTCCTTAGCTTGAGAAACCAGAACATCAAACTGTGTATAATATGTAGCCAACATGTATGTCTTCACATCCTTCACCAGCCTATAGCAGAACCAGTCGCATCACTGTCACTCGTCAATAACCAGTTCAAGACATACTGGCTCAACTGAACAAACTGGATCTTACACTCGAAAACAAACATGGTCCCCTATTCCAAAGCCCATAAACTCCATTTTCTTCTCATCTTGATATCGGGAACCCAAATAATTCTTCTGAAAAGTAACATAAAAGAACTCTCACGTCACATCAACAGGTGCCAAACCTGTGATAGCAATCGTCCACCAGCTATAAGCATTACCCTGAAGCAAAGACACTATACACGCAAGCTTATAGACATATGTACATTCCATATTCCCAAAGATCCTTTATGTGCTAGCAAACCACTCTAAAGCCAACCCTCTAAACTCGACACCACTCAAGCTACGCAGATGTTCTAATAGAAGCCCATATATTAACTACTACAGGTGTCGGTGCATGAACTTGCACTCCAGCTATGGCTGCCTAAAAAACTCCCATCATCGCCTGGATCAATGGTGTCATATCTTTGAAAATTGGTCCTTGCAGTGTCAACTCCAACACCAACAGGAGGAATCGGTGGAGGAGGAGGCAACTCATAATTTTTTCCATCCACAACACTC
Source organism: Hibiscus mutabilis (assembly GCA_019671005.1). NCBI lineage: Eukaryota > Viridiplantae > Streptophyta > Magnoliopsida > Malvales > Malvaceae > Hibiscus > Hibiscus mutabilis. The sequence goes on along the minus strand of CM033739.1, from coordinate 16,268,521 downwards.
CCCATACCAGCTCTCGTCTCTCATCTCGGTCTCGTTTTACAAAAATGAGTCTAAACATGATAATGCAATAAAATAAAATAATTAGGCCAACTTCTTGAAAGAATCCAAGTCGCACATGTTTCAAAACAAAACCATTTTGTACTAGTAGTAATAAGGTAATGTGTACTCAAGTTTCTACCCCAACATATCACATTTCTATCATAATCTGACAAAATCAAACACTGTGCATGACAATCAGCAAATTCATGTACTGCAATCAAACAAACAACCATAACCCACCTTCCAAAAATCATAACCTGTCTCTGATACTAACAAATGTAACCCCTTGACCCGGTATAGTCACAAGATCGAACCGAGTGAGCTACATTAGGGTTTACCGAGACAAAGCCAAAAGATTTACTTGGAAAATGATCTATTTTTTATTTTATCTTATCTAAATGCATATTGAAGTCTTAAGATGATCATGCTAATTATGGTGAAAGATTCAACTCAATCGGGTGTCTAATTAACATCCAATTGCACATTTGACAATCCAATGACCCAAAATGTAATTTTTGTTAATTAAGCATACTCTCCCAAAATTAAAGTTACCAAACCTTAATTAGTCATATTTCATACCATCGAGTTAAATTACAACTTAAAACAATCATCCAAACACATTTAATTGCATAAATAAGAAACAAGGACAAACTATAAAGATTTAAACTACAGAGAAGCATAATACCAGAACTAACGGTTGGGGTACCAATACATGCTCATTCATATCACAACGGGTGCAAAATATAAAGGCGTACTGATACGGTCTTCAACCGTATTGGTACGGGTGTGCTATGTTCGAAAATAAAGATTCTAGTAGCCAAAAGGTGTACTGGAACGGTTGCCCGTGTATTGAAACCAAACCCAAAAATTTAGCTATGCGTACCGATATAGTCCCTAGGCGTATTGTAATCACTCATTTTTGACCGGGTTTTAGTGTTATTAGTATTATTTTAATGGTAGTATTATTAATATAAAATTAATGAAAAATAATAATAAAAATAAAAAAGGTAAAAATGTATATATATATTATTAAAAAAAGAAAAAAAAAGAAATTGTGTGGAGCAGGGTGCTCCACGTCACCCACCCCTTGCCTATAAATACAAGGCAGGGGCAGCCACAATTACAGGCCAAATGGGCACACCAATTTGCCACAAAATTGGCAAGTGAAATTGGCATCCCAATTCGTGGGAGCCATGGTCGGCCGCAAGGCTAGCCGGGGTTGGAGGCACTGCCCTCGGCCCCAGTTGGTACGATCCAACATTCGATCGGGGTCCTATTTTGGATCCGATCTAGTTAATATTTTTGGAGAGGTCGTGGTAGATCTCGGTGGGGTTCAGTCGGGGTTCGTCATTCGAGCTCCTAGTTAGGTATATTTTCTTCCCCTTTTATTTGTGTTGTAATTTTTATAATTTAATGAAGTATTAGTTATTTTAAAATTGTATTCTTATTTTTTAGTTTGTATGTTTATGTTTTAGATTAGTATTTAATATGTTTTAAATTTGTGTTTTATATTAATATTTTATTTATGTTAGATTCGTTTTTATTTATGTGTTAGATTAATATTTATTTGTGTTTTAAATTAATATTTATGAATATTAGCATTTTATTTATGTTAAATTTGTTTTTATTTATAAGTAAGATTAATATTTATGTGCGTATGTTTTAGATTAGTATTTTATTTATGTTAGATTAGTATTCTATTATGTTAATATTTATTTGTATTGTATTTAAATTATTTGCCATGTTTTATATTTTGCTCACTAAGTTTGCATAATGGAATATATAATGTCAATGCGGTGCCCTTTTATCTGAGCGTAAACGGGGCCAGTATTAGGCGTAGTGATAGTGGTTGGGCGTTTACTCTCGGATAACGGGGCCTTTAAAATTTATTCGCAATTATAACCAAATTTTAAACTAATCGTCACTTTAACCTGGAAAGTCCAATATTAATAAAGCGGTAATTATTAAAGTACCAATTTTGGGCGGTGTGGGGGTGCTAATCCTTCCCCATCCGTAACCGACTCCCGAACTCAAAGTTTTTGAATCTCTGGTTTTATGGTGTCCGGCCTACCTCAGCGGCCGGTGGCGACTTCCTTTCTTTAAATAAAATACGGTATTTTTAAAACTCCACGGAATAAATATTTTAATACCCAAAAAACCACAAACACTTTGTTTTCGTTTTTTAGCGAAAAAAGGACATCGCTACAGATGGCGACTCCGCTGGGGAACATTTTTGTTTTTTTTTAAAAAACAAATGAGAGTCAAGCTTTTAAAATAATTACCGCTTTATTAATATTAGAAATTCCGGGTTAAAGTGACTATTAAATTAACATTCGGTTATAATTGCGCGTTTATTTTAACGCATTTAAAATATGGCATATAAACCCGTTTTTTAAGTGGGGGGAAAACGCTAATGCTTTCGTGGAGATATCGTTCTCCCGTATGGGCCTAGCAAGTACCTTCGGGACTCGAGTACCTTATGCTTTCGTAAGGATATCGTTCCTTCGTACGGGCATAAGCGAATGGGTCCCCCTAAATTGAACCCGGTTGAAAGGAGCCTATAATGGGTGATGATCGGGGGCCTTGCTACTCTTAGTAGAGGTCAGCAAGGACAATTCGGGTACCTCCTAGCACCAACACTGCATGTAGAGAACATATAGCAACCCACCCCTTTAGAGCCATGCGGATAACCTTAGGTGTTTTGGACTGGATAAATAGGGTTGTTTTGTTTGTTTACCTTATTTAATTTATCCTTTTATTTATGTATTTATTATTTTTATCCGGTACTAACTCTTTTTTTGTGTTTTATTTTTATTTTTATTTTACACATACTTTTGTTGCATTATCATTGCATCCACATTACATAGAGGCGTTGATTCAAGTGGTTTGCCCGATTAGAAAATCTTTCATCATGGAAAAAAGGTGTCTTAGGAAGGACGGCATCGATCCAGTCGCGCGACATCGGTCATAGATTAATCAACAAATCCGAAGTAACAATTTGTCGAGCAAGCGTGTAATGCCAAAGTATACACACGAGACCCTGATGGTGGACATATGACGAGTTGCAAGGCGTAACTACCGAAGCCGCGACTCTCCAACCTTTCGTAACCCCGGACATGGAATAAGCACCAAGGTTTATCAAGTTGTTCAGAGCTGTCGAGGAGCTAGGAGGTAGAGCTAGGGCTTATGTGTAGAATTTTATTTTGTAATTAAGACTTTTTGTAATAGAGACTCTTTTTGTAATAGGGGCTCCTTTTGTAATATGGACCATTTTTGTAATCTGGACCCTTTAATTCCCATGAAAGTCGTTCGAAAGGGTAATTACCAGTGGAATCAACGCCTTTATTTGCCTTCATGTTGCATATCATGACATGGTGTTGATTCAAGAACAGTTCATTAAAAGGCTTTCAAAATAGAAAAGTCTGTTTTGCCAGAAACGATAATATTACAGTATCAAGTTAGGCCGAGCGAAGACCAATCGTGAAAGAAGACGGTACGATAGTAAGGCACGTGCGACGCAGAAGATTCAGTCAGGGCCGCAGAACCCCAATTTTAAATCTTCACACTTGACCATTTTTTTTTAAAAATCTCAGATTTTAATTTAACTCATTTAAAAAAAAGAAAAAATTTAAAATATTATTATTTTGCTTTGAAACTTCTTCCCTCATAAAACTTTCAGAATAATAATAATAACAAAAAGAAACCTAAAAGTTTCATTTTTTAAGTAAGTTAAAACTTTTTGATAATAAAAAGGGGGAATTTTTAAATTATCCTTGAAAATTTTAATTTAAACCCCAAAAAGTTTTAAAGTACTCCCTTAGGATCGATAGAATCCATCACTGTTTAGACATACCCAGATCTACATAAGAAAATATATTGTCTGATGTCCTTTTCAGAAGCCACAAAAATAAAGATCATGACGTCACGAGTCTATGGAATAGAATAAGAGGAGAAGACAAGGTCATCCATCATCCTTAAGACGACGTCGAGACGTGGAGCACATGTTTTGCTTTCCGAAGTCAAGGTCTCCAGAATAAATCCAATTGTTACCTGTAATTCATTATTAAGTTCTGGCAAATAGACATTTTCTCTATTGAAAGTTTTTTAAAGACTGTTCGAGAATCAACATCGCATTTGCATGCATTCTTGCATTTATAGGGTATTGATTCCCGAAGTGGTTCCTCAAATCTCAGAAATCGTTCATAATTGGCAAAGGGTCGTCTGGTCAGATATTAAAGGGCACGGATCCAGGGTTTTGTCCCAGAACAAGATCGGAGACAATAGAAGAGGAACCATATGAAGACTTCAGGTCAGACACGGTAAGGAGACACGGTACTAGTAATGAGCAAAGTAAAGTGCAAGAGTTGAAAGAAGCAGAGGGAAGACGTGATGAATCAGATGAATACTTTGATGAAAGGTAAGCGATCCATCAAACCGAAAGAAGAACCGATTAAGGATCAGAATAGAGAGTGACATAGTCAGAATTCTACAGGCGGAAGGTATGCTTGAGTTGGGCTTTCAAAAAATAGAACTCGGTCCAGAAGAAACTTGAGAAGCATGTAATGAAAAGAAGTATATCTCGATTCCTGCGAGGTACACCGAACTACTCATAATGTTCATCGACAAGAGCCTTATTACCTCGGTGAAGTCTCTGGTGAAGAGATCGTCTTATCCGAGAGATTACGACACACGTGCTAGAGGCAATTACCGTTTAGGAAGTTTAGGTCACGGTATTGAGGATTGCGAGGCCCTGAGGAATGAGTTCAAGATCTTATCGCGATGAGGATTTTAGGTTTCGAAGACGAAGTTCCCCAATTCTATAGTGAGCTAACAATCACCCGAGGGGCAAAGTTAAGGAGGAATCGATATCCAGGACAAAGTTCGAGTAATACCAAAGTGGGTCACTCAAGCGGGTTAAATTTGAAGATCAGAGATAGGGGCATCCTAGGAGAGGGATATTCTTTCGAGTTCAACCAGCTCAGATAAGAGAGATATAACTTGGATAAAATTGAATTTGCAGAATGATCATCAGAAGCTTTCCTGAGTGTTTAAGAATATCAGAATAGATGAACGGTGTTGTCCAGATGAAAGATGACTTGGAATATTGAAAGAAGAGAAACTAGTCAAGCAAGAATCAAGTCAGGATGTTATCAGGTACGTTTAAGGAAATTGGGATTAGGTACGATAGTCTCCATAGATGAGCTACAAAATAACTTAGCCATTAACAAGAGTTTTAGAAACAAGTTTACGACAGAGCAATGACAATTCAACACTCTTTAGTTGGAAAGGGCAACTTCCAAGCTACGAAAGACTAAGTAGGGGATAGATGAAGACCTGAAGATCGATATTACTCGAGCATGTAAGGCGGCTCAACAAGGTGGCAAGCTTTGTCAGAACATGGATCAAGTGTTGAACTACAGAGGCAAGCTGACCGAACTACTGGATGAAGTTAAGAAAGTACGCACTGAAGCTTATCAGTAACTGTAAATATCTAATATCTGATATAATAAAACCTTTTGGACTCAATGAACGTCGTTCTATGGGGATCACTTTTGGAATCAATACCTTGTTGCATTCATGTTTATATTTTAGGATTGCATTACATTACATTGTACAGTCATGGCATATTTTACATATCATTATCATTACCTTGCGTAAAATTTTTGGGGTAATCCAAAGAACAATTAGAGTTTTATCGTAAATAAAAGAATTGAACACGCTCAAAAATCAAGATTCGAGCAGTTAGAAGATGGACTCGAGAGAAAAAGAAGTTTGATGCCTTTAATGCAAGAAAGCTCTGTTTGAACCCTAGTTTGGTCGTTCCTCCGGATTCCAAAGATTATCAGATTTACGCATGATGACGGAACAAGCTGCCCCAAGATTTACATGACCACATCCTGCAGAAAGATAGAGGGCTACATCGAGAATGAAAAATTGCCGATCCACTACTTCTACGACAGTCTAGCAGGACCTACCGTGATATGGTACAACTGTTTGAGTAGAGACCAAGTGTAGTCATGCAGAGACTCAACCGACGTCTTTATGGGCAATACAAATATGCTCTAGACCTAGCACCAAGTCGTCAGTATCTCTAGGGTACGAGGATAAAACCTGATGAGAGTTTCAAGGAATGTGCTTTGAGATGGCAGAGGTTAGCCGCCCAAGTGCAGCCTCCCATTGCTGAAGAGGAAAGTGACTTCCACGTCTCAAGCCATCTTCCATAAGATGCTCAGGAAATTGATGGGAAAATGTGATGACTTTGTAGAATACATGATCCAAGAAGGAAAATTGAGTCTTAATTCAACGAACCAGACATGCCTATGAGCAGACGGAAAGAAAGAGATAAATGGGTACCACTTTCAAGGTTCTCGTGATCGTGAGAGAAGAAGACAGGTAGATTCCTCCGAATCACCGAGAAAAATTTCTCGAACAAGTACATATTTAGAGATATTCAGAGTATTCCATATGGCCTCATCTTGTAAAGGGTTAGTACCTTACCTCCGGGCCGATAAAGATTACACCCAACTCATCTGCCTATAGTTTTAATCCATACAGTGCATGTGAGTTCTACATTAAGGCACAGGGGCATGGCACCAAGAAATTTGAGGTTGTTAATAGAAGAAATCAAGAAGTTGGTTGACGAGGGAGTCATGACAAGAATTGACCCAGTAAGGAAAAACAATAGAAGTGGCACAAGCCTACACTACAAAGGACCGGAATGAGTTAGTACTCGGGAGGTAGTCCGGAGGTCCCTATGGTTTTCCCATCAGTTCACAAAGAAATGCTTGATGCTTTGAAAAAAGAAAAAAGAAAAAAAAAACTCTCAAACAGATATTTTTAGAATTAAAAATCACATTTCCATTTAGAAAAGCATTTTTACATTCTTGATTCTTTAAACATTTTATTTTTATAGGGTAGTTTTGTTCTCCCATATGCATATACATGCATTTTTGAATGGACATATGTATATATCATTTCTATACCAGGTCCTCGAATTTTGAATGCAACATTACATTTGCTTCAAACCCAAAGATCAACTCTAAGTTGCATATATTTAGAAGAGATTGAATGTTGTAGGGATACTATAAATGTGAGTATCTGCTAGTTTACTTAGGCCAACAGAGGAACAAAGCGAGTGTTTAGACAATGGGCAGTTCCCATTTTAAGAATTTATCTTCTCAAGCACTTGTCGTTTAAGATCCTTGAAACGAAAGTTGACCCTAAACCTCTACCCCTTGAAGGCATTCTCAGAACATCTGTGAAATTGACAATGAATGGTATTCTTTTACTTTACCAGAAGACAGAGATGAGTCCAGGCAGATTAGATACGAAGATCAGAAAATCATCAGAAGAAATTGGTTGAAAACAAGGATATGTCCAAACGAAAAACCAAAAAAGAAAAGAAATGGTAATCAGAAGGCCGAAGCAATCCAAATCGAGTAAATATCAGAAGAGCTGCAGAGAGGCAAGTAACTTCGAGCAGAAGATATCATCAGTACCTAGTATAGATACGTGTTGATTCGAGGATACATTTATAGACTCGAATAAGAAGAAATAGATTCAATGCTAAAAACCCAAAATGGGCAGTCTAAAAAAGAGAAAAAAAAAAGAAAAGAAAAAAAGAGAAAAAAAAGAAAAAAGAAAAGAAAAAAGAAGAAAAAATGAGAGAAAGAAAAAAGGAAAGAAAAAAAAGAAAAAGAAAAAGGAAAAAAACAAAAAGAGAAATAAAGAATATTGTATATGCTTCACACACAGATCAAACAATACAAGAACGAGACTTCAACTATGTGCAAGAGACACAAGGAATCCACATTTCAAGTAAATATCGGTTTTGAAAATTAGTATAGTAGCTCAAATTGAAGCCAAGTCAAGACAAGTCGGCCCGAAGATTGCCAATTTTGAAAAAAGTAAATGACCTCTAAGGTGAAAACCCAAAAATAGGCAGTCTAGAGTGATCCTGAAAATGAAGAAAAAAAGTAGTCTTCCTGAGCCTGCTGGCATCAATATCCAACCAAAATACACTGATCTGAAGGTACAGAAGAAGGAAGTGACCTCTAGGGTGAAAACCTAAAAATAGGCAGTCTAGAGCGATCCAAGAGAAAAAAGTGAAAAAGAAGAAAAAAAAGAAAGAATAATATTTCATATGGGCGTGCCAATCACAAGAATTCCCAAAAATGTATTCATAGTCCTTCATTCAAGAAATCTCAGTTTCGAGGAGTATTGAAGGATCAAACATTATTAAACAAAAAACGAACATCAGTATATAGCCAGAATGCAAGGCAACCTACAATAAAAAGAAAGGAAATGAACTCTAGGGTGAAAACCCGAAAACGGGCAGTCTAGAGTGATCCAAAAAAGGGAAGGAATAATGGGCATATCCAAGTTACACAAGTACAAAAATACTGTTTCACTTAACCATAAACCAAAGGCCTACATTACAAGCCCCAAAAACCATTATGGTCATTCATAGATATCCAAGTTGAATGAGAATGTCTTCAGATTTCATTCCGCCTATAAGGGTTAACTTTGCTTCAAGGAACGTCAAACTTCAAAGTGCTTGATCGACACCCAAATGAGGGAAGGATGGGGCATGGTGAGATTAAGAGAGCCACCTTAAACGGGGTAGAAACTAGGTAGGGTTGTTCCTCTCAAAAGCCTATTAGACCAGAAGAAACTATACATTGACATATATCTCCACAATGGTCAAGATCTTCTAAATATGCGCTTCATTAGAGTTGATCTCTGGCAACTTGAAGCAGATGCGCTAGGGTGTTTGATATTTCGGGGGCAAACATGTTTTAAAAGTTTTGACATTTTTTCCCAAAGTTTTGATGTTTACCATTTCCCCCAAACATTAGTTTTAAAAAAATGTTTGGCAATACACTTCAAATATTGTTTACCATTCTCCAAGCATTATTTTAAAAAAAATGTTTGGTCCTTAAAAAAAGAAGAAGAAGAAGAAAAGAAAATGATCTTTACCATTTGTTCCAAACAATGTTTTCAAAATGTTTGGTATCCCCTCCAAGTTGAGATTTTCAAAATAACTGTTATCTTTTCAAACAATCATTGTTTTTTAAAATATACGCAAGTAAAGTGCCGTTTGCATTATTTTAAAAATAAATGATGATGAGATTTAAAGCATAGGGACCGAGAGTTAGTTCCCGTAGAAGTGCTACGAGAAGATCAAGGATAAGCTCAGGGGATGGAAGCATTTTGACTCACCCTGGTGACTAGAAATACATCAAGGCTCTGTATGATGGGTCAAAAAATTCAAAGCAGTGGAGCCTGTGGTTGAATGGGGCAACGCCAAGCGAAGAAGATGACAATAGTTCTTATAACAATAATATAAGAACCAGAGGATCATTTATGAAGACGGGTGATAACCCTGAAGACAAGAAAGCCTTCCGCACAAAAGGTTTGAAAGCATGTTAATCTAGATTCGAAGTGATTGATCAAATGAGGATTTAAGAGCATACAATGAAGAAGTAAAGAGATGAAGAAATCTGAGGAACGACCTTTCAGGGTATAAGAATTTAGAACAAAAAAGGGCTGAAAGAAAAAGAGAAAAAAAAAAGAAAAAGAAAGAAAGAAATAGAGTAAGAAAGAAAAAGAAAAGAAAAAAAATAAGAAGAAATTGAAGGAAAAAAAGAGGAAAAAAAGAAAAAGAGAAAAAGTGAAAAAGAATAAAGAAAAAAATAAGAAGAAATTGAAAGAAGAAAGCACGACATTGCATGCATCATATAGATAGAGGCATGTCAATTTTTGCTTGTTCCTAGACAGGTATTTGAAGAATTGTCAAAGAATTTACTAAAGAAAAGAAAGATTGGCAGCCATTTTCGGCGTGAGCCCCAAATTAAAGAAAGATTGGCAGCCATTTTCGGCGTGAGTCCACAAATTGAAGAAGATCGGTAACCATTTTCGGTGTGAGTCCCCAAATTTGAAGAAAGATTGGCAGCCATTTTCGGCGTGAGTCCCCAAATTAAAGAAAGATTGGCAGCCATTTTCGGTATGAGTCCCCAAATTGAAGAAGATCAGCAACCATTTTCGGTGTGAGTCCCCAAATTTGAAAAAAGATTGGCAGCCATTTTCGGCGTGTGTCCCCAAATTGAAGAAAGATTGGCAGCCATTTTCGGCGTGAGCCCCAAATTAAAGAAAGTTTGGCAGCCACTTTCGGCGTGAGTCCCCAAAATTTGAAGAAAGATTTTGGTAGCCATTTTCGGCGTGAGTCCCCAAAATGAAGAAATATTGGCAGGCAGTTTTGGCGTGAGTCCCCAAATTAAAGAAAGATTGGCAGCCATTTTCGGCGTGAGCCCCAAATTAAAGAAAGATTGGCAGCCAGTTTCGGTGTGAGTCCCCAAATCTGAAGTAAGATCGGTAGCCATTTTCGGCGTGAATCCCCAAATCCGAAGAAAGGTCGGTAGCCATTTTCAGCATGAATCCCAAAATTTGAAGAAAGATTTCGGCGGCCTTAGCAGCGTGAGTCCAGAAAGACCGGTAGCCATTTTCGGCGTGAATCGCCAAATCTGAAGAAAGGTTGGTAGCCATTTTTGGCGTAAATCCCAAAATTTGAAGAAAGATTTCGGCAGCCTTAGTAGCGTAAGTCCAAAGATATCAACAGCCTTGTAAAAAAAGAGAGAGAGAATGAAAATAAGATAGAAAAAAAGAGAAGAGAAAAATGAAAAAGAGAGAAAAAGAAAAAGAGGAAAAAGAAAAAGAGAAAAAAGAAAAAAGAAAAAAAAAGAGAAATTTGAAGATAAAAGTTCTATATAGGAAGGGCCTATATTTTCAAGCTCCCGTAGCAAGAGGTTCTATGTAGGAAGAATCTGCCGCTCCGAGGCTTCAGGAGTTGAAAGTTTTGTATAGGAAGGGCTTGCAGCTCCAGGGTAAAGACCAGCAGTTCTATATAGGAAGAACTCTCAGCTGAAGGAATTCACCCATGACACATAAGGTTTTATATAGGGAAAACTCGTTGTGTTGAAGGCGAAGAGTCCTATATAGGAAGGGCTCTGAGCTTTGCTGTCTTAGAGTGAAAGGTTCTATATAGGAAGAACCTATAGGTCCGAGATTTCGGAAGCTAAAAGTTCTATATAGGAAGGACTGACGGCTCCAGGGTGAAGACTAGCAGTTCTATATAGGAAGAACTCCCAGCCGAAGGAATTCACCCATGATACACAAGGTTTTATATAGGGAAAACCTATTGTGTTGAAAGTGAAGAGTCCTATATAGGAAGGGCTCTCAGCTTTACTGTCTTAGAGTGAGAGGTTCTATATAGGAAGAACCAGTAGCTCTGAGATTTCAGAAGCTAAAAGTTCTATATAGGAAAGACTGACGGCTCCAGGGTGAAGACTAGCAGTTCTATATAGGAAGAACTCCCAGCCGAAGGAATTGACCCATGACACATAAGGGAAATCCCATTGTGTTGAAGGCGAAGAGTCATATATAGGAAGGGCTCCGAGCTTTACTGTCTTAGAGTGAAAGGTTCTATATAGGAAGAACCTGTAGCTCTGAGATTTCAAAAGCTAAAAGTTCTATATAGGAAGGATTGGCGGCTCCAGGGTGAAGACCAGCAGTTCTATATAGGAAGAACTCCCAGCCGAAGGAATTCACCCATGACACATAAGGTTTTATATAGGGAAAACCCGTTGTGTTGAAGGCGAAGAGTCCTATATAGGAAGGGCTCCGAGCTTTACTGTCTTAGAGTGAGAGGTTTTATATAGGAAGAACCTGTAACTCTGAGATTTCAAAAGCTAAGAGTTCTATACAGGAAGGACTTGCGGCTCCAGGGTTTGAAGACTAAAAGTTCTATATAGGAAGAACTCTCAGTCGAAAGAATCCGTGAGTGACGCAGAAGGTTTTATATAGGAGAAACTAGCGTTGAAGGAGAAGAGTTCTATATATGAAGGACTCCAAGCTTTACCGTCTCAGAGTGAAAAGTTCTATATAGGAGGGACTCATAACTCGAGGCTTCAGAATGAAAGGTTCTATATAGGGATGACCTATAGTTCCAAGATCAGAAGGTGAAGAAGTTCTATATAGGAAGAACTTACAAGCTTGAAGATTCAGCTAAGGAAGAGCGGAGAGTTCCAGAAGAACACGTGATTCCGAAGCCAAAGACAAGAAAGTAGGTCAAAAATGAGTGCTTTTGATCTTTACTTTGTCCTCGTTTCACAAGAACAAGCAAAGAGGGGCAACTGTAATCACTCATTTTTGACCGGGTTTTGGTGTTATTAGTATTATTTTAATGGTAGTATTATTAATATAAAATTAATGAAAAATAATAATAAAAATAAAAAAGGTAAAATATATATATATATTATTAAAAAAAAGAAAAAAAAAGAAATTGTGTGGAGCAGGGTGCTCCACGTCACTCACTTCACCCACCCCTTGTCTATAAATACAAGGCAGGGGCAGCCACAATTACAAGCCAAATGGGCACGCCAATTTGCCATAAAATTGGCAAGTGAAATTGGCATCCCAATTCGTGGGAGCCATGGCCGGCCGCAAGGCTGGCCGGGGTTGGGGGCAGTGCCCTCGGCCCCAGTTGGTTCGATCCAACATTCGATCGGGGTCCTATTTTGGATCCGATCTAGTTAATATTTTTGGAGAGGTCGTGGTAGATCTCGGTGGGGTTCAATCGGGGTTCGTCATTCGAGCTCCTAGTTAGGTATATTTTCTTCCCCTTTTATTTGTGTTGTAATTTTTATAATTTAATGAAGTATTAGTTATTTTAAAATTGTATTCTTATTTTTTAGTTTGTATGTTTATGTTTTAGATTAGTATTTAATATGTTTTAAATTCGTGTTTTATATTAATATTTTATTTATGTTAGATTCATTTTTATTTATGTGTTAGATTAATATTTATTTGTGTTTTAAATTAATATTTATGAATATTAGCATTTTATTTATGTTAAATTTGTTTTTATTTATAAGTAAGATTAATATTTATGTGCGTATGTTTTAGATTAGTATTTTATTTATGTTAGATTAGTATTCTATTATGTTAATATTTATTTGTATTGTATTTAAATTATTTGCCATGTTTTATATTTTGCTCACTAAGTTTGCATAATGGAATATATAATGTCAATGCGGTGCCCTTTTATCCGAGCGTAAACGGGGCCAGTATCAGGCGTAGTGATAGTGGTTGGGCGTTTACTCTCGGATAACGGGGCCTTTAAAATTTATTCGCAATTATAACCGAATTTTAAACTAATCGTCACTTTAACCCGGAAAGTCCAATATTAATAAAGCGATAATTATTAAAGTATCAATTTTGGGCGGTGTGGGGGTGCTAACCTTCCCCATCCGTAACCGACTCCTGAACTCAAAGTTTTTGAATCTCTGGTTTTATGGTGTCCGGCCTACCTCAGTGGCCAGTGGCGACTCCCTTTCTTTAAACAAAATACGGTATTTTTAAAACTCCACGGAATAAATATTTGAATACCCGAAAAACCACAAACACTTCTTTGATGATTTTTCCATTGAGGGTTATAAGTTTCAGAATAAGGAGAAGGAAAAGGCTTTGAGGATGTATTCATGACATTGGCATTCTCATGCAACATTTCTTTAAAAAATGGAATGTTCGGACATTCAAGAGTAGAGTGTCCCATAATATCACAAATATCACAACTCTCTTGATTTTTCACTGAATTGACTTCTTTTATTTTCCTAGTTTCTATGGCATCGAGTTTTCTAGACAAAATAACAAACTTAGCACTTAAATCATCATCTTGGTTAAGGAGATATTTTCCTTTATTATGCACAAGATTATGTTTAGCAGATCCTTCTATAGAATTATCTGTGTGCCTAGACTGAGAATTTTCACCTAAATGATCTAAGTAATCAAAAGCTTCTTCAGGTTGTTTACTCATGAAATCACCATTGCACATTGTTTCAACAAATTATTTAGTTTCAGGAGTCAAACCATCATAGAAAAAACTTATGATACGCCATTCTTCAAAGCCATGATGTGGGCAAGAATTTAATAAATCTTTAAAATGTTCCCAACACTGAAAAATCCTTCCATTTGGCTTCTGATTGAAATTTTGAATTTGTTTCTTTAAAGCATTAGTTTTATGTGTTGGAAAAAACTTTTTTAAAAATTGAGTTTTCATTTCTTGCCAAGCGTCAATTGACCTAGGTTTCAATGTATTAGGCCAATTTTTTGCCTTATCCTTTAAAGAAAAAGGAAATAATTTTAACTTAATAATTTCATTTGAACATTGTTGGTCATTAAAAGTGACACATACATCTTCAAAATCATTAAGGAAAGCATAAGCACTTTCACATTCCATGCCATGAAAAGTAGGAAGTAAAGATATCATACCTGGTTTAAATCGAAAGTTGTTTGCATTTGGGGGAAACATAAAACATGAAGGTAGTGAAGTTTGAGGGGGTTGCAGGTAATCACACATCGAGCACACTTGCATATTAGCATTTTCATTGAGAACAATTTGATCTTCAGCCATGGTAGGTAAATTTGGAGGTATGTTAAGCAGATTTTCGAAAAGAATTTCAAAATTATTTCTAACCAGACGACGAGAATTAAAATCACTCTGCCAAGCCAACATGAAAAACTAATATACACATAAATAGGTGGCCAAACCGTCCATTATATAATATATATATAGGAAGTAGAACCATCCATTACATATAATATATAATGGTGGTAGAACCGTCCATTAAATATAATATATATATAAACTTGAATTCTAAATCTTACCTTCCCCGATAATGGCGCCAAAAACTTGACCGGCTCTTTTCAGTCGTATACCCAAGTGCAGGTTATTGTCAAGTAATAATTCTCAGGAGTCCGAGGTCGAATCCACAGGGAAGTTTTGTTTAGAAACTACAAGATAAAAAAATAAAATAAAAATCTACAAAGAGAATACTCCACATGGAAGTTTTGTTTAGAAATTACAAGATAAAAAAATAAAATAAAAGAAGTTGAGGTTTTGAGAATTCACTCTTGGTATTATACTAAGATTAATTTTTATTCTTCTTATTACTCAATTGAAGTCCATATGATGAAATGAAATCCAATCGGAAGGTCCTGCAATGAAAGTCCAAAGTCTATTGTTCAATGTCCAATGTCCATAATCAAAGTCCGAAGTGCAATAAACAATGTCCAAAAATGCAAAGGTATAGCATATGGTGTTATATGGATTGGTGCAATCAAAATTAATAAACAAGTCCAATTGTTCATTATGCCAATTTGTTTAGTCTACGATAGATCAAGTTAATTATAACAAGCATTTATTGTGCCAAGTTACTTGTCTATAATGAAGCAAGGTTCTTAATTTACTAACATGAATATTAGCCAACTGAATTTAACATCATATACTAATTTAACATGTTTTAGTATACATTGAGAATTTTAAACTAACCTTTAGTATATACCAAGATTTTCAACCTTTCACCTCAGCAACTTGGCTTAGAAAGACACCATAACTTTAAAGAAAATAAAATTTGGTTAACAAAAACCAAATATAAGAAAGAAAAATATAAAGATGAATGAAAGAAAAATGATCTTGAATTTTTAACAACAAGGTTACAACCAAGCTTCCAAGATGATTTTTAAGGAAAAACTAAAGGCTATTTATAGGAAATTTGTGATGCTAGATGACAATGGAGAGTGAGTTTTCAGCCACATTTCTTTTCTTAAAAAGTCTTTGCATGCTTGATGATATCTTTAAATTGTCAAAAGTGATTATCATGGTGTCACCACTTGTAAGGCTCTGGTTTTCAGCATTTGTGGGCAGTTCCATATTTTATTTGGCTTTCCAATCACTTTGAAAATATAGTAGACTCAATAAGCTTTCCAATAGTATCTCACGGGCCAATTTTTGAGTTCTGGAGCTCAAGTTATAGTCAAAACTGTGCAATATATAGAGTGCAGAATTTTAGTACTAGTTTATTGAGTCTATTTTCTCAATTTCAGCATTTTCCCAATTCCTTTCACCTTGGATCATCTTTGGATTCAACTTCATTTGTGTCATAATTCCAATCACCAAATTCAACATATCTAAGCCTGCAATTAACACAAAAATACAATTTATTAAAAATAACTGAAAACATAACAAAAGTACTAAAACCGCAACATATTTAAAATATAAACACATAATATGAAATAACTAAAAACCTACAAATGTCAATAAAACACTTAATAAACAATGCAAATGTTCATACTATAGATACTAAAATGAGACTCTATTAATGACTCATCAGTGAGAAGTGTGTTATTTTCACGGACCACAAAAGTTTGAAGTATTTGATGTCTTAGAAAGATATAAACCTTAGGCAACGTAGATGGTTGGAGTTTCTTAAGGATTACGACTTGACAATTGAGTATCATCCTGGTAAAGTCAACATGGTTGCGGATGCGTTGAGTCGTAAGGTTGAGGTTGAGCTTAGAGCTATGTTTGTGAGGTTGAGTGTGATGCGGGAAGGTAGTTTGTTGGCAAAATTGCAAGTTAAGCCTACAATGTCACAGGTGATCAAAGCTAAGCAATCTTTTGATGATTCCTCGTTGAGCATGTTAAGGACATATTAGAGGGTAATCCGACAGATTTTCATTTTGATGATGATAGAGTTTTGTGTTTCAAGGGTCGAATATTGGTGCCGGATGATCTGGAGTTGAGGTACACTATTTGACAGATGCACATTCTAGTCATTTTGCTATGCATCCTGGTAGTGTAAAGATGTATCATGGGTTGAAAGAAGTATACTACTGGTTGGCTTGAAAAAGGATATGGCTGAGTTCGTTTCTAAGTGCATGGTATGCCAGCGGGTCAAGGCTGAACATCAGTTTCCATCCGTGTTGTTGCAACCGTTGAGAATTCCAAAAAAAGAAATGGGTGAGAATCACCATGGATTTTGTTTTAGGGTTACCTTTTACACTGGCTAAAAAGGATTCCATTTGGGTGATTGTACATCGGTTTACGAAGTGTGCACACTTTCTGCCAGTGCATACAACGTATACGCTAGACAAGTTGGCAAATTTGTACATTGTTGAGATCGTGCGTTTGGATGGGGTACCGAAGTCCATTGTTTCAGATAGGGATCCAAGGTTTACAGCGAGGTTTTGGGTGAGTTTGCACCATGCTTTAGGTACGAGATTAAATTTCAGCACCGTGTATCATCCTCAGTCGGATGGTCAGTCTGAGTTGGTTATCTAGGTTTTGGACAATATGTTGAGATATTGTATTATTGAGTTCCAAGGAACCTAGGAGAAACATTTACCTTTGGTTGAGTTTACATATAACAACAGTTACCAAGCGAGTATACAGATGGTACTGTATGAGGCATTGTATGGCCGGAGGTGTCGTACACCTTTGTTTTGGGCTGAGGTAGGGAAAAAGCATGTGTGATCGCTTAAAAGCGGCTGTGGATCGGTTGAAATCTTATGCGGACTTGGAGCGGCTGTGTATTCTTAAAGGTGTCACAATGGAAAAAAGGTGATGAGGTTTATTGGACGTATGAGGTCATTGATCGTGTTGGTCCTGTGGCTTATCGGTTGAGGTTGCCTCCAAAGTTGGAGAAAATACATGATGTGTTCCATGTATCCATGTTGCGGAGGTATCGGTCGGATCCCTCGCATGTTATGCCGGTGGAACATATTGAGTTGAGGCCGGATTTGTCCTATGATGAGGAGCCAGTGGAAATCCTTGATTCCAGCAGTAAAGTTCTTCGTGGCAAGATGATTGAGCTTGTTAAGGTCTTGTGGCGACATCGTGGTGTCGAGGAAGCCACGTGGGAAAACAAGGCGGACATGTTGGAGCAATTTTCACATCTGTTTCCTCCAGGTAAATTTCGAGGACAAAATTTCTTAAGTGGGGGAGAGTTGTAACACCCCGTTTTGGGCCTAGAGGTTTTAAGGCTTGTTAGATGGTCCGGTAGACTAGGTTAGGGGTTCGAGTCAGATTCGAGAATAAATCTTTTTGTGAAAGATAAAAATATGAAAAATTGCTTAAAAAACATATTTTAATATATGATTAATATTAGCGAAATCAATTTTGGAAAATGAGATTTGGAAGGGTGACATTTTGGTTAGTGACCAAAATGTAATTTTTGAAAACTATTTTTAAAGGTGACTAAACTGAAAAGGATCAAATTTTTAGAATCCTTAAGGATCTATAATACCAAGTTTTGCTGGTGATTTCTATCTTCAATTAAGTCTTTTTAACATGTGTTTTAAAAGTTAATTAAAAGGGATTTTAGATATTAAAGTTAGTTATCACTTTTAAAGAAATTGACGTAACTTTTCTCTCAACTTTTCTCTCCACTTCTTTTCTGCCAAACACTCTTATTTTCATCAAATCACAGAGGTGAGAGACTTGTTTTCTTAATTTCTTAATTTATAATTGATTCTTTATCTTTGATTTACAAAACCTTATTGAATTCTTGTGTTTTTCAAGCTTTAAACAATCAATTGAGGGAGAAATCACACAATAGAGGTAAGGTTCATTCTTCTCCTCTATTGATGGTTCTTTATTGATATTCCCAAGTACTTGATCATTGATTTATGATTTATAAACTTATTTTGTGTTTTTATAATGATTAATTGATTTAATTGGGTAAAATTGATAAAATAGTGGAAGATCAGAATTGGATCTATTTTCTAGTGTTGAGGATTGATTATAAACATATTTTGAATTTATTATATTGTTGTTAACAATGGAATCCCGAAACTCTTGAATCCCTAGTTTTTAAGGTTGTTAGATTTGTATTTTTGTGGTGTTGTGGTGGTTGTGTAGTTTCTGGAAGTATTTGGATGCTTTACTCCTGTTTTTAAGTGTTAATTGATGATGTTTGATGGATTGAATCATTGTAATAAGGCTGGGTTAAGTTTTGAAAGTGTTTGATGATGATTTTGGTATGTTTCGGATAAGTTTTGAGTGGGCAACTTGAGATTTGCGTGTAATTGCTTGTAGGCAATGGTTTGAATGCATAATGATGCATTTGCCCTCTGGTTTTATATGGTTAAAATAGGGGATAATCAAAGACGAAGCTTGACGTTGTTTGTTGCTTGTCGAAAGCTTGATTCGCGTTGGCGAGCAAAGCGAAGCATATCAGTGAGTAGATACTGGTTTAAACACCTTTAAAAAGGTTAATAAAGGTTGTTGGGGGCTTACGTTAAGTTTGAAACACTTACCTAAACTCGGAAGTAAGTTTCCCTCTTTTTCTCTTTAATATCGGTTCGAATATGAGCATGCGTAATTCATGTTTAGGTCATAAACATGGTTTGATTTACGTACTGGAAATGCATGGTTTTTAATACATATGCAGAGGTTTTAAAGTAAAAGAAATGCTAGTGAGCATTGGTTTTTATTCTGGTCAGGAATGGTGTTATTGCTTTGGCAATATAATTTACATATGTGGTGATTTTGTATAATGCACTGTAAAACAGTGGATAAATAGTTTATAAGTGATATATTGGCTATGTGACATGATGATATAACATTCGGATATAGTTGGCATGCCATAGGATGAAGTGCACTATAATATGTTAAAAATCAATCGTGATTAAGATTCCTTGAGGTAAGTGGTATGCTACTCGGTTTATAATGCTGTCACTTGGGTTGAGCGGTCGGTTCCCATTGTTGATGTTGATCTTGCGGTCGGCATGGTATAGGTCATGGTAGTGGTCTACTATCATGCGAGATCTGTGTATCTAAAATGTAAGGTTAACGGTCGGTTGCCTAAAGATTAGCGGTCGGCTAATCAAGGATAGAGGTCGTCTATATGGGGTCACTATAAATGCCAATATATGAAAATTCAAGTGTTGAACTTATTTTATAATGCTTTGGAATTTAAGCATGGTTTTGCATATAATGCTTTGGAGTTTAAGCATGGTTTTTGTATATAATGCTTTGGGGATTTAAGCATGTGGATTATAATGTTTTGCATATGGTCGATATGCATGTTTTGATTTGGAATCATTGAAACTTGCTTAGGTTGTAAACATGGTTTGAAAACAAGTTTTTGGTTTTTAAGGGTTATAATGCATCATTGTTTTAAGAGCATCCTTACTAAGCAAGTGTGCTTACGATCTCTTTCCTTAATGATGCAAAGCACTAAAGTTTGGGGCTGCAAGGGCAAGGCCAAAGTGATCCAAGGACAAGAACTAGTTTGAGTATGAACTCGGTTTATGTTTTCGGTTAATAAGGCAATGTGTTCGACATATTTTGGGGATTTGTAATTCTGATTTTTCCATGTGTTTTAAGCATGAGTGGTGTTGGATTTTGGGGTTGTTTTGAAATGATGCAGAGCACTAAAGTTTAGGGCTGCAAGGGCAAGGCCAAAGTGATCCAAGGACAATAACTAGTTTGAGTATGAACTCGGTTTATGTTTTCGGTTAATAAGGCAATGTGTTCGACATATTTTGGGGATTTGTAATTCTGATTTTTCTATGAGTTTTAAGCATGAGTGGTGCTGGATTTTGGGGTTGTTTTGATGATGTTAAGCTTGTGTGGATCTTGCTTAGGTTGATGCTAGTTAAGTGCTTAAGAATGCCTCTAGTTAATTTAGGATGTTTGCCATGTTTTGATGATTCAGGCAAGTTTGTTATGATGCTTTAGATGTGCAAGCATGTTGTGAATGTCTTAAATGTACCAAATGTGAGTTTTGGTTGCTTAGTGAAATGATATTAGGATGCATGCCTATAGAATGTCTTGAGTAGTATATATTCCATGAATGGTTGTTGAATCTGTGATGCTTTGGTTGGTATAGTATCTTAGTGATGTTGTATAAGTGTTTGAAGCATGTTGGAGTGTTTTGGAAATCATGAAAGTGTGTTTAGACAGCATTTTGGGACATTACAGGTCCAGGCGTACCGGTACGGGTGTCCCTGTTTCAGTACGAGTAAGCCATTCTAGGCTTAGTGTACCGGTACGCGGACAGCTATTTCGGTACGGGCCAAGGCAAAATTGGCCAGTGTTTCGGTACTCAGGCAGGCGTTTCGATATGGTCTAGTGGTTTTATGAAGGGCGTTTCGATAAACGGGGCGTATCGGAATGAAAATAGGCTACTAGAATTTTGGGGTTTTGAAATAACAAAGGCGTATTGAAACACCCCTTGTCTGTACCAGTACGGTGGCAGTTAAAATTGGTTATTTGGAATATTCTGAAGTTCTGTTTTCTTTCGTTTTGGACCCTGAATGTTGTGGATGCAATTGTATGAGTTTGGATGATCGTAATAACCTGGAATTCGACATGTAAGCATGCAATTGGTCTAATTGAGGATTGGTACTCTAAGTTCAGTTTTGGTCCAGTAATGTATCAGTTTTGCAATTTAGTCCCTAGAATGTATGTTATGCAATTTGAGGCCTTTCCATGGTCTATTTTCTTTGGAATTTCACCCGCTACAAGTATATACATTTAGGATTAATAACATGCATCTAGATAATATAAAAAGAAAAAATGACCAGTTTGCTTCGGCAAACCTAATGTAGTTCTCTCGGTTCAGTCAGGCATCTAGGCTGGGTCGAGGGGGTTACACCTAGAGCCTTTGACATATTTTAACACAGTGAGTATCGGTATGGTGAACTCCGCATTTGAATACATTTTACACTATGAGTATCGGTGTGATCTCGAGCGTACCAATACACAATGCTCCACCAGTATTCCAGTGAGCAATTTCAGTATCGGTATGGCCATTCAAGTACTTGTACCCCTTACTCTGTACAGATACGAGGCCTTGTGTACTGGTACTCATTGTGCTACTAATGACTATTTCTTCTTTAGGCAGGTACCGATACGGGCCTTCGCGTACCGATACCCACAGCTGCCAAACAACATTTATTGCAGGAAAAACACTCCTCAACGGCTATATTCAATCCCCCAACTACCCAAACGGTTAGAAATCAATGAGAGAGTATAAAACAAGTTTTCAAAGCTTCTTCAACAACAAGACAACTATTCCAAAGCATTCAATCAAATCCAAAAGTCTATTTAAGCTTCATTGTAAAATTTCTTGTAAACACTTGAGAAAGCTTTTCTTGTAATCTTTTTTGTCAATTGTTTTGGGGGTTTAGTGAGCTTCATTTCTGAAAACAACATCTTTATAGGGTTTTCATACTTTACTCATTTTGTATCAAAATTCATGAATGTGTTCACTAGACTTTGGGTGCAAGTCTAGGTGATAAGTGTAAGATTATCTCATTCTCCAGAAAGGAAAGACAAATTAGTGAATTTGTGAAATCCTTAGTGTGGTAGCTAAGGTAGTGGATGTAGACTCCATTGAGGGAGTTAAACCACTATAAATTGCTTCGCAATTTCTCTATTCTTTGCAATTTGTTCCCACCATTTTTAAAATTGCAATTCACCCCCTCTTGGTCAACAATGATAGATTGATCCACTCAACAATAACTAAACCCTAATGGTAAAGTCTTTATCTCAAATGTTTAAGGTTTGGGGTTTTTGGTTTATAGTGTAACGCCCTAAACTTGACATTACATTTGTGGCTCAAGCCCAAACCACAAGCATAAAATTTTTGACCTTGTTTAGCCCAAACCACAATAAATTTCATAAATCTGTCAACGTTTCAAATAGGTTGATAGGAAAATTAGATAAATCGTTTACATAGGGGCTACAATTTAAAACAAGATAGTGAAAACATTCGACATGGTCAAATAAATCCAAAATAAGAGTTACAGGCATAAAATCAAAGGAATTATGAATACATTGCCTGACAAGTCTAAGTATTGTACTCTTGATCACATCAATAAGCTGAATCCGATAGGATCCTTCAAAGAAACACTGCAACCTAAAAACCTGCGAACGTAAACAACGATTCTGAACGCTAAGCTCATCAAGCTCAGTGGATACACCTCTACTCTACCATGCTTCATACCAATCATAAACATAGGCATGTAGCTAGAAAATATAACATGCAAGTATAATAATACAAGGCGCTACCACTAGTCACCTAAACACATGCTATCATCATAACAATTATTATGCGTGGCATACATGGCTAAAATGTACCCGAGATCTCAATAGATCATCTGGGCTAAGCACACATACAATACCATAATAACACTGAAGTGAGGCTCGGGTTACATAGTATCAGGATCATACACTCTATGGGTGAGACTAGGTTACGCAGCATTAGAAACTTACACTATTGGTGAGGTCGGGTCACCTAGCATTGAAACATACACCCTGGGTGAGGCCAGTTCACCTAACATCGGAACATACACCTATACTTAGAATCCCTTATCGAGTATCTTTGAATAAGGCTCAGGTCACATAGCATCGATAACCTTTATTTGGTATCATACCATGGTGTTATAATATTTCTCGGGCATCCAGATCCTATCAATCAAGTGACTCAACCACATAAGTGCTCATACGGCACGGACAAACATCTTAACAAT
Source organism: Hibiscus mutabilis (assembly GCA_019671005.1). Lineage (NCBI taxonomy): Eukaryota > Viridiplantae > Streptophyta > Magnoliopsida > Malvales > Malvaceae > Hibiscus > Hibiscus mutabilis. The sequence continues at coordinate 16,245,103 of CM033739.1, read as the reverse complement.
CTTTCAAGCTATTTAGTTATCATTAGTATTAAGTCACCCAACTTATTTCAAGTTTTTATTCATTATGTTCGGATATGTAAGCCAAATTCTCATTTCTCAGTTTTACAATTCTTTTTACAACATAAGGGGTCTATTGGATCGAACCTTACAATTTTTTAGCCCCCGAGGCGAAAATCAACATTTTTAGGTAGAATACCAATGGGCACCGATACTGGTCATCGCGTACTGGTATGGTACCCTTGGTATCAGTACTCATAGCGTACCGATACTGAAATAACTTATTGGACTTTCTTAAAGACTTATCATATTGAGATATTTGATTTTGATATAACTTAAATGAAAAATGTTTTTGGACTTAAACTAATTTGCAAAAATATTTCAAAAGTATATTAACTTGAAAAATATTTTTGAAAGGCTTTAAAAGGGTTTTTGACATGTTTAAAACGATCTTAAATAGCCAAAGTGTCAAAAGTAGGTCAAGAGTACCAATACACTTCTTAGTGTATCGATACCCAGTCAGTCTACCTGTATCAATATGCCCCTTTGTTTTTCCAAAACACCATATTCCATTAGCAAAATACTGTACCGATACATCTGTATCTTGTATCGATACTAGTGCAAAAATACACAATGACTCTTTTTATTTTGGGGTAGGTACCGATACCCAAAGCCTGTGTACCGATATCAACTTCCCCATACTGCATTAAATGCTTGAAATTAAGTCCTCAATGGCTCCAAACTACCCCCAACGGCCCTAAACAGCTAGTAGCTCATTCCACACTTTAAAAGAAGACTTGGGACACTTGAAGATGATTCGAGAACACGTCCAAGCATAATGATCAAGAGAAATTTGCTTTCAAGCCTTATTTCTCTTGTATATAGTGTATAGAGAGTGTTTTAATTGTTTTTATTCTTTGCACTCTTGTGAGCTTCAATGTAACCCCTCAACCCGGCCTAGTTTTAAGACCGAACTGAGTAAGCTACATTAGGTTTACCGATGTAAACCGTGAAAAAGATATTCGAAACGCCTCCATTTTTTTCTTTTATCTTATCTAGATGTATATTATTATCCTATGTGTTCATATAGACCACAGGTGAAACCCCAACTCAATCGGGCATCGAATTGACATCCATTTGGGTATAATTGCAATTTAGGGACCAAATTGCAATTTTGGAAAATTACAATGACTTATCCCTTTTTAATGTTACCAGCCTTTAATTAATCCAATTTCATGCATACATGTCGAAACTCAGCTCACAACGATTATCCTTACTCATTAAATTGTATCCATAACAATCAGGGACTAAAACGCAAGAAAACAAAACTTCAAAACATCCAAATAACTGAATGAATGATTAGCCGTATCGGTACACTTACACGCGTATCAGTACGTGTTTTCTATTTCAAAATCCCAAAATTCCAGTAACCAAAACTCATATCGAAATGCCCTCGCATACCAATACGCCCTGCCTATTACACTTACCTCGTACCGAAACGGTTCCTCGTGTACCGAAATGCTAAGCCTGGAAAGGCTTACCCGTACCAGTATGCTCATCCCGCGTACCGAAACATTGGCCTCAAATGGCCAAAGCCTGTACCGAAACACTAGCTCGCGTTCTAATACGCTAAGCTTGGAATGGCTTACCCGTACCAAAACTGAGACATGCGTACCGATATGCCTAGACCTGAAATGTCTTGATTTGTTGGTTTAACAAGCTTTTAAACATACCATAACACCCTAACATGCTTATAACGTGAATCCAACACATTCAAGAGTCAAACCACAACAAAACATCACAGATTCATCATCAATTCATGGCATTTTGCATTGAATATAAAACTAGAGGCATGCATCCTAGAATCCAAGCCAAGCAAACACAAAACTCAAAACCAAAGCAACCAACAGTCCAAAATGGCCATTTACAAACCATGAGCAGTAAACAACTTTGCTCAAACAGGGAGTTTAACAAACCATCTCCCAAAACAACGACGGAAACCACAATGCCCTTATTACTTATAGTCTAATTAAAAACATACTTTTAGTATCAAGTCTTTGGCAGTCCCTTGCTTCCTCGCTGCCTTCGAATCTTTAATTCTCTACATTGATGGACAAGGAGAGCGTAAGCACACTAGGCTTAGTGAGGAGTACTAAAAAACAACACATCATCGATGCATTTAAAACCATTTCTCATCAACACATTGAAATCGCATTTCAATCATCTTTTAGACATCACTTAAATCATCATTTGAACATTATGCCTTGAAAACCATGCACTTAACACTTTCAAAAACCAGCATACTAAACCATATGCAACCTATGTCATTAACCATCAGCAAATCTCATTGCTAAACCTCAATTTAAGCCTCCTCATGCATAATAAACCATATGCAAAGCTTAAAGAGTAAACATGTATAAATCACATTATACAACATAAACCATTACATGACACATCAACAATTATATTGGCTTACAAGTGATCATTAACCAAGTTCCATTAACAAAATAGTTCATCGGATACACAGATTCAACAAATGTCCTCACAACACTTCAAGCCATCTCAATCGGAATAGCAATACAATCACAATCGTGGTACATTACAACCGGGTACACTTACAACCCATGGGGACACCAACCCCAACCCTCGGTTAGATGCTTAATCCACTAACGGGAGTTTATGGTACCATATAACCCCTCAACCATTAGGGTACTTGGATGGAGTATTTGGTACACCGTATAAAACCCCTCGACATCCAAGGCAACCTTTTATAGTGCACTATCAATCCTATGGCCGGCCAACTGTGTTCGATTACATTTTTAAACCAAATCACTTGACAATATAATTCACAATTAACCACATGCCTCACTGTTTTTATATGCATTAAACCAAACTTTTTTCCAAAGCAACAAACCATGCTTTTCAACAAGTATTTCCACATACTTACAAGGATCACTTACCATGTGCATCCTTCAATATTTCATGATTAAAAATAGTATCTCACATACTTTAAAACATGCTTAAACAATAGGTACCATGTAATTCAAAATAAGTTCATAAATTCATTTCATAATAGCACGACCGAGAGAGAAAACCACTTTATACTTACTTTCAAGTTTAAACCAGCATTTCAAGCTAAGTTTAAACTCTCATAAACCACCTTTAAACCATTTCAATGCTGAAATCCACGTTCTCACTCACTGATATGTGAAACCTCAATTCGCCGACGCGAATTCAAGCGTATGAAGCCTCCAAAGCTTCACCGATAGCTTTCGGACCAGCCTCCCCTATTTTAACCACACAACAACAGAGGATTAATGCATCTCAATGCATTCAAACCACTGTAGCAACATTCCTCACAAACATCAACAATCCTTTCACAATTACCCAACCACAACAACCGAAATCATCATCTAAATCTATCCAACCACAACCTAGCCACAAAACTATCAATCTAACACTTCCATTAACATCAATCAACACTTAAAAACAAGATTACATCATCCTTATATCTCCAGCAACTAAACAGCCACCATAACACCTCAAAAACACAAATCTAACAACCTAAATGATTAGGGATTCAAGGAGTTTCGGGATTCCAATGTTAAAAATAACTTATCAACATTATAAAACATCCAGTACATGTTTAAAAACAATCCTCAACACTGAAAAACATATCCAATATGGATCTCCCTCAATTTCATCAATTAAACCCAATTTAATCAAATAATCATCATAAAAACATAAAATCAGATTATAAATCATAAATCAATGATCAAATACTTGGGAATATCAATAAAGAACCATTCAATATAGGAGAAAAATGAACCTTACCTCTATTGTGTGATTTATCGCTCAATTGATTGATTAAAGCTTGAAAAACAAAGGATTTCAATGAGATTTTGTGAATCAAAGATGTTGAATCAATTATAAATCAAGAATTCAAGAAAATAGTTCTCTCATCTTTGAAATTTGATGAAAACAAGAGTGTTTGGCAGAATAGAAGTAAGGAGAAAAGTTTATGTCAAATCTTATAAAAATCAATAACTACCTTTTTATTTTAAAAACCTCTATTAATTAGTTAATAAAGAACATGTTAAAAACCTTAATTGAGGGAAAAACCACCATCCAAAACTTGGAAAAATATCTCCCTAAGGATTCTAAGAATTTGACCCTCTTTCAAACTAGTCACCATTTAAAACAGTTTTAAAACCTTACATTTTGGTCACCAACCAAAATGTCACCCTTCCAATTTCAATTTTATAAAATTGATTCCAAAAAAATCATTTATATAATAAATAATGATTTTTAACCATTTTTCCATATTTTTAACTCACTCAAAAATATTTATTCCTGAGTCTGACTCGAATCTCTAACTCAGTCCACTGAACCGTCTAACTAGCCCTTAAAATGCTAGGCCTCTCCCCAACTTAAGAAATTTCATCCTCAAAATTTACCTGGAGGAAACAGATGCGAAAACTGTTTCAACATATTCGATTTGCTTTCCCATGTGGCCTCCTCAACACCACAGTGCCTCCACGACACCTTGACAAGCTCAACCATCTTGCCACGCAGAACCTTACTACTAGTATCAAGGATCTCTATCGGTTCCTCATCATAAGATAAATTCAATCTCAGGTCAATATCCTCCATCGGTATAACATGCGATGGATCCGATCAATACTTCCACAACATCGACACATGAAACACATCATGAATCCTCTCCAACTTAAGAGGTAACCTCAAACGATAAGCAACTGGACCCACATGCTCAACAATCCTATATGGTCCAATAAACCTCAGGCTAAGCTTTCCTTTTCGCCCAAAATGCATCACCTTCTTCCAAGGTGACACCTTCAAAAACACTCGATCACCAACAACATATTCTATCTCCTTGCGCTTCAAATCTGTGTAGGATTTATGACGGTGTGAAGCCGCTCTCAAGTGCTCACATACCAACTTTACTTTTTTCATTGGTATCTTTCAACACATCAGGCATCGAAATGTGTTTTCTCCAACCTCAACCCAACACAACGGCGTACGGTACTTCCTGCCATACAAAGCCTCTTACAGTGCCATTTGTATACTAGCCTGATAACTTTTATTATAAGCAAACTCCACCAAAGGTGTAACCCCCTCGACCTGGCCTAGTTTCGAGATCGAACCGAGCGAGCTACATTAGGTTTACCGAAGTAAACCGTGAAGATGAAACTCAAAACATGACCATTTTTTCTTTTATCTTGAGGCATAATTATTAACCTGCATGTTTATACTGATCATAAGTGTAAACTCAACTCAATCAGGCATCGAATTGACATCCAATTGAACACTATTACAAATTAGGGACCAAAATGTAATTTCCACAAGTTTCAGGGTCCAATTAACAAATTAAGTTTACCAATCCACAATTAAGTTCATTTCATGCAATATCATGAAATTTCATCGCAATTAGATCACCACAGCTCCCTCAATTTATCATTCAAAGATTTGGGGACCAAATTGTAAATCTGTAAAACTATATGGACTTACTTAAAATTTGATTTACCAATCCTCAATGGGTCAGGTTTCAAGCATACATGCCAAATTGCAGCTTAAAACAACCATCCAAACTTATTCAATTGCATACACAACAACTAGGGACCAAACTACAAGATTTCAAAGCTTAAATCAAACATATAACTAAAATAACGACCCTTGGTAACAGTACACGGGTTTCCGGATCGATGTGGGGTCAAATTATATAGGAGGTTTCGAAACCAAGCCTCTAGAGCTTGAAACATATACAGGTACGGGTCCCCGCGTACCGCACCCCATAGCCAAAATTGGCCTACTAGTTTCGAAACCCCTGGGCCTGAAATTAGAATTTTGACTAGTTTTTCATCCATTTATGGTTTCCAAAACACTTAAACATGCTTAAAACATACATCCAACATATTCAAAGATCTAACCACATCAAAGTATCACAGATTCAACATCGATTCATGGCATCTTGTATCAAATGTAAATCTATAGGCATGCTTCCTAAAAAACCAATAAAGCATGAAACTTCAAACCATCACCAAAAACACTCTATAATGGCCATTTACAACTCAAGAGCAGCTAAACAAACTTGCTCAAACATGGAGTTCAACAAAACACCTCCTAAACCAACAATAGAAATCCCATTACCCTTTTTACTTATAGTCTAGTCCAAAAAACATACTTTGGTTACCAAGTCTTTCAAGATCCCTTGCTTCCTCCTGCCTTCCAAGACTTTAATCCTCTGCATTGATGGACAAAGAGAGCGTAAGCACACTAGGCTTAGTGAGGAATACTAAAAAACAAAACACCATCAATGCATTTAAAACCATTTCTCAACAACTCATTGAAATCTCATTTCAATCATTCTTTAAACATCAATTAGACATTATCATGCCTTTAAAACCATGCACTTAACATCTTTAAAACCAGCATATTAAACCATATGCAACATGTATCATTAACCAACAGCAAGTCCCATTGCTAACCTCAATTTAAGCCTTCCCATGCATAACAACCATATGCAAAGCTTAAAAAGTAACCATGTATAAATCATATTATACAACATAAACCTTTCAATGATACATTAACAATTATATTGGCTCACAAGTGATAATTAACCAAGTTCTATTTCCAAAAGAGTTCATCAGATATACGGATTCAACAAGTGTTCTCACAACACTTCAAACATTCTCACCGACAATACAAGGTTCACACACGGGAGTTTTCGATACATATAAACCCCTCCACCGTTATGACACCAGTGGTGGAGTATTCGGTACACCACATAAACCCCTCAACACCACTAATCGGTATATGTATAACCCACTAACGGGAGTTTACGGTACCATATAACCCCTCGACCGTTAGGGCATTTGATGGAGTATTCGGTACACCGTATAAAACCCCTCAACATCCAGGGTGACTTATTATATTGCACTATCAATCATATGGCCGACTAACTATATCCGATAACAATTTTAAAACCACGTCACTTGCCAATATAATTAACCATTTACCTCACTATTTTCAACAAGCATTAACCAAACCAATTTTCCAAAGCAACAACTATAACACCCCGGTTTTAGGGCTTAGCAGTTTGGTGGTTTATTAGATGGTTCGGTGGACCGGAGTAGAGATTCAAGTTGGTTTCCGAATCGTATATTTTTGGCGTTGGAAAATTATGGAAAAATGCTTAAAAATCATTATTAATTATGTATTTAATAATGGTGGAATAAATTTTGAAAAATGAATTTTGGAAGATAGACATTTTGGTTAGTGACCAAAATGAAAGTTTTGAAAACTGTGATTTTCTAGTGACTAAAATGAAAAGGGTCAAATACTTAGAATCCTTAAGGAGCTATTTTACCAATTGGTTTCTGTTGATTTCTCCCTTTATTTGACATATTTTAACATGTGGTTTAATTAATAATTAAAGAGGATTTTGTTAAAAAAAGTTAGTTATCTTTTCCAAAACAAAAATCACGTCATTTTCTCTCAACTTTTTCTCTCCATTCTCTCCTCAGCCAAACACTCAGTTTTCATCAAATTTCCAGAGGTGGGGTGGTTTCTAACTTGATTTTATTATATCAAATTGTTTTATAAATATTTTTTATACAAAATCTTACAATAATCTTGTGTTTTCTTAGCTTTTCACAAATCAATTGAGGGAGAAGCTTCACAATAGGGGTAAGGTCTGATATCTCCTCTATTGTATGGTTCTTTATTGAAATTCCGAAGCATTTGATCCTTGTTTTTATGTTTCTAATCTGATTTTGATGATTTCCTAATGTTTAACTAAGTTATTTGGGGAAAATGAGTTGATTCATGAATTGGATCTGATTTCCAGTAATTAAGGTTGCTTTGATTCATATTAGTGATTTTTATCAATGGAATCCCGAAACTTAAGAATCTTCATTTGTTTAGGTTGTTAGTTTTGAGGTTTTATGGTGTTTCTTTGGTTGTAAGGTGAGGAGGTAGGTTGTTTTGGATCTATTTTTTAGATGTGTTTTGGTGTTAAAACTGATGTTAGTTTGATAGATATTGGCTAGGTTGTGAATCGAAGTGTTTTGGTTATGTTTTCGGTTGTTGTAGAGGTTTAATTGTGGAGGTTTTGTGAGAATCCGAGAAGGATTGTGGTTGTTGTGTTTGGAATGCATTATGATGCATTAATCCTCTATTTTTGTGTGGTAAAAATAGGGGAGGTTGATTCGAAAGTGTTTGGAGAAGCGTTAGAGGCTTCGGATTTTTGATTTCGCGTCGGCGAATCGAGGTTTCGTGTATCGGTGAGTAAAAATATGGTTTAAAGTATTTTGATGTTTTGGAACAGAGGTTTGGGAGTTAAGGTAGAGCTTGAAACGATTACCTAGACTCAGAAGTAAGTAAAAAGTGGTTTTCTCTCTCGGTCGTGCTAGTTTGAAATGGTTTTATGCACATGTTTTGATTTACATATTACATATTGTTTAAGCATGTTTTAAAGTATTCGATATACTGTTTTTAAGCAAGAAATGCTGAAGGATGCACATGGTAAGTGATCATTGAAAGTATGGTTTATACTTGTATTTTAAAGCATCATAGCTGCTTTGGAAAAAGCATGGTTTAATGCGTGTTAAAAACAGTGAGGTAAATGTTATTGGTTAATTATATTGGCAAGTGATGTGGTTTTAAAATTGTTATCGGATATAGTTGGCCGGCCATAGGATTGAGTGCACTATAAATAAGTCACATTGGATGTTGAGGGGTTTATACGGCATACCGAATACTCCATCCAAGTACCCTAACGGTAGAGGGGTTAAACAGTACCGAATACTTTTGTTAGTGGATTAAGCGTCTAACCGATGATTGGGTTGGATGTCCCCATAGGTTGTTATGGTACTCGGTTGTCATTGTACCCAGTTGTTAATGTACCACGGTTGTGATTGTATCACTATTTTGGTTGAGATGGCTTGAAGTGTTGGGTTAACACTTGTTGAATCTGTGTATCCGATGAACTCTTTTGTTATTGAACTTGTTGATGATCACTTGAAAGCCAATATAATTGTTAATGTATCATTGAAATGTTTTTTTGTATAATGTGATTTATACATGTTTCTCCTTAAGCTTTGCATTTGGTAGTAATCATGGGAAGGCTTAAGTGGAGGGTTAGCAATGTAACTTGCTGTTAAATAATGATACATGTAGCATATGGTTTAATATGTTGGTTTAAATGATATAAAGTGCATGTTTAAAAAGGGGCATGATGATGTTTTAAAGGATGATGTTGTGAAAATGGTTTTAAAAGCATTGATGGAGTTGTTTTAGAGCTATCCTCACTAAGCCTTGTGTGCTTACACTCTCGTTGTCCATTAATGCATATAATTGAGGTCTTGGAAGGTAGCAAGAAGCAAGGGGATCTTGGCAAGACTTGTTTCCAAAGTATGTTAGAGACTAGACTATAATGAATAAGGGCAATGGGGTACTTGTTGTGTTTTGGGAGATGTTTTGTGAAACTCCATGTTCGAGCATGTTTCTTTAGTAGCTATTGGGTTGTAAATGGCCTTTAAAGATTGTTTTTGGTGCTGGTTTATATTTTGGTATGTTGGTTGAATGCATATTAGGAAGCATGCCTATAGATATCCTCTTTGATGCATGAATCCTTGTTGTGCCATTAGAATTGTGATGCTAGTTGGCATGTGATGTGCCTGACGTGTTAGTATTGTGTTTAAAGCATGTTGGAGTGGTTTGAGTATGCTTTTGGAATGAAAAATCAGCCAAATATGATATTACAAACCTAGGCGTACCGATACGTAGGGGACCATATCAGTACGGCTTGGCAATTTCAGGCATGTAGGATCGGTATGGGTCTGGTGCGTTTCAATATGTCTAGGCACATTTGGCCTGGCGTACCGGTACGGGGATGGGCATTTTGATATGTGTTTTAACCTCTAGAATTCACTTTTGTAACACGAACTGTATCGGTATGGTATCGAAACACCTAAGGAACTGTATCGGTACGGTTTAAAATATTTCAAAAGTTCAGTATTTTAGTTAGGCATATCGATACGGCTAGGTGGTGTATCAAAACGGTGTGTTTCAAACCGTATCGGTATAGGTTTACCTGTTTCGATACGGATGACCGTTTCTCCTAAGAATGTCACTTTTGGGCAGTTTTGCTTTCTTTGCATTTTAGTCCCTAATTATTGTCAATGCAGTTATATGTTGTAGAATCAAGTTGAGCTGAAATTTGAGATGAAAGTATGGAATCTGACTAATTAAAGATTGCCAACTCAAATTTGAGTTTAAATCCTAAAATTCTTTGTATTTGTAATTTGGTCCCTAAGTTGCAAATGTGATCAATTAGATGTCAAATTAATGCCCGATTGAGTTGGGGTTACACCGAATGTCTGTACGAACATGTAGGGTTAATAATTGGCATCAAGATAAGATAAAAAGAAAAAATGGACCAGGTTTGGTTGTATCTCTTCGATTTGCTACGGTAAACCTAATGTAGCCTTCTTGGTTTGGTCGGGCGTCTAGACCGGGTCAATGGGGTTGCATTTGGTGGTATCAGAGCCAGGTTTGGTTCGTTTGGAAGGTTGTAGTGTTGTTGTCGGTAGTTATGCTCTGTTTTATGATGTGTACGGTGATTTTTGTATGTACGCTGGTTGATATGTACGGTGATTGATATATAAATGATGGTTGTTGTATGCTATGTTGAGGATGTTTTGGGGTACCCACTTGCTTATTATTATAGTCTGGAAAGTTTTGATTTTTGAAAAGAAAGTCTTGGATCCTTGCTTGAGGCTGGACTGACTGTTTTTGTTTTGAAATGATTATCATGCCTTAGATATATTTTAGCACAATGGGATCGAGGAAAGAGTTACGATCTAGTGCGATTGCTGCTGCCGCTAGGCAGGATGGTGAAGAAGAAGTTGTGCCTCCTTGAGGGTTGCCACCGCCACCACCTAATCCACCTGAGGGAGTGGAACAAGTACCACCTGCACCGGCTGGGCCAATGATGGGTGATATGGCACCGCTGATACAAGCCATGACCGGTGCATTTTAGGCAGCAGTTGAGTGTGTTCATATACCGACACCACTGGTTGAGGGGCAAGGTTTGCCGCTTGAGGGTCTTTGTAGTTTGGGCGGAGTTGAGTTCTGAGGGTTGTCGCATGAGGCTTCTGAGGGTTGGTTGGCCAGTACTGAGAGGATACTAGGCCAGATGGGGTACACTAATACTCGTAAGTTGGGCTGTGTTGTTTCCCTGCTACAGGGTGATGCTTATACATGGTGGACTACCACGATATTCGGTATGGTGACGGATAATGTGACTTGGGAGTTCTTTTGTAAAGCTTTCTGAAAGAAGTTTTTGGGAGTCTGATATCAGGACAAGAAGAAGCGTGAGTTTATGGCTTTGGTGCAGGGCAGTATATCTGTTGCGGAGTATGAGGTGCAGTTCGTGAGGTTGAGTCGGTATACAATTGAGTTGGTTCCTAACCAGCATACTCGATGTGATCATTTCTGATATGGGCATGTGCAGGATGTTAAGACATACATGCTTGCTGCTGATTACACCGACTTTGATTTGTTGGTTTCGCGAGCTAAGGATGTGGAGCAAAATTTGGGTTTGGCATCTGGATTGCGAGGTTCTTTCTCGGGTAAGAGAGCTGTTGATTCAGGTTATAGCGGTGGTCAGGCCAAGAGACATCATGAAAAAAGGTTCCACCCGGAGCTGAGGCATGGCAGGGGTGTTATGGGACGTGGAATTCAGGGCAGGGTACCCAGGTTAGAGCACCGTTTAGCACTTGTTGGGTTTGTGGATCATGAGATCATTTGAGGCGAGATTGCCCGCGTTTGGCCAGGGAGAGTCAGGCACCCGCGCCTGTGATGGCTAATGCTTGTTGGATTTGTGGGCCAGAATACCATTTGAGGCGTGATCGTCCATTGTTGGCTCGAAGTGGGCAGGGTGCTGCACCTGTTGTTGCTTCGCAGTGTGGTCGTGGTCGTGGCCGCAGACCGTTTCAGTATCGAGATGAAGGGCAGAGGACTGTAGCTCATACTTTTGTTATCCAGCCTGAGGGAGGTGGACCGGCTAGGGTGTATGTGCACCGTGAGGGTTGCAATAACACCAATGTGATTGCAGGTACTTTTACCTTACAGTCTTTGTCGTTGTATTCGTTCGTTGATTCTGGTTCTACTCATTCATACATTTTGAGTGAGCATGCTGAGTTGCTTGATATATCTGTTAAAATTCTTAATGTGGGTGTTAGAGTGACTAGTTCTTTTGGGGAGACAGTTGTGGTTAGGAGGTTGTATCGTAGGTGTTCGTTGATGGTCTAGGGACATGTGTTTTCCATAGACTTGATAGAGTTACCATTTCATGGTTTTGACGTAATTTTGGGTATGGATTGGTTGACCAAACATCGGGCTGTGGTGGATTTTGAGACTAAACGATTATCTTTGAGGTTGTCGGACGATTATGAGGTGGTGGTTGTGGGCGATAATGCCAAGTTTTTGTCTAGTGTTGTTTCAGCTTTGGAGGCAAGACGAATGTTAGATTCGGGATGTCAGGCTTATTTGGCCTATGTTATGAATCCTAGATCGAAGGAGTTGAGGGTGCAGGATGTTCGCACTGTATATGAGTTTTCTTTTTTTGTAGAGGATTACCAGGGTTGCCACCTGACCGTGAGGTAGAGTTTGTCATCGAGGTCTTTCCAGGTACAGTACCTGTATCCATTACTCTGTACCGCGTAGCTCTAAAGGAATTGAAGGAGATGAAAATGCAGTTGCAAGAGTTGCTTGACCGTGGGTTCATTAGACCCAGTATTTCACCGTGGGGAGTGCGGTGCTATTTGTTAATAAGAAAGATGATACGTTACGGATGAGTATAGATTATCGACAGTTGAATAAGTTGACAATAAAGAACAAGTATCCCTTACCGCGGATAGATGACCTGTTTGATCAATTCAAGGGAGCTTCTATGTTTTCCAAGATAGATTTAAGGTCAGGGTACTACCAGTTAAAGGTGAAGGAGGTGGATGTGCCCAAGACAGCCTTTCGTACAAGGTACGGGCATTACGAGTTTCTTGTGATGCCGTTTGGTTTGACCAATGTTACAGCTGCTTTTATGGACATGATGAACGTGTGTTTCATGAGTTTTTGGATCAGTTTGTGGTTGTGTTTATCGATGATATCCTTGTGTACTCTCGTACCAAGGATGATCATGATAGACATTTGAGAATTGTGCTTCAGAAGGTGTTAGCTAATCAGCTTTATGCTAAGTTAAGCAAATGTGAGTTCTGGCTCAAGGAAGTTGTGTTTCTCCGACATGTTGTGTCAGCCGAAGGAATCCGTGTTGATCCGCATAAGGTTGAGGCTGTAATGAGTTGGAAGGAACCCAAGTCTATGACGGAGGTTAAGAGTTTCCTTGGTTTGGCGGGTTACTACCTAAGGTTTGTGGAAGGGTTCTCCAGTTTGGCGGCTCCATTAACAAAGTTTTTGCAGAAGAATGTTCGGTTTGAGTGGACGGAGGATAGGCAACAAGCTTTTGAGAGGTTGAATAAAGCTTTGGCACGAGCTCCGGTCTTGGTTCAACTAGAATCGGGAGAGGAGTTCGTTGTTTATAGTGATGCATCATATATTGGGCTTGGTTGTGTGTTGATGTATGAGGATAAGGTAGTGGCGTATGCATCTAGGCAGTTGAAGGTGCATGAATGTAACTACCCTGCTCACGATCTTGAGCAGGTCGTGGTTGTGTTTGTCTTGAAGATTTGGAGGCATTACCTCTATGGGGAGAAGTATGTGGTTTATACAGATCATAAGAGTTTGAAATATCTGATGTTGCATAAGGAGCTAAATCTTAGGCAACGTAGATGGTTGGATTTGCTTAAGGATTATGATCTGACCATTGAGTATCATCTAGGGAAAGCCAATGTTGTGGTGGATGCTTTGAGCATGAAAGCGGATGTAGAGTTGAGAGCCATGTTTGCTAGGTTGAGTGTGACGAATGACGGAGATTTGTTGGCCGAGTTGCAAGTGAAACCGTCCTTGTCGCAGATGATTAAGGAGAAGCAATCGTATGATGGGAGTTTGGTACCTCATGTGGAAGATTTCAGGGATGGAAATCTTATGGGTTTTCATTTCAACGATGATGGGGTGTTGTGTTTCAAATGTCGAATAGTGGTGCCTAAAGATGAAGAGTTGAGGCGTACTATTTTGACTGAGGCACACGCTAGTCCTTTTGCTATGCATCCCGGTAGTACTAAGTTGTACCGAAGGTTGAATGAGGAGTACTATTGGGTTGGACTGAAGAGGATGTGGCCGATTTCGTTGCACAATGTATGGTTTGTTAGCAGGTAAAGGCTGAGCATCAGTTCCCTTCTGGGTTGTTGCAACAGTTGAGGATACCAGAACGGAAGTGGGAAAGAATCACCATGGATTTTGTGTCTGGGCTGCCTTTGACGCCGACCAAAAAGTATTCCATTTGGGTGATTGTGGATTGATTTACGAAGTGTGCACATTTTGTGCCTGTGCATACTACGTATACCTTGGAGAGGTTGTCTGAGTTGTACATCTCTAAGATAGTGCGTTTGCACGGGGTGCCCAAATCTATAGTTTTGGATAGGGATCTGTGGTTCACCGCAAGGTTTTGGGTGAGTTTACATCATGCTTTTGGAACCCATTTGTGTTTCAATACCTTGTACCACCCTCAGTCGGATGGTCAGTCGGAGCGCGTGATTTAGGTTCTCGAGGATATGCTAAGGTGTTGTGTTATTGAGTACTAGGGAACGTGGGAGAAGCAATTGTCGTTAGTGGAGTTTGCTTACAATAACAGTTATCATGCTAGCATAGAGATGGCACCTTATGAGGCGTTGTATGGTAGGAAATATCGTACGCCCGTGTGTTGGGCAGAAGCGGGGGAAAAGTTTGTGTCTATGCCTAACGTTTTGAAAGGCACGGCCGAAAAGGTAAAGTTGATATGTGAGCACTTAAAGCGGCTGCAGATCGCCAGAAATCCTATGCAGATTTGAAGCGTAGGGATATAGAGTACGTTGTGGGTGATAAAGTGTTTTTGAAAGTGTCACCCTGGAAAAAGGTGTTGCGTTTTGGGCGGAAAAGGAAGCTTAGCCCGAGGTTCATCGGACCATACAAGGCTGTTGAGCGTGTGGGTCCTGTTGCGTACCGTTTGAGGTTACCTCCAGAGTTGGGAAAGATTCTTGATGTGTTTCACGTTTCGGTGTTGCGGAGGTATAGGTCGGATCCATCGCATGTTATGCCGGTGGAGGAGATCGAGTTGAGACCAGACCTATCTTATGATGAGGAACCAGTAGAGGTTCTTGATACCAGCAGTAAGGTGATGCGTGGCAAAATAGTCGAGCTGGTTAAGGTGTTGTGGAAGCACCGCGGTGTTGAGGAGGCCACGTGGGAACGCAAGTCGGATATGGTGAAACAGTTTCCGCACTTGTTTCCTCTAGGTAAATTTCAAGGACGAAATTTCTTAAGTGGGGGAGAGTTGTAACGCCCCGGTTTTAGGGCTTAGCGGTTTGGTGGTTTATTAGACGGTTCAGTAGACCAGAGTAGAAATTCGAGTCAGTTTCGGGATCGTATATTTTTGGTGTTAGAAAAATTATGGAAAAATGCTTAAAATCATTATTAATTATGTATTTAATAATGGTGGAATCAATTTTGAAAAATGGGTTTTGGAAGATGGACATTTTGGTTAGTGACCAAAATGAAAGTTTTGAAAACTATGATTTTCTATTGACTAAAATGAAAAGGGTCAAATACTTAGAATCTTCAAGGTGATGTTTTACCAATTGGTTTCTGATGATTTTTCCCTTGATTTGACTTATTTTAACATGTGGTTTAATTAATAATTAAAGAGGATTTTGTTAAAAAAGTTAGTTATCTTTTCCAAAACAAGAATCACGTCATTTTCTCTCAAGTTTTTCTCTCCATTCTCTCCTCAGCCAAACACTCAATTTTCATCAAATTTCCAGAGGTGAGGTGGTTTCTAACTTGATTTTATTAGATCAAATTGTTTTATAAAGTATGTTTATACAAAATCTTACAATAATCTTGTGTTTTCTTAGCTTTTCACAAATCAATTGAGGGGGAAACTTCACAATAGGGGTAAGGTTCGAGATCTCCTCTATTGTATGGTTCTTTATTGAAATTCCCAAGCATTTGATCCTTGTTTTTATGTTTCTAATCTGATTTTGATGATTTACTAATGTTTAATTGAGTTATTTGGGGAAGATGAGTTGATTAGCGAATTGGATCTGATTTCCAGTAATTAGGGCTGCTTTGATTCATATTTTGGATGTTTAAGAATGTTGATAAGTGATTTTTATCAATGGAATCCTGAAACTTAAGAATCTCTATTTGTTTAGGTTGTTGGTTTTGAGGTTTTGTGGTGTTTCTTTGGTTGTAAGGTTGCTAGAGGAGGTAGGTTGTTTTGGATCTGTTTTTAGATGTGTTTTGGTGTTAAAAGTGATGTTAGTTTGATAGATGTTGGCTGGATTGTGAATTGAAGTGTTTTGGTTATGTTTTCGGTTGTTGTGGAGGTTTTGTGAGAATCCAATAATGATTTTGGTTGCTGTGTTTGGAATGCATTATGATGCATTAATCCTCTGTTGTTTTGTGGTAAAAACAGGGGAGGTTGATCCGGAAGTGTTAGGAGAAGCGTTGGAGGCTTTGGATTCTTGATTTCATGCTAGCGAATCGAGGTTTTACGTATCGGTGAGTGAAAATGTGGTTTAAAGCGTTTTGATGTTTTGGAACAGAGGTTTGGGAGTTAAGGTAGAGCTTGAAACGCTTATCTCGACTCAGAAGTAGGTATAAAATGGTTTTCTCTCTCGGTCATGCTAGATTGAAATGGTTTTATGCACTTGTTTTGATTTACATATTACCTACTGTTTAAGCAAGTTTTAAAGTATTTGATATACTATTTTTAAGCATGAAATGCAGAAGGATGCACATGGTAAGTGATCCTTGAAAGTATAGTTTATACTTGTATTTTAAAGCATGGTAGTTGGTTTGGAAAAAGGCATGGTTTAATGCATGTTAAAAACAGTGAGGTAAATGTTATTGGTTAATTATATTGGCAAGTGATGTGGTTCTAAAATTGTTATCGGATATAGTTGGCCGGCCATAGGATTGAGTGCACTGTAAATAAGTCACCTTGGATGTTGAGGGGTTTATACAGTGTACCGAATACTCTATCCAAGTACCCTAACGGTAGAGGGGTTAAATAGTACCGAATACTCCCATTAGTGGATTAAGCGTCTAACTGATGATTGGGGTGGATGTCCCCGTGGGTTGTTATGGTACCCGGTTGTCATTGTACCCGGTTGTTAATGTACCGCGGTTGTGATTGATCGCTATTCCGGTTGAGATATCTTGAAGTGTTGGGTTAACACTTGTTAAATCCATGTATCCGATGACCTCTTTTGTTATTGAACTTGTTAATGATCACATCACTTGAAAGCCAATATAATTGTTAATGTATCATTGAAATATTTTTGTTGTATAATGTGATTTATATATGTTTCTCCTTAAGCTTTGCATTTGGTAGTAATGTATGGGAAGGCTTAAGTGGAGGGTTAGCAATGTGACTTGCTGTTGAATAATGATACATGTAGCATATGGTCTAATATGTTGGTTTAAATGATATAAAGTGCATGTTTAAAAAGGGGCATGATGGTGTTTTAAAGGATGATGTTGTGAAAATGGTTTTAAAAGCATTGATGGTGTTGTTTTAGAGCTTTCCTCACTAAGCCTTTT
The DNA here is from genome assembly GCA_019671005.1 of Hibiscus mutabilis. Lineage (NCBI taxonomy): Eukaryota > Viridiplantae > Streptophyta > Magnoliopsida > Malvales > Malvaceae > Hibiscus > Hibiscus mutabilis. Next base: position 16,227,325 of record CM033739.1, on the reverse strand, counting down.
GTGTGCTTATGCTCTCATTGTCCATCAATGCAGATAATTGAGGTCTTGGAAGGCAGTAAGAAGCAAGGGGATCTTGGCAAGACTTGTTTCCAAAGTATGCTAGAGACTAGACTATAATGAATAAGGGCAATGGGGTACTTGTTGTGTGTTTGGATATGTTTTGTGAAACTCCCTATTTGAGCATGTTTCTTTAGTAGCTATTGGGTTGTAAATGGCCTTTAAGGATTGTTTTTGGTGCTGGTTTATATTTTGGTATGTTGGTTGGATGCATATTAGGAAGCATGCCTATAGATATCCTTTTGGATGCATGAATCCTTGTTGTGCCATTAGAATTGTGATGCTAGTTGGCATGGGATGTGTCTGGCATGTTAGTATTGTGTTTAAAGCATGTTGGAGTGGTTTGAGTATGCTTTTCGAATGAAAAATCAGCCAAATGTGATATTACAGGCCCAGGCATACCGATACGCGGGGGACCGTATTGGTACAGCTTGGCAATTTCAGGCTCGTGGGATCGGTACGGGTCTAGTGCGTTTTGATACGCTTAGGCAAATTTGGCCTGGCATACCGGTACGGGGATGGGCGTTTTGATACGTGTTTTAGCCTCTGGAATTCACTTTTGTAACACTAACCCGCGTATCGAAACACCTAAGGAACCGTATCGGTATGGTTTGAAATATTTCAAAAGTTCGGTATTTCAGTTAGGCGTATCGATACGACTAGGTGGTGTATCGAAATGGTGTGTTTCAAACCGTATCGGTACGAGTTTACCCGTTTCGATACGGACGATCGTTTCTCCTAAGAATGTCACTTTTGGGCAGTTTTGCTTTCTTTGCATTTTAGTCCCTAATTATTGCTGGTGCAGTTATATGTGGTAGAATGATCAAGTTGAGCTGAAATTTGAGATGAAAGTATGGAATTTGACTAATTAAAGATTGCTAACTCAAATGTGGGTTTAAACCCTGAAATTATCTATATTTGCAATTTGGTCCCTAAGTTGAAATTATCTATATGTTGGTTCGGTTGAGCCCCTAGGCCGAGTCAATGGGGTTACAATAACCATACTTTAAAACATAAGTATATTAGGCAATTATCTATATCTGGAGGCATTACCTTTATGGCGAGAAGTGTGTGGTTTATACGGATCATAATAGCTTGAAATATTTGATGTCCCAAAAGGAGCTGAATATTAGGCAACGAAGGTGGCTTGAGTTACTTAAAGATTATGAGCTGACCATTGAATATCATCCAAGAAAAGCCAACGTTGTGGCGGATGCTTTGAGTAGGAAATCAGTTGTGGAGTTGAGAGCTATGTTTGCTCATTTGAGTCTGACGGGTGATAGTGGATTGTTCTCTGAGTTGCAAGTTAAACCATCCTTGTCGCAGTTGATCAAGGAGAGACAATCGTATGATGAGAATTTGGTGCCACATGTGAAGTATATCATGGATAGAAATCTACGGATTTTCATTTCAATGATGATGGGGTGTTGTGTTTTAAAGGTCGAGTTGTGGTGCCTGAAGATGATGAGTTGAGGTGTACCATTCTGATCGAAGGTATGCTAGTCCTTTTACTATGTATCTCGGTAGTACTAAGATGTATTGTGGGTTAAAGAAAGAGTACTATTGGGTTGGGCTAAAGAAAGATATGGTTGATTTTATTTATCGTTGCATGGTATGTCAGCGGGTTAAGGCTGAGCATCAGTTTTCTTCCATGTTGTTACAACTGTTGAGGATACCGGAATGGAAGTGGGAGAGGATCACCATGGATTTTGTGTCCGGATTGCCTTTGACACCGACCAAGAAGGATTCCATTTGGGTGATTGTTAATCGATTTACGAAGTGTGCATATTTTGTGCCAATGCATACTACGTATACCTTAGATATGTTGGCTTATCTGTATATCTCCGAGGTTGTGTGTTTGCATGTGTTGCCTAAATCCATAGTTTTGGATAGAGATCCGCGTTTCACGGCAAGGTTTTGGATGCACTTGCATCATGCTCTGGGAACAAGACTGAATTTCAGCACTCTGTATCATCCTCAGTCGGATGGTCAGTCGAAGCCTGTGATTTAGGTTCTCGAATATATGTTGAGATACTACATTATTGAGTTCTAGAGAACGTAGGAGAAGCAACTGACATTGGTGGAGTTTGCTTATAATAACAGTTATCAGGCTAGTATACAAATGGCACCATATGAGGCATTATATGGAAGGATGTGTCGTACGCCCGTGTGTTGGGTTGAGATTGAGGAGAAGCATCTTTCCTTGCCTAATGTTTTAAAAGGCACGAATGAGAAAGTACAGTTGCTATGTGAGCGCTTGAAAGCGGATTCGGACTGTCAGAAATCCTACACGGATTTTAGGCGTAGGGATATAGAGTACGTTGTTGGTGATCGAGTGTTTTTGAAGGTGTCGTCTTGGAAGAAGGTGATACATTTTGGGCAGAAAGGGAAGCTTAGTCCCAGGTTTATTGCACCATATGACGTTGTTGAGCGTGTGGGTCATGTCGCTTACCGTTTGAGGTTACCTCCTGACTTAGAGAGGATTCATGATGTGTTTCATGTTTTGATGTTGTGGAGGTATCGGTCAGATCCCTCGCATGTTATGCCAGTGGAAGATATTGAGTTGAGACCAAATTTGTCGTATGATGAGGAACCGATGAAGGTTCTTGATACTAGCAGTAAGATTTTGTGTGGCAAGACGGTTGAGCTTGTAAAGGTGTTGTGGAGGCACCACGGTGTTGAGGAGGCCACGTGGGAACACAAGTCAGAGATGTTGGAGCAGTTCCCGCATCTGTTTCCTTCAGGTAAATTTCGAGGACAAAATTTCTTAAGTGGGGGAGAGTTGTAATGCCCCAGTTTTGGGCCTAGCGGTTTTGAGCTTTATTAGACGGTCTGGTGGACTAGGTTAGAGATTCGAGTCGTATTCGGGATTGTATATTTTTCGGTAAGATAAAAATGTAGAAAAATAGTTAAAAATAACCTTTTAATATATATTGATTTTTGGTGGAATCAATTTTGGAAAATGGAATTTGGAAATGTGACATTTTGGTTAGTGACCAAAATGTGATTTTTGAAAACTGGTTTAAAGTGACTAAAATGAAAAGGGCCAAATTCTTAGAATCCTTAAGGAGCTAAATTACCAAGTTTTTGCTGGTATTTTCTCCCTTCAATTAAATCATTTTAAACATATGTTTTAAAGGTGGCTTAAGAGGGATTAAAATATCTAAGTTGGTTATTTGCTTTAAAAGAAAATTTACCTCTCAACTTCTTTTTTGCCAAACACTCAGAATTTCATCAAAATCCAGAGGTGATGGATTCTTTTCACTCAGGTTATTGATTCTAACTTGATTCTTTAACTTTGTTTTACAATATCTAAGTTGTAACGCCCCAGTTTTGGGCCTAGCGGTTTTGAGCTTTATTAGACGATCCGATGAACTCTTTTGTTAGTGGACTTGTTTAATGATCACTTGTAAGCCAATATAATTGTTAATGTATCATTGAAAGGTTTATGTTGTATAATGTGATTTATACATGTTTACTCTTTAAGCTTTGCATATGGTAGTTATGCATAGGAAAGCTGAAATTGAGGTTGAGCAATGGGACTTGCTGTTGGTTAATGATACATGTTGCATATGGTCAATACGTTGGATTTAAAGATGTTAAGTGTATGGTTTTAAAGGCATGATATTGTTTTAAAGGTTGTTTGAAATAAGTTTCAATGTAGTGTTGGGAAATTGTTAAATGCATTGGTGGTGTTTCGTTTGTGAGAGCTCCTCACTAAGCCTTGTGTGCTTATGCTCTTGTTATCCATCAATGCAGAGAATTGAGAGCTTTGGAGGCAGAAAGGAGCAAGGGATCCTAGCAAGACTTGTTTACCAAAGTATGTTTGGACTAGACTATAAGTAATAAAGGCAATGGGGTACTTGTTTTGGTTTTGGGAGATGTTTTGATAAACTTCGTATTTGAGCAAGTTTGTTTGGTTTCTCTAAAGTTGTAAATGGCCTTTATGGTTTGTTTTTGGTGATGGTTTGAAGTTTCATGCTTTACTTGAATGGTTTCTAGGTTGCATGCCTATAGATTTACGTTTGATGCAAAATGCCATGAATTGATGTTGAATCTGTGATGCTATGCTGTGAATTATATCCTGAATATGTTGGATGTATGTTAGAAGCATGTTAGGGTGTTTTGGATAGGCTAAGAGCTTGTTAAACCAGCTAAATATGATTTATAGGCCCAAGCGTACCGATACAGGGGGACCATATCGGTACGATTAGGCAAAATCAAGAATGGTGTTTCGATACGGGTTTAGGTGTATCGGTACGGATTTTCTTTACTGGAATCTGCTTTTGGGACAAAACTCGCGTACCAAAACACTGTCATACCGTATCGGTATGGTTGTCAAACATTTTCGAACTACCAGCTAGGCGTACCGAAATGGGTTGCAGTGTATCAAAACAATACAGGCTTGTTTAAGGCACCGTATCGATACGGTGGCACGCGTCTCGGTACGGTTGTCTGTTAAATCAGTTAATGTCATGGAAGTGGAGTTTTGTTTTCTTGCATTTTGGTCCCTGAATGTTATGGATGCAATTGAATGAGTTTGAATGTTCGAATCGAGCTAATTTTTAACATGAGAACATGAAACCTGATTAATTAAAGGTTGGTAACTTAAAAATATAATAAGTCCCTGTATTTTGATCAAATTACAATTTGGTCCCTAATTTTTAATTGAGCCAATTGGATGTCAAAGTGACGCCCGATTGAGTTGAGTTTTCACCTGATGACAGTATGAACATATAGGTTAATGATTTTGCATTTTGATAAGATAAAAGAAAAAATAGTCGCATTTTGGGTTCTTTCTTTATGGTTTACCTCGGTAAACCTAAGGTAGCTCGCTCGGTTTAGTCTTGCGACTAGGCCGAGTCGAGGGGGTTACAATATTACCATAACTACCTACATACGCTACCTTACTTGCACCATCACTCCATTGATTTCAGATCAGTCATCCGTAAGTGTGAACATATGTATGCATGATTACTAATATGCCCTTATAGATGTCTATGTGTATGTATGCAAAACCTCTAATGTCATGCCCAAATGTATGCATGTACTGACATATTTATATATACATACAAGTGTTTTTGCACTGGCATGTTTATCTGTTCACACTTACTAATAACATTCTTAGAACCTGAATTCTTTGCAACATACCCAAAACTCGTACTTCCCAAACAAAGAGCAACATTCACTTCACCCCAAAAATCCACTAAACCAGCCATACTTATCAATCAAAACCCTTTTTGGTGCTTCTATACACGAAAAGACCATCAATAAGAACAACAACCAACTGACCCAAAAACTCATGGACTACCCAACTCATCATAACTATGAACGCAACCCATACATTGATCAAACCAATGGCACAACCAATAACACACACTGACGTACCCCTTACAGAAGGCAAATCTACACACAACCACATCCTTTTACCTTCAACAGATAACACCCAAACCTCAAACCAATCTTACAAACCACTAAAGCATCCCTAAACTGATCAACAGAACATCAACTTGTTCAGCCACCAATAACCAATGCACATCCGCATCGTGCCATCCTTCTTTTCCACAACAACACCGGATCAACCCCCGGCAAAACACTAAGCCTAATAAAGCCTTGATCAAGCAACTCCTGAAGTTGCGTCTTCAACCCCTGCAACTCTATCGAGCCACGCACAGAAAGCGATAAATACAGGAGTTGTGTTTTCATACAACTCAATACCAAACTCAACCTCTCAATCCAATGGCAAACCCGGCCATTCCATCGAAAACACCCAGAAACTCACATACCATATGAATATCCTGAGCACGTACTTCTTTTGAGCCTGGATTCATAACATAGGCTAGGAATACCTTCAACCAAAATCCACCAAATGACTTACCTCTAGCGCCAAAACAACATTAAATAAGAATTTAACATTCTCATCCGTGATTACCACCTCGTAATCATCAGTAAGTTTCAAGGCAACTCGCTAGGATTCAAAATCAACCACTGCTCTGTGTTTCAGCCACTAATCCAAATCTAGGGTTACATCAAAAATCGTGGAGCGGCAACTCCAATAAAACAACTGCATCTTCAAGACCTTAAATCATCAAAGGACATTTTCAAACATCCTTCTCGCAACAACCGTCTCACTAGAGGAACTAGCCAATTACATTTCTACATCTAACACTTACAAGACGATCGTTCAAACCATAATTCCCACAAACATTAACAATAAGAAGGACAGGAGTTTACATTCCACATATCAAATGCGGATAATCCCGCCTCATGAGATCACATGATCCACATACCCAACAAGTATTAAATAATGTTCTAGTTTGGATACTCTGACCCCGCGGTCCTCACCCAGCACTATCATCACCTCGCCTCAACTCAGGGCGATATCTTTTATCACACCTATTTTCAAACTGAACACTGCGGAACTAGATTCCATAATTCTCTTTCCAGAGCCAAAACCTCCCACACGAAACCAATAAACCCAGGTTCTACTTGATGTTCTTCTCCCGTGTACCAACACGTCAAAAATGGTGTAGTCAGAAGCCAACATGTACACCCTAACATCCTGTACCAATTCATAACAGAATCAATCACAGAGATACCTCTCTACCGGTACCAGTTCAGGAGCATATTGTCTTAACCGAACAAACTGTACCCTAAACTCGACCACATACATACAGTCCAGAACCTAAGCCATGAACTCTCATTTCTTTTCATCCAAGTATTTAAACCCTATATACTTCTTAAAAACAGTATATAAAGACTCTCAGTCCACATCATGGGGTTCCACGCCTACAGATACAGTTGTCCACCAACTAAAAACATCATCATGCAACAGGGATTCAACACATCCCAACCTACCGGTGCCAATACACCCCATTCGATCCATAACCTAAACAACACTGATCATACATGTCTCGGATGCCTCGGGTGACAACCCACGGTACTCAACTCCTCCCAAACTATAGGGATATTCCAACGGCAACCTCGTTTGCCCAACAACTGGTGCAAACACACGTACTCCAGCAACAACATCTTAAAAGCTCAAAACATCGCCTATATCAAGGCATCATATCACCCAACACTGGCCAACCGGCATAGGTGGTACATACTTCAGGGTGACAAACCCCCTAAGAGACACAACACTCTCCTCAACTCACTGCCCAAATGCAACATCATCATGCTAGTTCTCATTTCTCCTCTCAGTCATAACATAACACATTTTCTAAGACATGATAATCATTTCAAAACAAAAATATTCAGGCCAGCTTCAAGCAAGGATCCAAGACTTCTATTTCAAAATAATAACATTTCAGGCTATAATAATAAGGCAATGGTTTTCTGAATTTCCCCCCAACATGGCATAAAGCAACCAACGTGCATATTACAATCACCGTGCATAGCAAGCAACGGAGTATAACTCACAAAAAAATTACAATAACCATACCAACTCCCAATTATCGCTAACTTAGCTCTAATATCACGAAATGTAACCCATAAACCCAGCCTAGTCGCAAGACTGAACCGAGCGAGCTACATTAGGTTTACCGAAGTAAACCGTGAAGATAAAACTCAAAACACTACCATTTTTTTCTTTTATCTTATCTAGAGGCATAATTATTAACCTACATGTACATACTGATCATAGGTGTAAACTTAACTCAATCGGGCATCGAATTGACATCCAATTTAACACTATTACAAATTAGGGACCAAAATGTAATTTCTACATCTTTAAAGGTCCAATTAATAAATTGAGTTTACCAATCCACAATTAAGTTCATTTCATGCAAGATCATGAAATTTCAACGCAATTAGATCACCACAGCACCCTCAATTTATCATTCAAAGATTTAGGGACCAAATTGTAAATCTACAAAACTATATGGACTTACTTAAAATTTGATTTACCAATCCTAAACTAATCAGGTTTCAAGCATACATGTCAAATATCAGCTTAAAACAACCATCCAAACTCATTCAATTGCATACACAACAACTAGGGACCAAACTGTAAGATTTCAAAGCTTAAATCGAATATATAACTAAAATAACGACCCTTGGTGTCGGTACACGGGTTTCTGGATCGATACAGGGTCAAATTATATAAGACATTTCGAAACCACCCCTACAGGTTTCGAAACCAGGCCTCTGGAGCCTGAAACACGTACCGCACCCCATAGCCAAAATTGGCCTACTGGTTTCGAAACCAGGGGCCAGGTTTCGAAACCATTGGGTCTGGAATGAGAATTTTGACTGGTTTTTCATCCATTTATGGTTTCCAAAACACTTAAACATGCTTCAAACATACATCCAACATATTCAAGGATCAAACCACATCAAAGTATCACAGATTCAACATCGATTCATGGCATATTGCATCAAATGTAAATCTATAGGCATGCTTCCTAGAAAACCAATCAAGCAAAGCATGAAACTTCAAACCATCACCAAAAACACTCTATAATGGCCATTTACAACTCAAGAGCAACTAAACAAACTTGCTCAAACAGGGAGTTCAACAAAACACCTCCCAAACCAACAACGGAAATCCCATTGCCCTTATTACTTATAGTCTAGTCCAAAAAACATACTTTGGTTACCATGTCTTTCAGGATCCCTTGCTTCCCGCTGCCTTCCAAGACTTTAATCCTCTGCATTGATGGACAAAGAGAGCATAAGCACACTAGGCTTAGTGAAGAATGCTCAAAAACAAAACACCATTAATGCATTTAAAACCATTTCTCAACAACATATTGAAATCTCATTTCAATCATTCTTTAAACATCACTTAAACATTATCATGCCTTTAAAACCATGCACTAAAAATCTTTAAAACCAACATATTAAACCATATGTAACATGTATCATTAACCAACGGCAAGTTCCATTGCTAACCTCAATTTAAGTCTTCCCATGCATAACACCCATATGCAAAGCTTAAAGAGTAACCATGTATAAATCACATTATATAACATAAACCTTTCTATGATACATTAACAATTTTATTGGCTCCAAGTGACAATTAACCAAGTTCCATTTCTAAAAGTGTTCATCGGATACACAGATTCAACAAGTGTTCTCTTAACATTTCATACATTCTCACCAGCAACACAAGGTTCACACACGGGAGTTTTCGGTACACATAAACCCCTCCACCTTTGTGACACCCGTGGTAGAGTATTCGATACACCATATAAACCCCTTAACACCACTCATCGGTAGATGTATAACCCACTAACGGGAGTTTACGGTACCATATAACCCCTTGACTGTTAAAGTGCTTGGATGGAGTATTCGGTACACCGTATAAAAGCCCTCAATATCCACGGTGACTTATTATAGTGCACTATCAATCCTATGGCCGGCCAACTATATCCAAGAACAATTTTAAAACCACATCACTTGCCAATATAATTAACCATTTACCTCACTGTTTTCAACAAGCATTAACCAAACCAATTTTCCAAAGCAATAACCATGCTTTAAAATACAAGTATAAACCATATACTTACAAGGATCACTTACCATGTGCATCCTTCAGCATTTCATGCTTAAAAACAGTATTTCACATACTTTAAAACATGCTTTAACAGTAGGTATTATATAAATGAAAATAAGTGCATTAAACCATATCATACTAGCACGACCGAGAGAGAAAACCACTTTATACTTACTTCTGAGTTTAAACCAGCGCATCAAGCTAAGTTTAAACTCCCATAAACCACCTTTAAAACATTTCAAAGCTGGAATCCACGTTCTCACTCACTGTTACGTGAAAGCTTGATTCATCAACGCGAAATCAAGTGTTTGAAGCCTCCAAAGTTTCACCGATCACTTCCGGATCAACCTCCCCTGTTTTAGCCACAATACAAAAGAGGATTAAAGCATCTCAATGCATTCAAAACACTGCAACACCAATCTTTCACGGATTCTCAAATTCCTTTCACAATTACCCAACCGCAATAACCGAAAACATCATCTAATCCTTTCCAAACACAACCCAACCATAATATAACAATTAAACTCCTTCAATATCATCAATCAACACCTAAAAACATGATCAAAACATCCAAACACTTCCAGCAGCTATACAACCACCACAACTCCATAAAAACACAATTCTAACAACCTAAACAACTAGAGATTCAAGAGTTTCAGGATTCCATTGTTAAAATCAACTTAACAACATTATAATACATCCAAAATATGTTTAAAATCAATCTTCAACACTAGAAAACAGTTCCAATTCGGATCTTTCACTATTTCATCAATTAAACCCAATTAAATCAATTAATTCCATATAAAAACACAAAATCAGATTATAAACCATAAATCAAGGATCAAACACTTGGGAATATCAATAAAGAACCATTCATTAGAGGTGATCACGGACCTTACCCATATTGTGTGATTTCTCCCTCAATTGGCTTGTTTAAAGCTAGGAAAACACAAGATTTCAATGAGGTTTTGTAAATCAAAGTTAAATAATCAATTGTAGATCAAGAATCTAAATAAAAAGGATCACTCACCTCTGGATTTTGATGAAAACTTGAGTGTTTGGCAGAAAAGAAGTGGAGAGAAAAGTTATGTCAATTTTCATTAAAACCAAATAACTAACTTTAATATCTAAAATCTCTTTTTATTATCCTTTAAAACACATGTTAAAATGATTTAATTGAAGGGAGAAATCACCAGCAAAAACTTGGTAAAATAGCTCCTTAAGGATTCTAAGAATTTGACCCTTTTCATTTTAGTCACCTTTAAAAATAATTTTCAAAAATCGCATTTTGGTCACTAGCCAAAACGTCACACTTCCAAATCTCATTTTTAAAAATTGATTTTGCCAATATTAATCATATATTAAAAGATGATTTTTAACCATTTTTTCATTTTTTATCTTACCAAAAAATATGCAATCCTGAATCTGACTCGAATCTTTAACCCGGTCTACCAGACCGTCTAATAAGCCTCAAAACCGCTAGGCCCAAAACCGGGGCGTTACAAAAGGCAACTGCTTTTTCCAAGTTCCTTGGAACTCAATGATACAACACCTTAACATATCCTCTTAGACCTGAATCACGGTCTCCGATTGACCATCAGTCTAGGGATGATATGAAGTACTGAATTCAGCCGTGTTCCCAGAGAACGATACAAACATTCCCAAAACCTCGCTATAAAGCGCGGATCCCTATCCAAAACTATGGATTTGGGCACCCCGTGCAACTGCACAATCGCAGAGATGTACAGATCGGCCAACCTATCCAAGGTTTACGTCGTATGAACTAGCACAAAATGCGCACACTTCGTAAACCGATCAACAATCACTCAAATAGAATCATTTTTTGTGGGTGTCAAAGGCAACCTAGACACAAAATCCATGGTGATTCTTTCCCATTTCCATTCTGATATCCTCAATGACTGTAACAACCTAGAAGGAAACTGGTCTCAGCCTTTACTCGCTAACATACCATACATCGAGTCACAAAATCAGCAACATCTTTCTTCAAACCAACCCAATAGTACTCTTACTTCAAACCCCGATACATCTTAGTACTACAGGGATGCATAGCAAAAGGAATAGCATGCGCTTCAGTAAAAATGGCACGCCTCAACTCTTCATCTTCAAGCACCACAATCCGACCTTTATAACACAACAACCTATCATTAATAAAATGAAAATCCGTAGGACTTCCATCCATGATATCTTTCACATACGATATAAACTCTCATCATGTGATTACTTCTCTTTAATCAACTATGACAAGGACAGTTTTACTTGCAACTCATCCAACAACCCACCATCACGCATCACGCTCAACCTAGCAAACATAGCCCTCAACTCGACAATAGCTTTTCTACTCAAAACATCAGCCACAACGTTGGCTTTACCCGGGTTATACTAGATGGTCAGATCATAATATTTAAGCAACCCCAACCATCTTCGTTGCCTAATATTTAACTCATTCTGTGACATAAGATACTTCAACCTTTTATGATTCGTGTAAACTACACATTTCTCACCATAAGGGTAATGCCTCCAGATTTTCAAGGCAAACACAACTGTGGCAAGTTCAAGATCATGAGTAGGGTAATTACGTTCATGCACCTTCAACTGTCTAGATACATAGGCAACTACCTTACCCTCCTGCATCAGCACGCAACCTAGCCTAACATAGGACGCATCACTATAGACAATGAACTTTTTCACTGATTCTGGCTGAATCAAGATCGGAGCTCGTGTTAAAGCTTCCTTCAACCTTTCAAAAGCTCGCTGCCTATCCTCCGTCCACTCAAAGTGAACGTTCTTTTGCAACAACTTGGTCAAAACAGCAGCTATACTGGAGAACCCATCAACAAACCTACAGTAATAACAGGCCAACCCTAGGAAACTTCGAACCTCTAACACAAACTTAGGCATTTTCCAACTCATCACAGCCTCAATCTTGTGTTGATCAACATGAATCCCCTCGACCGATACCATATGCCCGAGGAAAACAACCTCCCTAAGCCAGAAATCACACTTGCTTAACTTGGCATAAATTTGATTAGACAACAACATCTGAAGCACAATCCGCAAATGCCTATCATGATCCACCTCGGTACGAGAGTACACAAGAATATCATCGATAAACGCAACCACAAACTGATCCAAAACTCATAGAACACTCGATTCATCATGTCCATGAAAGCAGACATTGCATTGGTCAAACCAAACATCATAACCAAAAACTCATAATGCTCGTACCTCGTACGAAAAGCTGACTTGGGCACATCCACATCCTTCACCTTCAACTGATAGTACCCCGACCTCAAATCTATCTTAAAGAGCACAGAAGCACCCCTAAATTGATCAAACAGATCATTAATCTGTGATAAAGGATACTTATTCTTCATCGTCAACTTGTTCAATTGCTGATAATCTATACACATCCGCAATGTACCATCATTCTTTTTCACAAACAACACTGGTGCACCCTACGGTGAAATACTTGGTCTAACAAACCCTCGATCAAGAAACTCTTGCAGTTGCATTTTCAACTCCTTTAGGGCCATGCTATATAGAGCAATTGACATGGGTGTCGTATCTGCATAAACCTCAATGCCAAACTCTACTTCCCGAACAGGTGGCAACCTCGACATCTCTTCCAAAAAAATACGTGAGAACTTGCATGCCTTACGGATATCCTGAACCCTTAACTCCTTCGAACCAGGATTTATAACATAGACTAAGAAAGCCTCACATCCGAAATCCAACATTCATCTCGCTTCTAAAGCTGAAACAGCATTAGACAAAAACTTAGCGTTCTCACCCACAACCACCACCTTGAAATCATCAGACAACCTCAGGGATATCCGTTTGGTCTCAAAATCTACCATAACCCTATGCTCAGTCAACCAATCCATCCCCAAAATAACATCAAAACCGTGGAATGGCAACTCCATCAAATCTACGACAAACACATACCCTTGAACCATCAGCTGACATCGTTGATACAACTTCCTAACCACGATTGTCTCCCCAAGAAAACTGGTCACTCTAACACCCACATTAAGAATTTCAACCGGTACATCAAGCAACTGTGTATGCTCACTCAGGATATATGAATGGGTAGAACCAGAATCAACCAACGAATACAATGGGAAAGACCGTAAAGTGAATGTACCTGCAATCATATCAGAGTCATTGTAACCCACACGGTGCACATACACTCTAGCTGGTCCACCTCCCTCGGGCTAGATAGCAACAGTATGAGCCAAAGACCTTTGCCCACCATCCCTGCGTTGAACTGACCACGACCACAGCCTCTCTGCGGAGCAACAACAGGTGTAACACCCTGCCCACCTCCATCTAACAAGGGACAATCACGCCTCAGATGGTCGTCAAACCCACAACTCCAACAAGCATTAGCCACAACAGTCGCAGATGCCTGACCCTCTCCGGTCAAACGTGGGCAATCTATGCTTTAACCAGAGCAATCTATGCTTTAACCAACTAGAATCTGCCATCCTCTTACCAGAGCTAAAGCCTCGAGACCCAAAAGCCAAACCAAGATTCTGCTCGATACCCTTGGCACGCGTAACCAATACGTCAAAATCTGTATAATCAACAGCAAGCATGTATGCTTTAACCTCCTACACCAGCCCATAGCAGAAACGGTCACATCGCTGTCGCTCATCAAGAACCAACTCAGGTGCATACCGGCTCAACCTCTCAAACTGCACCTCATACTCATAAACAGACATACTGCTTGCACTAGAGCCATAAACTCTCTCTTCCTTTCGTCTAGATACTGGACCCCCAGGTACCTTTTCTGAAAAGCTTCATAAAAGAACTCCCAGGTTATATCATCGGGTACCATCCCAGTTGTCACAGTGGTCTACCAGCTATAGGCATCTCCCTGCAATAGGGACACATCACAACCCAACTTACAGGCATCCGTACAACGCATCTGACCCAGTATCCTCTCTATACTGGCCAACCAATCCTCAGAAGCCTATGGTGCTAGACCAAGGAACTCAACTCCGCTTAGACTGCGAAGACACTCTAACGACAAACTCGTCTGCCCAACCACTAGTTTCGGCACATGAACACCCACAACTGCTACCTAAAACGCAACGGTCATAGCCTGAATCAATGGTGCCACGTCACCCATCCTTGGCCCAACTGGTACATGTGGTATTTGCTCCACTTTTGCAGGTGGATTAGGTGGGGGCGGGGCAACCCCTCAGGAGGTACGACATCCTCCTCATTTTCCTGCCCAATGGCAGCAGTAATCGTACCAGATCACAACTCTTTTATTGGTCCTATCGTGCTAAAAATATATCTAAGGCATGATATTTTACCAAAAATAAAACAATCAGGCCAGCTTAAGTAAGGATTCAAGACTTCCATTTCAAAACCAAAACATCTTAGACTATAATAATAAGGCAATGGGTTTCCTAAACTTTCCCCTAACATAGCATAAAGCAATCAGCGTGCATATTACAATCACCGTGCATAACAAATAATAGATTACAACTCACAACAACATTACAACAACCATACCAACTCCCAAATATCGCAAACCTGGCTCTGATACCACCAAATGTAACCCCTCGACCCGACCTAGTTGTAAGACCGAATCGAGCGAACTACATTAAGTTTATCGAGGTAAACCGTGAAGAAGATATTCGAAATGCATCTATTTTTTTCTTTTATCTTATCTAGATGTAGATTATTATCCTATATGTTCATACAGAACACATGTGAAACCCCAACTCAATCGGGCATCGAATTGACATCCAATTGGGTACAATTGCAATTTATGGACCAAATTGCAATTTTAGAAAATTACAAAGACTTGTCCCTTTTTAATGTTACCAACATTTAATTAATCCAATTTCAAGCATACATGTCGAAACTCAACTCACAACGATCATCCTTACTCATTCAATTGCATCCACAACAATCAGGGACTAAAACGTAAGAAAATAGAACTTCAAAACATCCAAATAACTGAATTAACGGTTAGCTGCATCGGTACAGTTACATGTGTATCGATACGTGTTTATTATTTTAAAATCCCCAAATTCCAGTAACCAAAACTCGTATCAAAATGCCCTCGCGTACCGATACCCCTACCTATTACACTTACCCCTTACCGAAATGGTTTATTGTGTACTAAAACGCTAAGCCTGAAAAGGCTTACCCATACCGATATGCTCATCCCGCGTACCGAAACACTGGCCTCAAATGGCCTAATCTTGTACCGAAACACTTGCCCGCATTCTGATATGCTAAGCCTAGAATGGCTTACCCGTACCGAAACAGAGACATGCGTACCGATACACTTAGACCTGAAATGTCTTGATTTGCTAGTTTAACATTCTTTCAAACATACCATAACACCCTAACATGCTTATAACATGAATCCAACACATTCAAGAGTCAAACCACAACAAAACATCACAAATTCATCATCAATTCATGGCATTTTGCATCGAATATAAAACTAGAGGCATGCTTCCTAGAATCCAAGCCAAGCAAACACAAAACTCAAAACCAAAGCAACCAACGGTCCAAAATGGCCATTTACAAACCAAGAGCAGCAAACAACTTTGCTCAAACAAGGAGTTTAACAAACCATCTCCCAAAATAACAACGAAAACCCCATTGCCATTATTACTTATGTCTAATTCAAAACACACTTTTAGTATCAAGTCTTTGGCGGTCCCTTGCTTCCTCGCTGCCTTCGAATCTTTAATTCTCTACATTGATGGACAAGGAGAGCATAAGCACACTAGGCTTAGTGAGAAGTGCTCAAAAACAACACACCATCAATGCATTTAAAATCGTTTCTCATCAACACATTGAAATCTCATTTCAATCATCTTTTAGACATCATTTAAATCATTATTTGAACATCATGCCTTGAAAACCATGCACTTAACACTTTCAAAAACTAGCATATTAAACCATATGCAACATGTGTCATTAACCATCAGCAAATCCCATTGCTAAACCTCAATTTAAGCATTCTCATGCATAAAAAACCATATGCAAAGCTTAAAGAGTAAACATGTATAAATCACATTATACAACATAAACCATTACATGACACATCAACAATTATATTGGCTTACAAGTGATCATTAACCAAGTTCCATTAACAAAATAGTTCATCGGATACACGGATTCAACAAGTGTCCTCACAACACTTCAAGCCATCTTAACCGGAATAGCGATACAATCACAATCGCGGTACATTATAACAAGGTACACTTACAACTCACAGGGACTCCAACCCTAACCTTATATTAGATGCTTAATCCACTAACGGGAGTTTAGGGTACCATATAACCCCTTGACATTAGGGTACTTGGATGTAGTATTCAGTATATCGTATAAAACCCCTCGATATCCAAGGCGACTCTTTATAGTGCACTATCAATCCTATGGCCGGCCAACTATATCCGATAACATTTTTAAACCACATCACTTGCCAATATAATTCATAATTAACCACATACCTCACTATTTTTATATGCATTAAACCAAACCTTTTTCCAAAGCAACAAACCATGCTTTTCAACAAGTATTTCCACATACTTACAAGGATCACTTACCATGTGCATCATTCAACATTTCATGATTAAAAATAGTATCTCACATACTTTAAATCATGCTTAAACAGTAGGTACCATATAATTCAAAACAAGTGCATAAATTCATTTCATAATAGCACGACCAAGAGAGAAAACCACTTTATACTTACTTCTGAATTTAAACCAGCTTTTCAAGCTAAGTTTAAACTCCCATAAACCACCTTTAAACCATTTCAAAGCTAAAATCCACGTTCTCACTCACCGATATGCGAAATCTCAATTTGCCGATGCGAATTCAAGCATCCAAAGCCTCTAAAGCTTCACCGATAGCTTCTGGACCAGCCTCCTGTTTTAACCACACAACAACATAGGATTAATTCATCTCAATGCATTCAAACCACTACAGCAACATTCCTCACAAACATCAACAATCCTTTCGCAATTACCCAACCACAACAACCGAAATCATCATCTAACTCTATCCAACCACAACCCAGCCACAAAACTATCAATCTAACACTTCCATTAACATCAATCAACACTTAAAAATAGGATTACATCATCCTTACATCTTCAGCAACTAAACAGCCATCACAACACCTCAAAAATACAAATCTAACAACCTAAATAATTAGGGATTCAAGGAGTTTCGGGATTCCAATGTTAAAAACAACTTATCAACATTATAAAACATCGAATACATGTTTAAAAACAATCCTTAACACTGAAAAATAGATCCAATATGGATCTCCCTCAATTTCATCAATTAAACCCAATTTAATCAAATAATCATCATAAAAACATAAATCAAATTATAAATCATAAATCAAGGATCAAATACTTGGGAATGTCAATAAAGAACCATTCAATAGAGGAGAAAAAAGAACCTTACCTCTACTGTGTGATTTCTCCCTCAATTGATTGATTAAAGTTTGAAAAATAAAGGATTTCAATGAGATTTTGTAAATCAAAGATGATGAATCAATTATAAATCAACAATTCAAGAGAATAGATCTCTCACCTCTGAAATTTGATGAAAACAAGAGTGTTTGGCAGAATAGAAGTGAGGAGAAAAGTTGAGAGAAAAGTTTACGTCAAACCTTATAAAAATCAATAACTACATTTTTATTATAAAACCTCTTTTAATTAGAAAATAAAGCACATGTTAAAAAACCTTAATTGAGGGAAAAACCACCAGCCAAAACTTAGTAAAGTAGCTCCCTAAGGATTCTAAGAATTTGACCCTTTTTCAAACTAGTCACCATTTAAAACAGTTTTAAAACCTTACATTTTGGTCACCAACCAAAATGTCACCCTTCCAATTTCAATTTTCTAAAATTGATTCCACCAAAATCATTTATATAATAAATAATGATTTTTAACCATTTTCCCCATATTTTTAACTCACTCAAATATATTTATTCCCGAATTCGACTCGAATCTCTAACCCGGTCCATCGGACCGTCTAACTAGCCCTTAAATCCCGCTAGGCCCAAAACCGGGGCGTTACATTCAAACTTGTAAACACCCACCTTGTGAAGTTTCTTTGTTTACACAATTACCTTGTAAAAGATAGAGGTTCTAGTTTAGCCTAAGGAAAAACTAGAGTGGTTCTATCTTAACCATTGAAAAGATAGGGTTGTAAAGGTTAACCCTTTGGCCTGTAAAAAGAAAGAATTCACTGTAGTGAATTGGGAAATTCTTAGTGGTGTGCTAAGGTAGTGGATGTAGACTTGGTTGGATAGTCAAACCACTCTAAAATCATCGTGCAATATTGTCCACTATTTTTTGGTTTTAGCTAATTCATTCGAGAAGCAAATTCAACCCTCATAGAGATTTTAGTTGATGAATTTCGAGCCCAACAATTGGTATTAGAGCCTCGTCTCCATTAAAGGTCTCACAACCGGGAGTAAAGATCATTGAGCTCGAAGTCTACCATTCAAGAAAATGGCTAGATTTGAAGAAGGCTGCTCTATCTCGCATCCTCCTCTCTTCAAAGGAGATTCTTACTTCCAATGGAGCAATGCCATGAAGTATTTCCTTAAAGCACCCGATTTCGATGTTTAGGAAATAATCGAAGATGGTTATTTGGAAGTTCCGAAGAAGAAGAAAAGAAGAAATGTGAATGACACGAAGAAGACACAACTAAATGCCAAGTTATGCACATTCTTCTTTATAGTCTCAATGAAGATGTTTCCAAGAAGGTCTCCACATGCAAAAGTGCCAAAAAAATATGGGAGAAGCTTGAGAAACTCTATGGCAACAAGAAGGGAGAGAAGAAAGATGATGCTTCATCATGTGCAAACCTCCTCTCAACACCTAGGGTGGATGGTGTTATGACTCTTGATGAGCCTAAGGTAACTCAAATGAATTAAATTCATATTCTTTTGATGAGTTACAAGATGCATTTGATAAATTATTTTTAGAATTTGAGACCATGAATTCCAAATTTTAAAAAATGATTTCAAAACTTGAATTTGAAAATAATTTTCTTTTAAAAACAAAATTGGATTTTGAAAACCAAAATGGGACTTTGAAATTCAATATCTTTTAAGTGTCAAGCATTTGAGCTACTTTTTTTTGGAATGCTTTGATTAAGGGGAGCTTCTGTTTTAAAAATATTTATCTTATTCTCCTTTGTTATTTTGTACCAAAACAATTGGTATTTTCTATCAATTGGTACTAAATTTCCAACGATTGGCATCAACCTTTCAACAATTGGTGTTTTGAACTTAAATGTAATTTCAAACTTAGTTTTGAAACTATTTTTGATATAACAGAAAATGGAAGAGATAGGTTTGAAAAACTCAATTTCAAAAAGAAAAAGGGGAGCTTTAAATATTTTCCAAAAATATTCTCTTTTTTCTAAAACTATTTTTCTAAGGGGGAGTTTTCATAAAAACAAATTTTCAAGTTGTTTCGTTATATCAAAAAGAGGGAGATTGTTGAGATATTTGATTTTGATACGACTTAAATGAAAAATGTTTTTGAACTTAAACTAATTTGCAAAAATATTTCAAAAGTCTATTAACTTGAAAAATATGTTTAAAAGGCTTTCAAATGGTTTTTGACATGTTTAAAATGATTTTAAATAGTCAAAGTGTCAAAAACAGGTCAGGAGTACCGATACACTTGTTAGTGTATCGATACCCAGTCAGTCGTACCGATACCCGTTTTACCCTATCGACATGCCCCTTTATTTTCCCAAAAACTCCATTTTCCAATAGCAAAATAGTATACCGATACGGCTGAAGCCGTACCGATACACTAGGGTCTGTACCAATACATCTGTATCGTGTATCAATACCAGTGCAAAAATGCCCAATGGCTCTTTCTATTTTGAGGTAGGTACCGATACCCGAAGCCCGTGTACCGATACCAACTTGCCCAGACTGCATTTAATGCTGGAAATTAAGTCCCCAACAACTCCAAACCACTCTAACGGCCATAAACGGCTAGTAGCTCATTTCAAACTTTAAAAGAAGACTTGGGACACTTGAAGATGGTTAGATAACTCATCCAAGTATAATGATCAAGAGAAATTAGCTTTCAAGCCTTATTTCCTTATTTCTCGTATATATATTGTATATAGAGTGTTTTAATTGTTTTTATTCTTTTCACTCTTGTAAGCTTCAAACTTGTAAACACCTACCTTGTGAGGATTCTTTGTTTACACATTTACCTTGTAAAAGGGAGATGTTCTAGTTTAGCCTAAAGAGTGATTCTATCTTATCCATGAAAAGATAGGGTTGTAAAGGTTACCCCTTTGTTTTGTAAAAAGGAAGAACTCATAGTAGTGAATTGGGAAATCTTTAGTGGTTTGATAAGGTAGTGGATGTAGACTCGGTTGGGTAGTCAAACCACTCTAAAATCATCATGCAATATTGTCCACTATTTATTTAGCCAATTTATTTGGGAAGCAAAATTAACCCTCTTGGCAGTTTCGGTTGTTTGATTTCGAGCCCAACAAGGTTGAACACCGTACATGTACCCTCTTCGAAGTTCGTCTTAATGAAACAATGTTCTTGAACCTAGAACACTGGGGTACCAGTATGGGCTCCCGTATACCGGTACCAAAGCCCAAAAATGCTTTATAGGCTTAAGATATCATCCTCAAAGCCTCCAACTCGAACCCAAAACCCTTTAAGGTGATCATATAGTTTATGGGAGTTATTTAGGGTGATTTGCTACCATTTTTACAAGTTAT
This sequence comes from Hibiscus mutabilis, assembly GCA_019671005.1. Lineage (NCBI taxonomy): Eukaryota > Viridiplantae > Streptophyta > Magnoliopsida > Malvales > Malvaceae > Hibiscus > Hibiscus mutabilis. Next base: position 16,205,976 of record CM033739.1, on the reverse strand, counting down.
TCCCAAATTTACCATTAACAAGCATTTTCAAGCATTTAACATCCAAAACACCAAATCAAGCATACAATGCATCATCCTTAGGATGTGCCTGAAACAAAAGGAGTTGGAAGTGTACTAACCTTTCTCCTACAGCTGAGAATGAAGATCCTAGCCCAAGCTTCAAACTTTCTTCTTCCCTTGCTCTTTGGAAGAATTCCCAAATTCCTTCACTACAAGAAAAGTGTTGTGAAACGAGTTACAACATTGCTGGAAACTTAAAAGATACTGAAGGAAAATTTCTACAACAGAAAATAGAGTTAATTCACCCATTGTCGTTCTTCTTCCTCAATCCCCACCCCCACCAAAACCCATTTTCCTCAAAACTCCACAATATCCTTCTATTTTTACCTTATTTGATATATCCTTTGATACTGATTACAACACCTTCAAGCCAAAATCCGAGATTCTCACTCAAAATGACAAAGGTTACATCTTTGTCTTTGTGTCTTTAAAGAAAGATGAAGAAGAAACAGATGGGGATGGTGCAGAGACAAGGGTGATATCACCCTTGCAGCTTTTCTGCAAAGGTAATAAAACCAACCCCCTTTCCCCTTTAAACATGAGGGAAATGTAACCCCCTCGACCCGGCCTAGATACCCGACCGAATCTAGTGAGCTATATTAGGTTTATATAAGCAAATTGGAGAAAGATTACAAAAATCGGTCCATTTTAGCTTGTCTAGAAGCACATTATTAATCCTAAGTGATCATGCTTGCAGCGGATGAAATTGCAAAGGAAACAGACCATGGAAAGGCAACCAAATGCATACGATTCATTTTAGGGACTAAAACGTAAAATTGATAAAATAACATACCATTACTGAAATTAGGGTTACCAATCCTCAATTAGTTAGATTACATGGTTGCCTGTCAATTTTCAGCTCAATACGACTATCCAAACTCAAGCAATTGCCTTCACAATAATCAGGGACCAAAATGAAAGAATCAAAAACTTGTAAACATCCTAATAACCATATTAACTGCAGCCCATATCGATACGCGTACAGGTGTTTCAGCACGCCTTGGCCAATTTTCAAAACCTAGATTCTAGTAGCTCAATATCATACCAATATAGACTCGCGTATCGAAACGCTAAGCCAAATTATTCTTACCCGTATCGAAACACCTTTCCATGTATCGAAACGATATGCCTAAAAAGGATTACCTGTATCGAAACAATCCTCCAGAGTATCAAAACGCTAAGCCTGAAATGGCCTAGCCGTACCGGTACGAGGGGATGCATTTCGATACGTCTAGACCCAAAATGTCATTTTTAACTAGTTTTTCAATCCAATCTAGATGCATTTAGATACTAGCAACTCACATTCATGCATACAATCAACCATCCAATCATATTTCAACATTGGCACTAAGGTTTAGTAACTATAACAAAGCATAAGTTTCCAAATGATCAACCTAAAGGCATGCTCCCTAAACCACTTTACCAAACATACCAAAACTCTCAATTGAACATTTATATACCACATACTCACATAACATTAGCATCAAAATCAACATGCTAGAACCATCAAAACATAGCATTCAACCAAGGTTATCTAGATGCATACCTAAGCAACCACTTAGCATCAACCATAAGCAAGGATTAACAACATACTTATCACATCATTCCAACAAAACATAGCATTAAACATGCTCAGGAACTAGGGAAAACAAAATTACAAATTCTAAAAACATGGCGAACACATTTCCTTATTAACCATAAACTTAAACCGAGTTCATACTCAAAATAGTCTTTGTTCTTGGATCACTTTAACTTTGCCTTTGCTGCCCCAAACTTCCATGCTCTGCATCATTAGGAAAAAGAGAGCGTAAGCACACATGCTTAGTGAGAATGCTCATAAAACAATGATGCATTTAAATTCCTTTGAAAACTAAACACTTGTTTTCAAGCCATGCTTTCGACCAAAGCATTTTCATTGGTTCTAAATCAAAACATGCATAACAACCTTATGCATAACCATTTACAAACCACATGCTTAAATCCCAAAGCATTAAATCATATTACCATGCTTAAATCCCAAAGCATTAAAATTAGGTTCAACACATAAACTTTTATATATTGGCAATTATAGTGACACCGAATAGACGACCTCTATCCTTGGATGAACAATCCTCTATCTACACATTGGATAAACGGATAACACATACCATGCCTAGTTAAACCGCAAAATTTGACAACCTCACCTTGTTAAACCGCGGGCTTTACCGACCTTGCCTAGTTAAACCGCAAGATCACCATCATCTTGGGCTGTCTAGTTAAACCGCATACCCCAAGAGATGTCCAATACTCCGAGTGGCCAAGTTAAACCGCCATACCTTAAGGACCCATGACCACGATCGATTTTGTATATATATATATATATATATTATAGTGCACTTCATCCTATGGCATGCCAACTATATCTGAATGTTTTACACCGTGTCACATAGCCAATATATCATTTCCAAAACCATTTATTCATTGTTTTACAATGCATTATACAAAGTTATAACATATGCAAACCACATTGCTATAGCAATATCCCATTCCCAACCGAAATAAACTCAATGCTCCCTAGCATTTTATATACTTTTAAACCGTTGCATATGTATTCAAAACCATGCATTTACAGTGAATAAATCAAACCATCTTTACATCCATAACATGTAATCAACCATGCTCATATCCAATATGATATTAAGGAGCAAAAGAGGGAAACTTACTTCTAAGCTTAGGTAAGTGTTTCAAACTTAACCTAAACTCCCATAACCACTTTTAAACCCATTTCCACTCATTGATTTTGCCTCGCTTAGCTCGTCAAAGCAAATCGAGCTCCCGGCAAGCAACGATACACCTCAAGTTACTTCGCCTTGATTATCCCCTATTTTGGCCACACAAAGCCAGAGGAAACATGCATCAAAATGCATTCAAACCACTTCCTCAAAACAATTACCCGCAACTCACAAGTTGTCCACTCAAAAACCATCTGAAACTCAATGAAATCACCCTCAAACATCTTCCAATCTTAACCCAGCCATAAAACACCAATTCAATGCATCAAACCTCAGCAATTAACATCTAAAAACCCTTCTTCAACTTCTTTTTACTTCCAGCAATGATAAAACTCCATTATCAACACAAAAAACCCTTATCTAACAACCATTAACATTAGAGATTCAACTAGTTTCGGGATTATATTGATAAAACCAAGATTTCAACATTATTATATACTAAAATCATGATCTAACATGATCAATAACCTAGTAAAATAGATCCAATTCGAAAATATATCAATTCCATCAATTAAAACACAATTAATCCAATTTTCCTTAATTAAATTATCAAAACACATTAGAAAACAATTGTAAATAATCAACAACTTGGGAATTTCAGTAAAGAACCTTTCATTAGAGGAGAAGAACGAACCTTAGCTCTAATGGATGCTTTCTCCCTTAATTGGATGATTTACATGAGAAAATAATGTTAAAACAATAAGGTTTTGATAAACAATCAACGAGAAATCATTTGAAATCAAAGGATTTAAGAAAAGAAAGATTTACCTGAATATTTAAAAGAAGAGAGTGATGTTTGGCTGGAGAGATTTGGAGAGAAAATATTTTGAGAGAAAGTTACGTGATTTTTGTTTCAAAGATTTAATTATCAAATTAATTCTCCCCAACCTACTTATATTTTCCAAAACACTTTTAAAATAGCCAATTAAGGGATAAAGTCTGAGATTAGACTTTTGGGCAATTAGCCCCTTAAAGATTCAAAGTTTTGACTCTTTACAAAACAATCACTAAAACAGTTTTCAAAGTTTACATTTTGGTCTCTAGCCCAAAATGTCCGATTTCCAAAACTTGTTTTACAAAATTGATTTCACCACAATCATTAATATATTAAATAATAATTTTAGAACATTTTTCTATATTTTTATCACCTTCAAAAATATTTAATCCGATTTAATCCCGAATCTGACTCGAATCCTGATATCGGTCCATCGGACCCTTAAACTAACCCCCAAAACAACTAGACCCAAAACCGGGGTGTTACAGGGAAATACCCTTCTACCCCTCCATCATCCTCCTAATCACCCACCCAACCAAGGCTTCAAGCACAACAACAAAAAGAAGGCCCACAAAGGCTCTCTTAAGCACCTAATGAGCCCCAAACCCGACCCAACATGCAACGTTCACCGCTCGGGTGAACCGACCCATAGATTTCGAAATCCGGGTCGTTATATATAGTTTAAATTTTAGGGTTTGAGATTTGGTGGTTTATGGTTTGGGATCCAAGATATGTGATTTATGGTTTAGAGTTTAGTTATATATATTATAGAAATAATATTTATATATATTATAAATATTATAAAATTATATCATGAGATAAATAAAATTAAGTTCAACTTAAGTTTTCTATATATCTTATTAGCGTTGAAATATAACAAGATTTTAAGTTGGTTTGGTGTTAACTTTCCATCCATAAGGTCCTTGGTTTGAGTCTTTTTTAGTGCATTGCGTTCTTTATTTTTTTCTATCAAAACGACGTCGTTTTGAGCTATCTTAGGCATCAAAACATATTTCAAAACGACGCCGTTTTGGTTTAAAGCTCCGTTACAAGGTTATTATAATAGTATTGATTTATAGTGCAGTGATATTTTCGATACATATGTTAAAGTTTAGTGACATTGCAAGTAGTTTACCCTAAAATAAATTTGACCAATCACATCTCTTTGAAATTCTCCAAATATATAAGCAGAATAACTTATCATTGGAGTGATAAGTTATCTATTTTCAAGTGTTAGGTCGGTTGAAACTCATCGAGAAAAGTGAGAAACTTAACTTCTCTTTCTACTTTATCTGCATTTTAGTTTGAGAAAAATTTCAATATACAGATTGTGTAAACTTTAATTTACATGAGTTTTTTAATTTTAGGGGTTAAAATTGTAGTTTAGGGTTTAAAATGTAAGGATTTAGGTTATAGAGTTTAAAAATTTAAGATTAGTGTTTATAATTTAAGAATAATAATTTAAAATTTAAATTTTAAGATGTTTGAGTTAAAAATTTCCGCCGTTTCAACCACCACTTCCCCCTTTTGATTCCATCTCCTATTTTTCGTTTTCCATTTTTTGTTTGAATTCAAAAACCCTAAATTTCCTAATTTTTTAATGCTCAATTTATCGATTCAATAAGAAGTAAGAAGAAATGTCGTCTCTCAGCAGAGAATTAGTGTTTTTGATTCTTCAATTCCTTGAAGAAGAAAAATTCAAGGAGACCGTTCATAGGTAAGCTTGAAAATTCATTTTCATTTTATTTATTTGTTCCGTTTTTGTCCCTAATGTCGTTTTGATTGGAGTTTGTTCTCGGTTTGGGTAAAAATACAGGTTAGAGCAAGAGTCGGGCTTCTTCTTCAACATGAAATACTTCGAAGAGAAAGCGCTCGCCGGAGAATGGGACGAAGTTGAGAAATACCTCTCTGGGTTCACTAAAGTTGATGATAATCGATATTCAATGAAGATTTTTTTTGAGATCAGAAAACAGAAGTATCTAGAAGCTTTGGACCGGTAATTTATTCTTTTGCCTTTTTCTTTAATTAATTTGAATGATATTGAATTTGGTTTGACGATGATAATACTGTTGTTTTGATTTTTGTTTTATTTCAGCCATGATAGAGCTAAAGCTGTTGAGATTTTGGTGAAAGATTTGAAAGTTTTCTCGACATTTAATGAAGAACTTTATAAGGAAATTACGCTGCTTTTAACTATGGATAACTTTAGGTAATTAATATTGTTGAAAATTTTGATGGGTGGTTTTGGATGTAGAATTTATGCAATTTAAGACTTATGTGTCTTGACAAAATGTAGGCAAAATGAGCAGTTATCAAAGTATGGTGATACTAAATCGGCTCGGAGCATAATGCTGGTCGAGCTTAAGAAACTAATAGAAACGAATCCCTTGTTCCGTGAAAAGCTTGTTTTCCCTACATTGAAAGCTTCTCGATTGCGAACTTTGATTAATCAAAGGTATTTTTTTGAAACTTTCTTTGACATGGATTTTTTAGTTGTAATTATGATAAGTGAATGATGTTGTATATAACTCATTGTTTATTTGCAGTTTGAATTGGCAACACCAGCTGTGTAAGAACCCTAGGGCCAATCCTGATATCAAAACCTTATTCACTGATCACAGTTGTTCACCTCCAAATGGGGCTCGTGCACCTACTCCAGTTACTCTTCCAGTTGCAGCAGTTGCTAAACCTTCCCATTATGTTCCACTTGGAGCACATGGTGGGGTATGATCTTAATGTTTACTATTGTTTTGAGTTATAGATGTTCTTAATCCATGTTTCTCTGGCTGATCTTCAAAATTTCTTTTGTTTTGTGTTACTGTATTGCAGCCTTTTCCTCCAGCAGCAGCAGCTGCTGCAAATGCTAATGCTTTAGCTGGCTGGATGGCAAATGCCAATCATTCTTCCTCAGTCCAACCTGCTGTCATTGCTGCTTCTGCTTCATCACTGCCTGTTCCTCAAAATCAAGGTAAAATTGAAGTTTTTTTTTTATTGTGGTTGGCGTTTTGGCAGATGTGTACATAATGATAGTCCAACATCCAAGTAATCATCTTTAAGGAGGGATACTTTTCTGTTTCTATTTTTTCCCTCAGATAATAGAATTTTCAGTGACTTGATATTGGATTACATCTATCCTTTGTGTTTTATGCTGTCTGTTTGTATACTTGTTAATGACCTTGATTAAAGGGGACTTAAAGGACTCCAGGAGTTGGGTTGTATAAACTACTTAAACTTGCTTTGAGTACATTTTACTTAGTCTTAAATCTTGATATGGTGTTGTCAGCTGTTAATATAATTTTCTCCCAAGAACACCACCGATGAGTGTTACTAACCTGCTTTGATTTTAATTGATACTGCAGTTTCAGTTTTGAAACATCCAAGAACACCACCAGATACACTTGGAATGACTGAATATGGAAGCAGTGATCATAAGCAACTAATGAAACGGTTGCGCTCTGCACAATCTGTTGATGAGGTAGATTTTCAGATCTCATATTCTTCATAACAGTTCTTTATACTTTGTACTTCCGACATGTGTTGCAACTATTCTGTAATATATGATAATCGATTATGGAATTTCTTATTAATGCGTTCAGGTCACATATCCTGCTCCTTCTCAACAAGCTTCATGGTCACTTGATGACCTACCCAAATCTGTTGCTTGTACCATTCACCAGGGATCCAATGTGACAAGCATGGATTTCCATCCTTCTCATCATACACTACTTACTGGTAAAATCAATGACAACTTTACAAACCATCTTTTTCTTATTGATTCTAGATCAAATTCATTACTTCAGTTTTGTTGCATGGATTGTGTTTTCTTATATTGGTTTATGCACTTTCTAAATAGTTGGTTGTAGCAACGGTGAAATTTCCTTATGGGAAGTTGGCAAGCGAGAGAGGTTGGTGTCAAAACCATTCAAGATATGGGATCTGGCTACTTCTTCAGTTGCATTTCAGGTCAATACTCTAACTGGAAAAAATGATATGTTTACTGAAGATTGTAGTACTACAGATACACTCTATTTGCTTGTTACTTCAGTAACTGCAGTTTTAATATTCAAAATTGGTTCTGTTACTGATGATTTTGTCTCTCTTTAAAATATTTCTCCTCTCTATCAGAACTAAACTTTAAGTACAAACAATGTTCTGCTGATTCAACTCACCGAGTTATTTTTTTCACACCTATTCCTATCTTATTTGAAATGTTCTTGAAACAAGAAAAGTTTTATGCTTTTGGCTTCTGGAACGATGGAATTTTGCAAAATACATCTGGTAGAGTTATAATCGAGTCTCTTGCAGGCTAGTATTGTCAAAGATTCATCCATGTCTGTAAGCCGCGTTGCTTGGAGCCCAGACGGAAATTTGATCGGTATGTGCTGTAAGAGTGATTTTCTTCTTGTAAGTCCTGTTTTGGGCTTCTATATTGAACTTTTCTTGTTGCAGGAGTTGCATTCACAAAACATCTTGTTCATTTGCATTCGTATCAAGGGTCTAATGATCTACGACAACATCTAGAGGCAGGTTCTAATTCATTTCTTATTCGTTGCTTAAAAGGGCAATACTCTTATACACAATGTGATAATTGTCATCATATTTGATGTAGATTGATGCCCATGTGGGTGGTGTAAACGACTTAGCTTTCTCTCATCCAAACAAAAAGCTATGTGTTGTTACTTGTGGAGATGACAAGTTAATAAAGGTGAGAGTGAATAAATAAATTGTTTATTCTTTTCTCTTTGAACTTCACGTGTTCTCAATTTCTCAGTATTGATTATAGGTATGGGATTTGGCTGGAAGTAAGCTTTTTAACTTTGAAGGTCACGAAGCACCTGTTTATTCTGTTTGTCCTCACCAGAAGGAAAATATTCAGGTAGTCTTTTTTTTTCTTTCTATAATCAGAAGATGATTCATGCTTTAAGGGAATGAATGTTGTTGTGGATAAGCTGATATTTGGATACAGAACTACTCTGTCTGTACTGCAATCGGCTATTATCTGTTGGTCAAGGAACCATGTGATGCAAATTTAGTGTACTATCTATGATAATAAAATAGAGCAGCGTTTTTGTGAGTAATATGCAAACCACTAAATCTGTGTTTTCACATCTGAGTAACATGTACACCTAAATCTGTACCATCCTATTTTGTGAGAAATTTGCGTATGATAGATTTTCAATGCTGGAATTTCTTCTCTAGACAAGATAAAAGGCTCTAGTGCACGTGCATGTTTTTTTGTATCCTTTCTAGAAGTCTAGGAAAAGCATTTTGCATCTGCTATATTTGCCACTATATTTAATCTGTTTCACATTTGGTTGATTGTCTTTTATGACGTCTGAGCTTGATAAATGAGTTGTAGAATAGACAGTAGTTTATTTTTCCAATTGTGAATTGGTTTTGAATTAAGCTTCTCTTTCTGTTGTAGTTTATATTCTCAACTGCCGTAGATGGCAAAATCAAGGCTTGGTTGTATGACAATATGGGCTCTAGGGTTGACTATGATGCTCCTGGACAGTGGTGTACCACGATGCTATACAGTGCTGATGGTAGTAGGTACGTGAACGAAAATTCGAAGTAGCATCTAAAATGTTGGTCTTAGATCTTGCACTGATGCTACAAATCTCCTAAGCCATGTATGAAAGGTAAGAAATTAACAATCCTTTGTCTAATGCAGACTATTCTCTTGTGGCACAAGTAAGGACGGGGATTCATTCTTGGTTGAATGGAATGAAAGTGAAGGGAAAATAAAGAGGACATATTCTGGTTTTAGAAAGAATGCTAATGGTGTAGTACAGTTTGACACCACAAGGAATCGCTTTTTGGCTGTTGGTGATGATAGCCAGATTAAACTTTGGCATATGGATAATACAAATATTCTCGCCAGCACTGAAGCTGAGGGAGGGCTTCCGGTCAGCATCTCATTTTTCATTTGACCTTCCCTATTTTTACATCTTTTATTGATTGAAGAACTACTTTGATTGCAATTTGGCTATCTTACTTTGATGTTGGGATGGTATAGAGTCTTCCCCGATTGAGATTCAACAAGGAAGGAAATTTGCTTGTTGTTACTACAGCAGACAATGGATTTAAGGTTCTTGCAAATGCCAATGGTCTTAGAACTTTACAAGCAATGGAGGCTCGATCTTATGAAGCATCTAGAACACCACTTGAGATAAAGGTTATATGTCTTCATCACAATTCCATCACAGTGCTAACTTCTTTTCTCTCTTAAGTTATGAACATTTATTGACAACTTACGTTTTTGCTTGAGTATGGATCAGGTATCTAGTTCTGCCATGGGTACAAGCATCGGTCAGGGTGTTAGCAAAGTAGAACTTGTAGACAGCCCTGCCAGGCCTTCTACTAGTCTTGTATGCTGCAATGCACTAAGCTTTACGCTCTGTTGATATTTTAGTTTTGGTTAGAGAATGAGTGGCATTTGCTCTGCCCATATTAAAGAGCATAAAAGATTTATTATAACAAGTTGAGAGGTTTCATGGACCATTGCTCAATGGTGTTTAGTTTGCTCGTCACTGATGCAATTTTACCAGTTTTTTGAACCCGTCATCTAAGTTGAGTTAAAATTTCTTGTAGAATGGAGTTGAACTGATGGCTAGAGGCATTGAAAAGCCAAGGAATTTGGAACAAGTGTCTGATAAAACCAAACCCTGGGAACTGACTGAGATTGTTGACCCCACAAATTGTCGAACAGTCACCATGCCAGACAACTTGGATACTGCTAGCAAGGTTTTACTTCAATATTTTTTTTCATCTCTATTTTTTAACATTATCTTTTAGGAATATCTTGTTCATTTTATCAACTTTTTATTGCATGTATATATCAAGGTTGCTAGACTTCTTTACACAAATTCTGGTGTTGGGGTTCTTGCTCTTGGAACAAATGGGGTCCAAAAGCTATGGAAATGGATTCGCAGTGAACAAAATCCTAGTGGCAAGGTGAATTATTCTCTGGAGACATCGATGTATCATATGCCTGTTTTGTACTTACGATACTAGTTGAAAAGTTTCCATGCGGAATCTTTCTAAATTTATCTTTTGTCGTTTTATAGGCCACTGCTAGCATTGTTCCACAACTTTGGCAACCAAACAGTGGGCTTCTTATGATTAATGATGTCCCCGAAAATTCTGAAGATGCAATTCCTTGCATAGCACTGTCAAAGAACGACTCCTATGTAATGTCTGCATGTGGCGGAAAGGTTTCATTGTTTAATATGATGACATTCAAGGTAAATTAATGTGTGTTTTGAAAATTTTCTGTTGTGCCTGCAAATTTAGTTAGGTATAATTTAACATTGCTTTTGAAAAGTGCGGTGAAGAAGTGTTTCTAAAAGTTTGGTTTGAGGTTAAGTGTTTAGCATTGCTCTCAAAAGGTGCATTTGAGAAAATAAATAACCATTTTAGACATGTTGTTGCGAGGTAGAAAATATGCATTTAAATGATATTTAAATTATTTACTATTAAAATGTATAAAATCTATAAACCTAAATTATGATAAATAAAAAATATATAATTTATCTAAAAATATTTGACATGATAGATATAAAATTTTCCAACCAAAATAGAAATATAAATTTATAAATTATAAAATCAACTTACCATAGGATAACAAATGGAAGCTAAAAAAAAAGCAATTTTGGCTCTAGAAGTACTTTTCAAACTTACAAATTTTAGTTTCTGCGTTATGGTTAAAAAGTGCTTTTCAAATGCACTTTTTTCTTCAAAAGACATGTTTGGCATTACTTATGCCCCCAAAAGCTTTTTTGAAATGCAATGCTCAATGGGGCCTTAGCCAAGAATTAAGAATGCGAAGTGAGGTCGAATTGATCGGCTCTCCAGTTTATGGTTCAACCTTATTGAAAACTGAGAAAAATGAAATTAATAGTAATTAAGAAATTTTCATATGAATTATGAAAAAAATCAGAACAAATTAAGAAAAAGTATATTCACAAAAATCTAAGCCCAAAACACAGAGAAAATAAACCAATTTTTTAAATAAAAAATTCTTTATCAATATTTTGGTGTTCTGTTTGTGGTTTTCTTTTCCGACAGTTATTTGCCTTTTGCCAGTTTCCGGGTTCAATCTGTAAGGTTGAACTGCCAACAGGTTGAATCAGCCGGTCGGATCTGTTTTTTTAGTAACTGTAGCTAGCATGGAGTTTCTTGTCAACCTCGATTCCATCTTCAACGATCTTTTACTTGATGTGAGATTGCATTGATTTGCAGGTAATGACAACTTTTATGGCACCTCCTCCAGCTTCAACATTCTTGGCATTTCACCCGCAGGATAATAATATCGTAGCAATCGGAATGGATGACTCGGCCATCCATATTTACAATGTCAGGGTGGATGAGGTAGATTATTTAAGTAAATCTTCGTATCTTTTATCAATAGCAGTGCCTTTAGATATTTAACACAGAGAGGTGCGCATTTTATGTTAGGTCAAAACAAAATTGAAGGGTCACCAAAAACGCATCAGCGGTTTAGCATTTTCCACCAGTCTTAACATCCTAGTTTCTTCTGGTGCTGATGCTCGGGTATGCTTCATCATCAAACCTCTGTCTGGTTTGTGTGTGGTGGTACCTTTCATTATTAGTAACAAAAATGTGGTTAACGTTGAAAGAGTTCAGACTATACTGCTTCCTGCATTTGTTTTGTTTTGATACTTGGGCGCAGGAGTCAGGGGTGAGGGATCGGTTATGGTTATGTGTTTAACACGGGTATAGTTAATTTTTATGAAGTGAGTGTACAATTGGAGAACACTGCCTCCATACCTGTCCCGGTTATGTATAGGATACAAGTGTTGGACATGGATACTTAAAAGGAAGATGAAGAGTCAGAGTAAAATAGCAAGAAATTCAGTTGACTGAAAAAAACTTCTCACATTATGCCTAATCATATTTAATGACTATTGGTTCTTATTGTACTGCTTATCCCATTCGCTTCTTTCTTTCTGCAGCTTTTCTTTTGGAACACCGATAAATGGGAAAAGATAAAATCAGTTACACTTCCACTGCCTGCTGGAAAGGCCCCTCAAGGTGACACTCGAGTTCAGTTTCACTCTGATCAAGTTCGATTGTTAGTGTGCCATGAAACACAGCTTGCAGTATATGATGCTAGCAAGATGGAATGCATTCGGCAGGTAAAAAGCTATAACACCTTAAATAATGGATTTCTACCTTTTACATTGCAGTGGACAAATTTTACGGTTCTATTTTATGTTGCAGTGGATGCCACAAGAAGTACTTTCTTCATCTATATCGTGTGCAGTATATTCCTGCAATAGCCAGCTAGTATATGCTACTTTTACTGATGGTAACATTGGAGTATTTGATGCTGATAGTTTAAGGCTCAGATGTCGAATTGCACCATCCGCGTATATCTCTCCTGCATCCTCAAACAGGTTACAGCTTATATCACCATGTCATTTGCTTCGGGTTTATTTATTTATTCTATATGGATTGAAAGTTTTATCAACTGTGATGCATGGGGTGTGCTGGTTAATTAGGTTAATCGACCGAAGTGATCAACATTTGGTTTCTGTTTAATATTTATGAGAGGTCGATTAAGTTCGTTTTGGGTGTTTCTTTAAACCAAATTGGACTAGCTTTAAGAAGCTTTGCATGGAACATGCAAGTGAGACCTTACTTCTTATTTCGATGTTCTACTATGACAGCCAAACTGTGCACCCACTTGTAGTAGCGGCACACCCGCAGGAAGCCAATCAGATAGCTTTGGGATTGACGAATGGTGCTGTTAAAGTTATAGAACCCTCGGAAGCGGAGAGGAAGGGGGGGCTTGTACACGTGGATAACGGAACAGATGGCAGGGCAGCAACATCATCCACCACTAACACTTCTGAACAGTTACAGCGATGAGCTTCCTGACACTTGTAAGGCGATATGTATAATTTGTAGTTGTCCGTTTTGTTTGTCTAATTATGTGTTTGAACATAGGAAGGAAAAAAACACGTTTAGATCAAGTGAACAAAGAAAGTCTTTATGTAGGGCACTAATATGTGACATTTAATTACTTACTGTTGCATATTATTTGGATTCAAGTGGCAGATATACATGTATTTAACGCGAGAACGTTCAATTGTTTTATTTTTTTATGTACTTGGAGTGTCCTTTGGGGAAAAATAGAAAAGAAAAAACAAACAGAAAATAAGAAAAAAAAAACTATATTGACAAGAAACCAAGGATGAAGAGGAATAACTTTTAGCTCGAGCTTGACTCCAACGGAGATAAAATTTAAACTATTCAAATTTGTTTGACTAGTTTCATTTATTTAATTCAGAAATAATTTTGATTCTCCTGCTGCAAATAAATTATTCGAATTTATGCTAACCACCCCTTTTTCTTTTGAATAATGGGCAGGTGATTTAGGTTTCTAACCGAAGATTCCAACCTAAATTTTTGACGGAATGAAATGAAAATTATTTAATATTAATAAATATAGTAAATAAAAGAAAAATCTGTTGTAATTTCGTAAGTTATTTGAATCAAAGTTTAGAATATTTGAAATTATCTTGCCCAATTTAAATTTGACTTAACAACGATTAGGTGCAGAGCTAAAAAAAATTAATTTTGGTGTTAAAATTTAAAATTTATAAATAAATTATTTTACATGAGATGCTGAAGGATGCACATGTTAAGTGATCTTTGTAAGTATATGATTTATACTTATGGTTTAAAGCATGGTAGTTGCTTTGGAAAATGGTTTGGTTTTATGCTTGTTAAAAATAGTGAGGTAAGAGGTAAATGGTTAATTATATTGGCATGTGATGTGGTTTTAAAATTGTTATCGGATATAGTTAGCCGTCCATAGGATTGATAGTGCACTATAATAAGTCGCCTTGGATGCCGAGGGGGTTTATTCGGTGTACTGAATACTCAATCCAAGTACCCTAATAGTCGAGGGTTATATGGTACCGTAAACTTTCGTGAGTGGATTAAGCATTCAACCGATGAAAGGGGTTGGTGTCCCCGTAGGTTGAAAGTGTACCCAGTTGTTAATGTACCATGATTGTGATTGTATCGCTATTCCGGTTGAAATGGCGTGAAGTGTTGGGTAATGTAACACCCCAGTTTTAGGGCTTAGCGGTTTAGAGGGTTTATTAGACAGTTCGGTGGACCGAAATAGAGATTCGAGTCGATTTCGAGATCATATATTTTTGGTGTTGGAAAATTTATGAAAAAATGCTTAAAAATCATTATTAATTATGTATTTAATAATGGTGGAATCAATTTTGAAAAAATGAGTTTTGGAAGATGGACATTTTGGTTAGTGACCAAAATGAAAGTTTTGAAAACTGTAATTTTCTAGTGACTAAAATGAAAAGGGTCAAATACTTAGAATCTTTAAGGAGCTATTTTACCAATTGGTTTCTGATGATTTCTCCCTTGATTTAATTGATTTTAACATGTGATTTAATTAATAATTAAAGTGAATTTTGTTAAAAAGTTAGTTATCTTTTCTAAACAAAAATCACGTCATTTTCTCTCAACTTTTTCCTCTCCATTCTCTCCTCAGCCAAACACTCAGATTTCATCAAATTTCCAAAGGTGAGGTGGTTTTTAACTTGATTTTATTGTTTTAAATTGTTTTATAAAGATTGATTACACAAAATCTTACATTAATCTTGTGTTTTCTTAGCTTTTCACAAACCAATTGAGGGAGAAACTTTACAATAGGGGTAAGGTCCGAGATCTCCTCTATTGTATGGTTCTTTATTGAAATTCCCAAGCATTTGATCCTTGTTTTTGTGTTTCTAATATGATTTTGATGATTTTCTAATGATTTAATGAGTTCCTTGAGGAAAATGAGTTGATTTACGAATTGGTTCTGATATCTAGTAAGTAATGGTGATTTGATTTATATTTTGGATGTTTAATAATGTTGATAAGTGATTTTTATCAATGGAATCCCGAAACTTAAGAATCTCTATTTGTTTAGGTTATTAGTTTTGAGGTTTTCTGGTGTTTTTGTGGTTGTAAGGTTGCTGGAGGTAGTAGCTTGTTTTGGATCTTTTTTTAGATGTGTTTTGATGTTGGAAATGATGCTAGGTTGATAGATGTTGCCTGAGTTGTGAATCGATGTGTTTTGGTTATGTTTTCGGTTGTTGTGGAGGGTTAATTATAGAGGTTTTGTGGAGATCCGAGAAGGATTGTGTTTGTTGAGTTTAGAATGCATTATGATGCATTAATCCTCCATTGTTGTGTGGTAAAAACATGGGAGGTTGATCCGGAAGTGATTGGAGAAGCGTAGAAGGCTTCGGATGCTTGTTTTCGCGTCGGCGAATCGAAGTTTTGTGTATTGGTGAGTGAAAACGTGGTTTAAAGCGTTTTACTGTTTTGAGAACAGAGTTTGGGAGTTAAGGTAGAGCTTGAAAGGCTTACCTAGACTCAGAAGTAAGTATAAAGTGGAATTACTCTCTCGGTCGTGCTAGTTTGAAATGGTTTATGCACTTGTTTTAATTACATGTTACCTACTATTTAAGCATGTTTTAAAGTATTTGATATACCGTTTTTAAGCATGAAATGCTGAAGGATGCACATGGTAAGTGATCCTTGTAATTATGGTTTATACTTTTGTTTTAAAGCATGGTTGTTGCTTTGGAAATGGCATGGTTTAATGCTTGTTAAAACAGTGAGGTAAATGTTAATTGGTTAATTATATTGGCAAGTGATGTGGTTTTAAAATTGTTATCGGATATAGTTGGCCGACCATAGGATTGAGTGCACCGTAAATAAGTCGCCTTGGATGTTGAGGGGTTTATATTGTGTACCGAATACTTCATCCAAGTACCCTAACGGTAGAGAGGCTTAACGATACCGAATACTCCCGTTAGTGGGTTAAGCATCTAACCGATGAGAGGGATTTGTATCCCCATGGGTTGAGATTATACCCGGTTGTTATTGTACCATGATTGTGATTGTATCGCTATTCCGGTTGAGACGGCTTGAAGTGTTGGGTTAACACTTGTTGAATCCGTGTATCCGATGAACTCTTTTGTTATTGGACTGGTTAAATGATCACTTGAAAGCCAATATAATTGTTAATGTATCGTTAAAATTCTTTATGTGGTATAATGTGATTTATACATGTTTCTCCTTAAGCTTTGCATTTGGTAGTAATGCATGAGAATGCTTAAGTGGAGGGTTAGCAATGTAACTTGTTGTTGGTTAATGATACATGTAGCATCTGTTTAGTATGCTGGTTTTTAATGACATAAAATGCATGTTTTTAAAGAGGTATGATGATGTTTTAAAGGATGATGTTAAGTAAATGGTTTTAAATGCATTGATGGTGTTTGCTTTTGAGCACTCCTCACTAAGCCTTGTGTGCTTACACTCTCGTTGTCCATCAATGTAGATAATTGAGGTCTTGGAAGGAAGCAAGAAGCAAGGGGATCTTGGCAAGACTTGTTTCCAAAGTATGTTAGAGACTAGACTATAATGAATAAGGGCAACGGGGTACTTGCTGTGTATTGGGAGATGTTTTGTGAAACTCCCAGTTTGAGCATGTTTCTTTAGTTGCTCTTGGTTTGTAAATGGCCTTTAAGGTTTGTTTTGGTGCTGGTTTACCTTTTGATATGTTGGTTGGATGCATATTAGGAAGCATGCATATAGATTTCCTATTTGATGCATGAATCCTTGTGGTGTTGATAGATATGTGGTGTTAGTTAGTATGAAATATGTTTGACATGTTGGTATTGAGTTTAAAGCATGTTGGAGTGGTTTGAGTATGCTTATGAGATGAAAAATCAGCCAAATGTGACATTACAGACCTAGGCGTACCGATACGCGGGGGACCGTATCGGTACGGCTAGGCAATTTCAGGCTTGTAGGATCAATCAGGTCTGGTGCGTTTCGGTACGCCTAGGAAAATTTGGCCTGGAGTACTGGTACGGGGATGAGCGTTTCGATACGAGTTTTAGCCACTGGAATTCACTTTTGTAACTCGAACCCACGTATCGAAACACCTAAGGAACCGTATCGGTACGGTTGTAAATATTTCAAAAGTTTGGTATTTCAGTTAGGCGTATCGAAACAGCTTGGTGGTGTATCGAAACGGTGTGTTTTAAACCGTATCAGTACGGGCTTACCCGTTTCGATACAGATGGCCGTTTTTCCTATTAATGTCATTTTGGGCAGTTTTGCTTTCTTTGCTTTTTAGTCCCTAAATCTTGCCGATGCAATTATATGTGGTAGAATGATCAGATTGAGCTGAAATTTGTGATGAAGGTTTGGAATCTGTCTAATTAAAGATTGGTAACTTAAAAATGAGTTTTAATCCTAAAATTTTTTGTATTTGCAATTTGGTCCCTAACTTGCACACGTGATCAATTGGATGTTAAATTAATGCTCGATTGAGTTAGGGTTATACCTGATGTCTGTATGAACATGTAGGGTTAATAAATGGACATCTAAATAAGATAAAAAGAAAAAAATGGATCGGGTTTGATTGAATCTCTTCAATTTGCTATGGTAAACCTAATATAGCCTTCTTGGTTCGGTTGGGCGTCTAGGCCGGGTCAAGGGGGTTACATTTGGTGGTATCAGAGCCAAGTTTGGTTCATTTAGGAGGTGGTTGTGTTGTTACTGTGAGTTATACTCTGTTGTTTGATT
Source organism: Hibiscus mutabilis (assembly GCA_019671005.1). NCBI lineage: Eukaryota > Viridiplantae > Streptophyta > Magnoliopsida > Malvales > Malvaceae > Hibiscus > Hibiscus mutabilis. The sequence continues at coordinate 16,187,718 of CM033739.1, read as the reverse complement.
TGTATAGTGATTGTTGTATGTACGCTGGTTGATATGCACGGTGATTGATATATGAATGTTGATTGTTGTATGCTATGTTGGGGATGTTTTGGGGTACCCATTGCCTTATTATTATAGTCTAGAAAGTTTTGATTTTTGAAATGGAAAGTCTTGGATCCTTGCTTGAGGCTGGCCTGATTGTTTTTTTTGTTTTGAAATGATTATCATGCCCTAGATATATTTTAGCACGATGAGACCGAGGAGAGAGTTGCGATCTAGCGCGATTGCTGCTCCCGCTGGGTAGGATGATGAGGGAGAAGTTGTACCTCTTGGAGGAGGGTTGCCACCGCACCTACCTAATCCACTTGAGGGAGTGGAGCAAGTACCACCTGCGCTGGTGGGGCCAGGGATGGGTGATATGGCACCGTTGATTCAGGCCATGACCGGTGCGTTCTAGGCAATAGTTGCGGGTGTTCGTATGCCAGCACCACCGGTTGATGGGCAAGGTTTGCCGCTTGAGCGTCTTCGTAGCTTGGGCAGAATTGAGTTTCGAGGGTTGCCGCCTAAGGCTTCTGAGGGTTGGTTGGCCAGTATTGAGAGGATATTGGGCCAGATGGGGTGCACTGATGCACGTAAGTTGGGTTGTGCTGTTTCCCTGCTGTAGGGTGATGCCTATACGTGGTGGACTACCACGATATCCGGTATGGCATCTGAAGATGTGTCTTGGGAGTTCTTCTGTGAGGTTTTTCGGAAGAAGTTTTTGGGAGTCCGATATCAGGACGAGAAGAAGCGTGAGTTTATGGCATTGGTGTAGGGCAGTATGTCTGTTGCGGAGTATGAGGTGCAGTTCGTGAGGTTGAGTCGGTATGCACCTGATTTGGTTCCTAACGAGCGTACTCTATGTGATCGTTCCCGTTATGGGCTTGTGCAGGATGTTAAGACATACATGCTTGCTACTGATTATACCGATTTTGATGTGTTGGTTTTGCGAGCCAAGGATGTGGAGCAAAATTTGGGTTTGGCTTCTGGATCTCGAGGTTCTAGCTTGGGTAAGAGAGCTGCTGATTTGGGTTATAGCGGTGGTCAGGCTAAGAGACACCGTGACAAGAGGTTTCGCTTGGAGCCGAGGCATGGTGGAGGTGCAGGTGGAAGTGGAGTCCAAGGGCAGGAAGCCCAGGCTAGAGCGTCGTTTAGCACATGTTGGGTTTGTGGATCCCGAGATCATTTGAGGCGAGATTGCCCGTATTTGGCCAGAGAGGGTCAGGCACTTGCACCTGTGGTGGCTAATGTTTGTTGGAGTTATGGGTCAAGTGACCATCAGAGGTGTGAATGTCCGTTGTTGGTTCGAGGTGGGCAGGGTGCTGCACATGTTGTTGCTCCGTAACGTGGTCGTGGCTATGGACCATTTTAGCGTCGAGAGGTAGGATAGAGGACTGTGGCTGATACTGTTGCTATCCAGCCTGAGGGAGGTGGACCAGCTAGGGTGTATGCGCACAGTGAGGGTCGCAATGACACTGATGTGATTGTAGGTACTTTTACCCTACAGTCTTTGTCGTTGTATTCGTTGGTTGATTCTGGTTCTACTCATTCATACATTTTGAGTGAGCATGCTGAGCTGCTTGATATATCTGTTGAAATTCTTAATGTGGGTGTTAGAGTAACCAGTTCTCTTAGGGAGACAATTGCGGTTAGGAGGTTGTATCGTAGGTTTCAGCTGATGGTTCAGGGACATGTGTTCGCCGTGGATTTGATGAAGTTACCATTCCATGGGTTTGATGTGATTTTGGGTATGGATTGGTTGACCAAAGACCGGGTAGTGGTGGATTTTGAGACCAAACTGATATCCTTGAAGTTGTCGGATGATTATGAGGTGGTGGTTGTTGGCGGGAATGCCAAATTTTTGTCTAATGTTGTTTCAGTTTTGGAAGCAAGACGAATGTTGGATTCGGGATGTCATGCTTGATTGGCCTATGTATGAATCCCGGATCAAAGGAGTTGAGAGTGCAGGATGTTCGCACCATATGTGAGTTTCTGGGTGTTTTTTCGGAGAAATTACCAGGGTTGCCACCTGACCGTGAGGTAGAGTTTGGCATCGAGGTCTTTGCGGGTACGGTACCGGTATCAATAGCTCCGTACCGCATGGCTCCGAATGAATTGAAGGAGTTGAAGACACAGTTGTAGGAGTTGCTTGATCGTGGGATCATTAGACCTAGTGTCTCACCGTGGGGAGCACCGGTGCTGTTTGTTAAAAAAAAGATGGTACGTTGCAAATGTGTATAGATTACCTGCAGTTGAATAAGTTGACAATAAAGAACAAGTATCCCTTGCCGCGGATAGATGACCTATGTGATCAGTTTAGGGGAGCTTCGGTGTTTTCAAAGATAGATTTGAGGTCGGGGTACTCCAGTTGAAGGTGAAGGAGGTGGATGTGCCCAAAACAGCTTTCCGTACGAGGTACGAGCATTATGAGTTTCTTGTGATACCGTTTGGTTTGACCAATGCTCCAGCTGCTTTTATGGACATGATGAACCGTGTGTTTCATGAGTTTTTGGATCAGTTTGTGGTTGTGTTCATCGATGATATCCTTGTGTACTCCCGTACCGAGGAGGACCATGATAGACATTTGAGGATTGTGCTTCAAACGCTGTTGGCTAATCAACTTTATGCTAAGTTAAGCTTGTGTTATAAACTTCGAAAATAACTGGGAAAAATCTCTACCCCTAGTAGAGTTTTCTTACAACAATAGCTACCAGACATCTATCCAGATGGTTCCATTCGAAGCTCTATACGGAAGGAAATGTAGAACTCCCTTGTGCTGGTCTGAACTAGGACAAAACAAAGTATTGGGACCTCAATTACTCAGAGAAACCGAGGAACAAGTTCAAATCATACATGATCGATTGAAGCAAGCCTTTGATAGACAGAAAGCCTATGCAGACTTAAAAAAGAGAGACATCCAATACAATGTTGGAGACAAGGTCTTCTTGAAAGTGTCCCCTGGGAAGAAAGTCTTTCGATTTGGAAGAAAAGGGAAACTCAGTCCCTGATTCATTGGACCATTCGAAATCGTTGAAAGGATTGGTACAGTGGCTTATCGATTGGCACTCCCAAGTGAATTTGATAAGATCCACAATGTCTTCCATGTCTCCATGCTTAGAAAATATCGATCTGACCCATCCTATGTCCTTGAGCCTGAAGAAGTAGAGTTGAATCCTGACCTATCTTATGAAGAAGAGCCAATATGAATACTTGACAAAGAAGTTAGAAGACTCCGAAACAAGATCGCTCCCTTGGTGAAAGTATTATGGAGGAATCATAAAATAGAAGAGGCAACTTGGGAACCCGAGGCTACGATTAGAGATCAATATCCTCATCTATTCAATTCAGGTAAATTCGAGGGTGAATTTATTTTAAGGGGGGGGGAGAATTGTAATACCCCAAAGTATAGTCTAGTAGTATGTTGCTAAAATATTGATAACTTAATTTAATGATACCCTTGAAAATTGATGATTAAATAAGAAGTTAGGATCAAATTGAATGAAATGAGAAATTAGATAGTTAAATTCCTAAGTGCTAAACCGTATAGGATGTCAAGTTTTGAGTTTGCATGGAGCATTTGTGGGAATTAAAGGACTAGGACATGTGGCAAGTTAAGAATTAACCCATGTGTTATGGGAAGGAAGGAAGCCGGCCAAGTGTGAAGGATAGTCAATCCTTGGTTAATTATCTTCATCATTCTCCTTAAGGTACCGATTTCCCTTGTGAGAGAAAGAAATAGAGAATTATTAGTCACCTTCATGTGAGTTCCAATCTTGAGAAAAAATTGATGAATTTGCTCGGTTGTCTAGTGGAGAAAGGAAAGAAATTAACTTTCACTCTTTTTGTAGGATGATACAAACTTGATTTTCAAGTATTTTTGTCTTTATGATTTTCGAATGGTTAGATTGTTAGAAAATAATTTGGTGTCATGAATTATCCTAGAATATCCGAATAGCATGCATGATAAATTCTCATGTTTTGGTTAGATTGTTATATATTTAAGTGTTGAATTGTTAGAAATTGAGTAAATGGTTCCAGTGAACCTATTTGAGGCTGCTATTATCATGATATGTTCTAGAAATTGTTGGGAAGTTGCTGGAAAATTTGTCACAATTGAAATGTGTAAACATGCTTGAGTATATAAAATGCTCTGTTTTGATCACATTGGTAGGAGAATGAAACTGACCTAGACATGTAAGAACATGTGTATAAGTTGAATTAACATGTTAGAAGTATTATCTAAGTGATTAAAGAAGCTGGAAACTTAAGCTAGAGTAATCTGCCCAGAATACCTTGTTCTGGACAGTAACTTTGAAAAATCTCTATAAATTGTACAAATGGAATTTAAGGCTGAAAATTTAATGGATAGTACCTTAATATGTCTAAATTCACTAGGAGAAAACAGAATTGAATTCAGAATTGTAGAAATAAAACAATAGGGACAGTGCAAACTGTCAAGTGTTGTAATTACCCTGTCTTTAAGTAAAAAAACTGTATTAATTGGTAAATAATCAGAATGAAAGGCCTATATGGTTAGAAAGACAATTAAGTTAGCTTTCCAACGGTGTAAACCAATTGAAATTCCGACTTGCGGAATGAAAGTTATGCATATTTTATTAAGTAATGCACATGCTGCTAGGCAGCAGCCTTGATGTTTTGAAATGAATGAATTATGAGTATTGTTGCCTTGTTTTGAATAAATAAATGTACTTGTCTGGACCTTGATTTACTTGTATGGATTGTTAGAGCAAGGAGTAAAACTTGTGGAGGAAGAAAGGAGTGGCCAAGCTAGTGGCAAACACAAAGGAATTTGGATCCAAGATTAGCTAAGCTTGGAGTGTGAGTGTAGTTTACAATAGGTTTAGGACTTAGGTCCTAACCAAATGTGCATGATTATCTTCTTTCCATTGATATGCCATGTTAATGATCTCAATTTTAACTTGAATATGAATAAAAGGGAAGAATGGACTAAGCTAAAATTGTGAATAAGTAATAGCATGCAAAATTGAGAAATTAATAAGAAAGAAAAGTGAAAACAAATGAATGTTTCCATGCTTGGATATGACTTGTTATAATGTTTGCTTGATATTGCTCCTTGATACAAATGCTTGAACCTTGATGCCTTGATTGTGATCATTTAGAATAAGTGCCTATATGTACTTTTATGATTTAATTACTTGTTAACATGATATAAATCATGAACTTAAGATCTTGCTTGATGCCTAAGAGATGGCATATGTTAATTGCTTGCTTGAATGACAAGATTAAGTTGCAAAGTGTAGAGCTAAGGCTCAATTGGCCTAAGGGCTGTGTATATGAACATGATCTTGCAATGTATCACTTGAATTGATCCTTGAATAAGCTATTGCTTGACATAAACATGTAATACTTGAATAAGTGATTCATAATTGAACAAAGCCTTGGTTGTTAGTGGTCATAGGTAGAAGGGCATGCCTTAGAGTCTAGAGCTCATTGTGTCAGGGTGGACTACGGTCCAGGGCTAAGGCCCCTAATTGGTGACAGATGGAGGGTACGTATGTGTGGTCTTTGGCGATAGTAGGAGGGTTGACTAGTGCTACGGCACATCTCGTGGCGACAGTTAGTTGGAGACTCGATTACTTGGACAACTAAATACCAAGGGCATAAACTAAAGAAAGAAAATGAGAAATAATTAAAGAATAAAGCTTACATGATACTTGAATTACATGATACTTGAGATTACTTGATTCTTGAACTACTTGATACATGAACTACTTGATTCTTGAACTACTTGATACATGAACTACTTGATTCTTGAACTACTTGAAGCTTGAATTACTCGAATTTCTTGACATTTAATGCTTGATTCTTAACATGGAACTCTTGAAATGATAATTGCTTATGCTTGAATCTTGTATTGAATAAATTGCTACTTGGATTACTTGATATGTATTCTTGAAAAGACAAACATGTAAACTTGAACTAATATGTAGTTGACTTGAATGGAAATGTGTATATTGCTTAAGTATGCTAATTGGCTTGAAATAAAGATTGAGCAAAGCTTGAAGTGAATTGCTTCCAACTTGGACTAAGCAACTTAGTTAATTGATACATGTTAATAAAATGGTTAGAAATAGTTGCTACCTCACTAAGTACAATCTTGTACTTATTACTCTTGTTTTCATTCTTCCCAACCACAGATTAAGGATTCGATCATTGCTTGATCCTGAAGCCTGAATTCTTGAGCTCGTAGCAAGACGCAAGCATAGTTAAAGTATGGACATACTTGTTTTGTACTCCCCTAGTTGGTGGCACTTAGTTGTATATGATGTCTAGTGCAAGCATTTTGAACACTTGAAACTTATATATGTATATATGTCTTGAATGAGCCTATCATGTTATGAACTTGGTGGTTAATGTAAATTAAGTAATGAAATCTAATTCTATGTATTGGAAATTGTATCTTGCTGTGCATATAAGTATTGATTTGTATCTAATGAATGTTCAAAGTAATTGACCTAGACTATTATGCCTATTCGAATGACTTGTATAATGTGATAATTACTTGCGTGATCATACCTTGTTGTAGTATTTTTATAAGATTGAATGGTAAATGCCGAATGGTAAGGATGGAATATGCTTGCTTGGAATCAAGGTATGTACTTATGATCATGTTTAATAAGTTAAGTATGTAATGTCACATGTATCAAGCTAAAGAGAACATAATGAAATGAAACATGTTTACTTATTTAGGTTTCGAATGATGATGATTGTATGATAATGTTAATTGAAATTTTTGGTAACCTATAATGTATGTAATTAAGATTTCTTACATGTTAAGTAATGTATGTTTGGTTACTTGCTAGTTAAGTAACTCATCTAATAGGGATGAGTTAGCCTATTCTTGCTTTGTTCTTGCTTGTATTGTTCATTAGTAACGCTCCTGAACCGGTTTCCTGCCAACCCGGGTAGGGGGTGTTACATGGGTCCTGTTGCTTATCGTTTGAGGTTACCTCCTGAGTTGGAGAGGATTCATGATGTGTTTCATGTTTCGATGTTGCAGAGGCATCGGTCGGATCCCTCGCATGTTATGCCAGTGGAGGATATTGAGTTGAGGCTGGATCTATCTTATGATGAGGAACCGGTAGAGGTTCTTGATTCCAACTGTAAGGTTCTGTGTGGCAAGACAGTCGAGCTTGTTAAGGTGTTGTGGAGGCAACGCGGTGTTGAGGAGGCCACGTGGGAACGCAAGTAAGATATGTTGGAATAGTTTTCGCACCTGTTTCCTCCAGGTAAAATTCTGAGGACAGAATTTCTTAAGTGGGGGAGAGTTGTAACGCCCCGATTTTGGGCCTAGCGGTTTTGTGGCTTGTTAGACGGTCCAGTGGATCGGGTTAGGAATTCGAGTCGAATTCGGGAGCAAATTTTTTTCGGTAAGATAAAAATGTAGAAAAATGGTTAAAAATCATATTTTAATATATGGTTAATATTGGTGAAAACAATTTTGGAAAATGGGTTTTGGAAGTGTGACATTTTGATTAGTGACCAAAATGTAATTTTTGAAAACTGGTTTTTAAAGGTGACTAAAATGAAAGTGATCAAACCCTTAAAATCCTTAATGGGGTATTTTACCAAGTATTTGCTGGTGATTTCTCCCATCAATTAAACCTTTTTAACATGTGTTTTAAAAGCTATTTAAAAGATGAATTGGTTATTAAAATGTTATCATTTTCAAGAAAATTGACGTAACTTTTCTCTCAACTTTTCTCTCCACTTCTCTTCTGCCAAACACTCAAGTTTTCATTGAAAATCATAGGTGAGAGATCATTTTACTTAGATTATTGATTTGTAATTGATTCTTTAACTTTGTTTTACAAAACTTCATTGGAATCTCGTGTTTTCTTAGCTTTCAACAAGCCAATTGAGGGAGAAATCACACAATAGGGGTAAGGTCCATGTTCTTCTCTATTGAATGGTTCTTTATTGACATACCCAAGTGTTTGATCCTTGATTTATGGTATATAATCTGATTTTGTGTTTTTATATTGAATTTATTGATTTAATTTGGTGAAATTGATGAAATAGTGAAAAATTCGTATTTGATCTATTTTCTAATGTTGGAGATTGGTTTTAATCATATTTTGGATTTATTATTATGTTGATAAGTTGTTTTTAACAATGGAATCCCAAAACTCTTGAATCCCTAGTTGTTTAGGTTGTTAGATTTGTGTTTTTGTGAAGTTGTGATGGATGTTTAATTGCTGGAAGTATTTGGATGAATTAATCATGTTTTTGAGTGTTAATTGATGATTATGGAAGTGTTAGATTGTTATATTGTGGCTAGGTTGTGTTTGGAAAGGTTTAGGTGATGATTTCGGTTGTTGTGGTTGGGTAATTTTGAGAGGTTTGTGGAAGTCTGAGAGGAATTGTTGTTGCAGTGTTTTGAATGCATTAATCCTCTATTGCAATGTGGTTAAAACAGGGGAGGTTGATCCAAAAGTGATCGGTAAAGCTTTGGAGGCTTCAGACGCTTGATTTTGCGTTGGCGAATCGATGTTTCACGTATCGATGAGTGAGACCGTGGATTCCAGCTTTGGAATACTTTAAAGGTGGTTTATGGGAGTTTAAACTTAGCTTGATACGATGGTTTAAACTCAGAAGTAAGTAAATGTGGTTTTTCTCCCTCGGTCGTGCTAGTGTGAAATGATTTTTATGCACTTGTTTTGATTTACATTGAGCCTACTGTTTAAGCATGTTTTAAAGAATTTGAGATACTGTTTTTAAGCATGAATTGCTGAAGGATGCACATGGTAAGTGATCCTTGTAAGTATATGGTTTTTACTTGTGTTTTGAAGCATGGTTGTTGCTTTGGAAAATTGGTTTGGTTAAAGCTTGATGAAAACAATGAGGTAAATGGTTAATTATATTGGAAAGTGATGTGGTTTTAAAATTGTTATCGGATATAGTTGGCCAGCCATAGGATTGATAGTGCACTATAATAAGTCGCCTTGGATGTTGAGGGGTTTAGATCCGTGTACCAAAAACTCCATCTAAGTACCCTAACGGTAGAGGGGTTTTACAGTACCCTATACTCCCGTTAGTGGATTAAGCATTTAACCGAGATAAGGGGTTGGTGTCCCCATGGGTTGAAAGTGTACCCGGTTGTTTAGGTAACGCGATTGCGATTGCATCGCTATTTTCTGTTGAGATGGCTTGAAGTGTTGGATGAACACTTGTTGAATCCGTGTATCCGATGAACTCTTTTGGAAATGGAACTTGGTTAATTATCACTTGTGAGCCAATATAATTGTTGATGTAACATTGAAAAGTTTATGTTGTATAATGTGATTTATACATGTTTACTCTTTAAGCTTTGCATATGGTTGTTATGCATGGGAAAGCTTAAATTGAGGTTGAGCAATGGGACTTTGCTGTTGGTTAGTGATACATGTTGCATATGGTTTAATATGCTGGTTTTAAAAGATGTTAAGTGCATGGTTTTAAAGGCATAGTAATGTTTTAAGGGATGTTTGAAATGAGGTTTCAATGTAATGTTGAGAAATGATTTTAATGCATTGATGGTGTGTTGTTTTTGAGCACTCCTCACTAAGCCTAGTGGACTTACGCTCTCTTTGTCCATCAATACAGAGAATTAAATGCTTAGAAGGCAGCGAGAAGCAAGGGATTGATACAAGACTTGGTATCCAAAGTATGTTTTGAGCTAGACTATAAGTAATAAGGGCAATTGGGGTTTTCGTTGTTGTTTGGGAGATGTTTTGCTAAACTCCCTATTTGAGCAAGTTAATTTTGTTGCTCTTAGTTTGTAAAAGGCCATTAATGATTGTTTGTGGTGATGATTTGGAGTTTTATGCTTTGCTTGTTTGGTTTTCTAGGAATAATGCCTCTAGATTTCCTTTTGAAGTTTAATGCCATGAATTGATGTTGAAGTTGAGTTGTCTTGGTGTGGTTTGATCCTTGAATATGTTGAATGTGTGTTAGGGACTTGTTAGGATGTTTTGGAGTGATCAAAATCTTGTTAAACCAGCAAGAATGGACATTTTAGGTCTAAGCGTACCGATACAGGTGTCCTTGTTTCGGTACGGGTAAGCCATTTCAGGCTTAACGTACCGGTACGCGAGCAACTGTTCCGGTATGAGCCAAGACAATTTTTAGCTAGCGTTTCGGTACCCGGGTACCTGTTTCGGTACGACACAATGTTAAATTGAGGGGTGTTTTAATACGCGGGGGATATCAAAACGGTTTTTGGTTACTGGAAAATTGGGGTTTTGAATCTGTAAGGCATACCAAAATGGGAGTAACCGTACTGATATGGCTACCGTTAAATAAGTTATTTGGGATGTTCTGAAGTTCTTATTTCTTACTTTTATTCCCTAAATGTAACACCCTTACCAGTATTTATTGCCCAATACTAGTATAGAGTGTCACATGATGTTTAAACCATATTTTTTATGCTATCCGAACAAGTAAAAAATGACGATTTAAATTTTTTCCTTTTTAATTGTGTAAAATTTATTTTCAATTTTTAATCCATCAGATAGACCTCGATTTCAGGAAGCAACTTGGCAATTTTTAACTATACTATATAATTAACAAAACTGCCTAAAATAAAAATCATTTTGATTACTCTAAAATTTCATTATTATAATCTTACCCGATTTTCTTTACTAGCAATTTCTTTAAACTAGTATTATTTGAATAAAACTCAATATCATATACTAACCACTTGTCTAGATATTATTATTACAATCCATATCTAGACTAGTTTGAAAGGAGCTACTTTTTATTTATACATGCCAACTAGAAATATCAAAATACATCAAATATGTAATTACCGATACTGCATATATCCCCTTTGATAGTGATGCATAACTCTTTACTCCGAACCGGATTTTCTACCTACGCGTGAAAAACCATCACGCGCTAAGTATATACTTAGTGAGGCATTATAATTATTTAATATAAATCAACATGCTTGAATTATATCAATAATATAATAAACATGCAGTTTGATCACTATTCCTTTATTTCCCTTATGTTAATCAAATATTAACATAATATAATCCTGATTCATAAATCCTATTATTATCCTTGCCATTTTCCGAGAATTTACCTACTTTATAAATTATTTACCATTTATTATCCGAGAGTTCACTTACTCTCTAACTTATTCACCATTTATTATCATTTTCCGAGAGTTCACTTACTCTCTAATTTATTCACCATTTATTATCATTTTCTGAGAGTTCACTTACTCTCTAATTTATTCACCATTTATTATCATTTTCCGAGAGTTCATTTACTCTCTAATTTATTCATCATTTATTATCAAATAAATTATTGCCCAACATAGTTTTGAGGACTTGAGTACACGAGTCAAAACCGCACCAAAGTGCTAATAAACTGCATCGAAGTGCTAAGAGACCTCACATAAGTGCTAAAGAACCACACCTAAGTGTTAATAAACCGCACCGGTGCTAAAAATCATGGACTCTATGGCATGCCAACTATACTCTATACCTCAAATACTTATTTGGGCATACTTTCCAATTCCATATTCAATTCATCCATGGCAATATAATTAAATACTGGGCAGTTCATACCCTAAATATAACATAACAATACATACCTGGTATATTTAGTGATCAAATGTATCACAGTTCTTCCTTTGACAATTCTCAATATGTCAAATATAAGTTCATGATATAAACATATAATTATCAAGTAATTATTAATAAGGTAGACTTATCACAAGTCTCCCAAATGATAATCATAGTATTATCCATGCATAAAAATGCACTCACCTTGACACTTTATGCTTTGCCAATATTCACTAGCCTCACTAAGTTCAACTTTGATCTCGTTCCTTTTCTCAATTGCTAACTTGATCTTGATTTTGTTCACAGTCTACAAGTGTATTAAAATACCATAAGTACATTCCAAATTATATGTTAGTATCTTACTAACACATAAACAATATAGGAATAATTTTCCTATAAACACCCTAATATTTTCCAAATATTAGTTTCATGACATAAGTCATTCAATCCCCAATACTTCGTATTTTTTCCAACCTTTACTCAAAGAATGATTTATAACTCATTCTAATGTTTATTCCAGCATAATGCTTCCATAAAAATAAATTTTCACTTAAGTTCTTAATTTCTTCCAAATTGCCGAATTAGTCCCCAATCTTTTCAAAATTTCTGAATTGGTCCCTATGTATTACAAACTTCCAAAATAGTCCAAATGACATTTTAAAGCTTGTAAAATCATAATTTCAACATTTCCAAATTTATGGAAATTTTTCCATAATTTCCCCTAATTCTATCAAAATGCCGAAATCACCCTTATACTTTTCCAAGTTTCCAAATTAGTCCACTTAACACTTAGACATCATTTCCAAGCTTCACAATCATTCCTAACTCAAAATCAATCCAACTTCAACTTTTCTACTAAAACCTTAACTTTGAACAATTTAGTGTTTAGCCATTTCCATGTAGTTTCAATCATCATACAAGCTTTAATATGATTCTACAACATCATATTCATCAAAAACTAACCCTAGTTCATCCTAAAACAGCAACCCCTTTATCCTTAAAAGTCACAAAACCCAGGTTCTAAGCAAGGAAAGTATGAACAATTGGTACCAAAAGATAGAGAATTTCATGTAGATTAATTTCATGTTTCATGCCTTCATCAAAATTCCAACTAATTAAGCTTGAAAATCAAGAAGAAAAAATTTTCTTCCTTACCTTGGGGTGTTCGAAACTTGGCTGAAATTGGGGGAGAAATCTTGAAATTTCTTTTCCTTCCAATTTAGCCATTTGTACTTAATATATAAAAATGAATTAAAATTTCTTTTTTGAAGTCTAATGACCTTTTTACCCTTGCAATCCAAAGCTCCTTATTAAACCACATGTCTACCTACCAATCCAAGGGCCCAAAACAATCCAAGGAGTTAGTGATTACCAACTTTGCCCTTGCCATCATCAGAAATTACCATCTTGCCATTTTTCATCCAATGGCTAAGATTAAACATGGAAAAGTAACCTTTGATCCAATGGTCCATATTAATTTTTATTAAAATAAGACAAGGAAACGACCATTCTATCCTTGCCTTTTCTAATAAAATATCTCCTAAAATATCTCATAAAAGATTTATCATTTATTGGATTAAATCTGATTATCCGGATTTTTCCCGAACTTCAAAAGTTTATAGCTCTTAATACAAACCCCGTATCAAAAATCCAGGTAACACAAAAATGCCACTCTTGGGGGTGAACTATTCATTTACGGGACCAACTAACATTACTTTTGAAAATTACAACTTAGTCCCTGAACTTTTCAAAACTTACACTTTGGTACCAAAATTTTGAATTTTTACATTTTGGTCACCAACTTTTCAAGTCTTACATTTTGGTCACTAACCAAAATTTTGAGGTATTACACTAAATATTGTGGATGTAATTGAATGAGTATGCATGGTCCTTTTGAGTTGATTTTTGACATGTAAGCATGAAACCTACTTAATTAAAGGTTGGTAATAGAAAAATGAGTTAAGTCTACATAGTCTTTTGAAATTGCAATTTGGTTCCTAAATTGCGTTTATGACCAATTGGATGTCAATTTGACGCTCGATTGAGTTGGGTTTTCACCAGAAATCAGTATGCACATATAGGATAAAAATTTTGCATCTAGATAAGATAAAAGAAAAAAAATGGTCGGGTTTCGGGCTTAATTCTTTACGGTTTAGTTCGGTTAACCTAATGTAGCTCGCTCGGTTTGGTCTTACGATTAGACCGGGTCGAGGGGGTTACAATCAACCACGGTCAACATAGTGTATCGGTACATCAAAGGGCGTATTGATGCGGAAAGTCAACACTCGAATCTGGGAAAATAATTGCATCGGTACGGTCATTAAGGTGTACCAATATGAACCTTGCTCATTAAAATTCAGAGGATTATTAAATGCTTGGTGTATCGATATGGGAGGCCGCCGTTTCGATACGAGCTCATTGATTTGTAACGACTTTAACGCTCTGGACATAGGCATACCGATAGGACCTCTCGAATATCGGTACGAGTTCTGGTAAGTTAGGTAATAATTCTAGAAATTTGTAAAACGGTCACTAGCTATTGAATGGTTTAACTGGGTTGGTAAATAAACTCTGATTTGTATAAAAATTTACAGATATGTTGTTTAATAATTGAATTTCATTGTAGTAAGCTTAATTTCTGAAATGGACCTATAATTTATCAAAATTACAGATTAGTCCCTAGAACTTGTAAAGTTTAAAATTGGTCCTAATTGGATAATCATAGCTCATATTGAATTAATTAAACTTGTTCGTATTGCTTGTCAACTTGTTTTACCGAATGTTGTTTGATAATCACCTCTCCGATCACTGGATTGTTTTCCGGTAACGCCTTTCGACTCGGATTCCTACTGGGCCTAGAAGAGGGTGTTACAGTTTTATTTGGAAAACAACATTTAAAGCCCTATTTTCTCCTAGCGGCTACGCGTACCAATACGCTTAAAGTGCGTATCGACACACCATTTCGGTACGCTTATTAGCCGTACCAATCCTTGACCCATATTGAAACGGGGTTTACCCGTATCAAAATGCTACCCACTAACTGTATCGATACATGATTAACCTATCGATACACATTGACCAAAAATGACATTTTTGGCTCTAAGGTGCCCAAAAATTTGAACTTAATCAAATCTACATGCATGGAAATGATATGAGATCATCATGAATGAACATAAATAGATGCATACTCCCTCTAACGACATGAATAGATGCATATAAGATTAAAAGCATATAAGCAAAGAAATCAATCAAATTCAAGCAACTTTTAGGCACCAAAAAGTCTCTAAGGTTCTAGAAAGGCTAGTAATCCCTAACTCTCTCCTAAGAGTCCAAAAACACTTTTGTCTAATGGTTTGGTAAAGATGTCTGCTACTTGGTTCAAGGTGTCTACATAATCTAGAACTACATCATTTTTCAAGACATGATCTCTAATGAAATGATGCCTTATTTCTATGTGTTTGGTTCTAGAATGTTGGATGGGATTCTTAGTGAGACAAGTGGCACTAGTATTGTCACACATAATGGGGATGGAACCTACATCAATTCCATAATCTAACAGTTGTTGCTTCATCCAAAGGACTTGAGCACAACAACTTCCTACCAATATGTAATCCGCCTTGGTGGTAGATAATGCTACACTATTGTACTTCTTAGAAAACCATGATATTAGCATACAACCTAGGAATTGACATGCACCCGAGGTACTTTTTCTATCTATCTTACAACCCCCATAATCCGCATCTGAGAAAGCATTCAAACTAAAGGATTGTAATATCCCAATTTTTGGCTAGTGACCAAAATGTAAATTTTGAAAGTTGTGTATTTTAACCCCGTAAATGAATAGTTTACCCCCAAGAATGACTTTTTCATGTTACTCAAATTTTTGGTACAAAATTTGTGTTAATGGCTATAAAATGATAAAGTTCGGAAAAATATTTGGATAATCAAATCGAGCTAAAATTTCAGAGATGGTTCCACAACCTTAGAAGAGTCATAAAATATTATTTTATGGATATTTGGATGTTAAAAAGGTCGGGAAAAATTTAAACCAATTGAATGACATGGAATGGCAATTTTGTGAATAAGTTGATCGGTAAAGGGCATTTTGGTCATTTTGCCCAAAAGGGACATGGAAGAAATTTTGAGATTTCTTTTATTTATGAATAGTAGCTGATTATAATCCAACTAAGTCTATTTGGAATGTTACAAAATGACAAATTAGAAATATAGATCTAGTTGGAGGGTATTTTTGGAAAGTGGAATTTATTAAATTTAAAATTCATTTTTTATAATACAAGTGTCTTAAATACATGAAATATGAAGGAATTATCAGCCAAATACCCTCCAAAACCGTGGTGAAGAGAAAAATTTTACAAGCTCGATTTAAGCCCCGGATCTCGGTTATCAGGTAATCTTTCGAACTACAACGTTGTTCTACTCTTCGAGCTCTATCTTTTGATGTAAATAATGCATAGAATACTTGCTTGGTTGATGAGATTTGATATGAGGAAGAAATTAGGTTTATGAACAAATTGGGGCTTTTATGATTTTATGAATCCATGGTTGATTTTAAGTTAGAATCATGATTGTATGATGTTAGAATCATTTTATTGAGTTGGGATTTAAACTCTACATATTTCGATTTGTATAGAGAATATTAGGGTTTATGGATTCAAGTCTAACTTAGGGTTTGTGATGTTGGATTAATGATATAGTAAGTTTGATTTATTGTTTGGAAGCAAAACCCTAAGTTAAATACATAAGGACCTTTTCGGCAAGCTTTAAAACTAAGGGACAAGATCTGATTTTTTATGAATTTGATGTGTATCTATGTTATTAATGATGTTAGAGACATGAAAATGAAATTAGAATGCTAAACCGACGATTAATCGCATTAGTGACCATTTTGACAATTTGTCAAAATTGAATGGTCTATTCGGCAAAGAGGATAAGTAGAAGGAGTAAATCTAATTATTAGTTAAAATGATGGAATTAAGGTAGTAATGTTGATTTGAGGACTAATTTGCGAAGTTAAGAAGCTTGAATCCTTATATTGGAAATTTGATGACCATTTTGACAAATCAAGAGAAATTAGAGGAGTAAAGGTTTAAGCTTATTTTAATGAAGGATGTAAAGAGAGCATATGAATACAAGCTTTATTCTAGCCATTTTAAGTAAAGTGATGGGAAGTAGAGAAATAAGGAGAAGATGGTGTAAATTAGAGGTTATTCATGGAAAGTTATGCTACAATTTGAATTATGGCAGTAAGTTTTACAATTCACCATAAATTCTACAAAAATGGTTAGATGATGAATTTCATGCCGTTGTAAAGATTTGTCAGTCTAGTTTCGTTTCCATCAAATGGAAACTGATTTCGAGTTCCGAGTTAAAAGATATGGATTTTTAATCGAATGAAGGTCAGAAAAATTATGAAGCAGTTTCTGCCTGGACAGCTCTATGACATGAATGTAAGGATTTTTCATGATTTTTTTGTAGATTTTATTAATTTATAGTGGCATGTATACTTGCTAAACCTATTTAAGTTGTGATTGGCCTTCAAAGTTCATTATGGTTTTATAATAATTGGCGTTCTAGAAAGATTCAATGTTAAGAGTAACCTCTGGTATGAGTTGCATGCTTAGATAATTGTTAGCATGTATATTTTATAATAATCAATTGTTCCCTATAAACATACATAGCATTTGAAGACATGTCGAAATTGATTTAGGATAAATTAGAAATATAAAAATGCAAGAACAGTGCATTTGGGACAGGGTGTTACAAGGATAGTAAAGTTGAATTTTGGTTCATAATAATGCAAGAATAGTACTTAAGATTTAGGTTCAAAATTATCAAAACTTGAATTTTGTTTCAAATATCATTAATATTTAAGGATAGTAAAGTTGTGACATTCCTGATTCGTGTTCGTCATATGGATACGAAAAAGGGTGTTACAAGGATGAGTCTCTAGGATACCAAATACCTAAACAAGGTGTATCTCTAAGGTATCTAAAGATTTTCTTAATCGATATAAGGTGTGATTCTCTAGGACTAGCTTGAAATCTAGCACACAAACAAACACTAAACATGATATCCGGTCTACTTGCGGTAAGATAAAGAAAAGATCCTATCATTGATATATAAAGCTTTAAATCAACACATTTGCCTCTTTCATCTTTGTCAAGCTTTGTAGAAGAGCTCATTGGTGTGGCTTGAGGTTGCACATTCTCCAAGCCAAACTTCTTGAGCATGTCCTTGATGTACTTAGCTTGATTGATGTAGATGTCATCCTTCCTTTGCTTGATTTGGAGTCTCAAAAAGAATGAGAGCTCCCCTATCATGCTCATCTCAAACTCACCTTGCATCAACTTAGCAAACTCCCTTTGGATGGATCACCCAAAATCTCACCACCTTTGGCATAGTTGAACTCCATTGGGTAGGGGACCTCCTTTTCCTCTAGAGTCGTGTCCTTCAATGCTTCTAGAGGTTGATCTTGTGGTTCGTCTTTTGATTGAACTTCATCTACCTTTGATGATTGTCCTCCACCATCATTGGAATCAAAAATTTCTACACCATCATCATCACAAGAATCCTTCCTCGGAAGGAGGTTATCATCGAAAACCACATGTATAGACTGTTCTACTACTAAAGTTCTCTTGTTAAATACACGATAAGCTTTATAGTTTAAAGAATAACCTAGAAAAATAGCTCCATCACTTTTAGCATCAGATTTGCCTAAATTATCTTTTCCATTGTTTAAAACAAAACATTTACAACCAAATGGATGAAAATAGCTAATGTTAGGCTTTTTGTTTTTGAGAAGTTCATAAGGAGTTTTCTTTAAAATAGGCCTAATCATTACTCTATTTATAATATAGCAAGCCGTATTAGTGGCTTCAGCCCAAAAATACTTAGGCAAATTGTTTTCACAAGGCATGGTTCTAGCCATTTCCTCTAACGTACGATTTTTCCTCTCAACAACCCCATTTTGTTAAGGTGTTCGAGGGGCTGACAAATTATGGCTTATACCACTTGAGTTGCAAAACTCTTCAAAACCTAGAATTTTAAATTCGGTTCCATGGTCACCTCGAATATGTGAAATAGATTGACCAAAATCATTTTGATTTGCTTTTGAAAATGTGATAAATTTTTCTAAAGCCTCATCCTTGGTAATTAAAAATAGAACCCAAGTATATCTAGAATAGTCATCTACTAAGACAAATGCATATGATTTTCCACCCAAGCTAGTTGTCCTAATAGGGCCAAAAAGATCCATGTGTATCAATTGTAAAACTCTACTTGTAGAAACATCATTAATAGGTTTAAAAGAAACTCTTTTATGTTTGCCTTATGCATAAGCATCATAAATTTTATCATTTGAAAACTTTATTTTAGGCAAACTTCTTACAAGATCATTTGAAACCAATTTTTCCAAACCACTCATGCTTGCATGCCCTAGTTTTCTATGCCATAACCATGAATCATGCTCATCTTTAGCTACAAAACATGTATTGGAAATATGAATGTCATCTAAATGCACCATGTATATGTTTCCTATGCGATGACCAAAAAACACAATTTTGTGGATTTCGATGTATATAATTTTGCAACCATATAAATAAAAAATCACAACGATACCTTTATCACAAAGTTGACTTATGCTTAACAAATTATGTTTAAGACCATTGACATATAAGACATTTTCAATAAGTATGGAAGAGTGATTACCAATGGAACCAATTCCTTTAATTTGGCCTTTGGAGTTGTCACCAAATGTCACTAATCCTCCTCTCCTTAAATCTAGTTTTGAGAATTTACTCTTTTCTTTGGTCATATGTCTCGAGCATCCACTATTAAGGAACCACGAATTTGCACTTGAAGCTTTAACCTTGTAGTAATGCTCCCCTTACAAACAAAGAATTATGTCTTGATTTTTTGTACCCAAATCGTTTTAGGTCCATGAGTATTAGCTCCCAAATACTTGGTTCCCTTGGGAACCCAAGATGCAATAGCCTTAAGATTGTTAGAAGTAACAAGTTCCTTAGGAACCCACACACTTCTAATCTTCTTACCTTTAGAGGGCCTTTGGAAGCCTCTTTGTTTGTACCCATTAAAGTTTCTTTTTACATAGTTGGGTTTTGAAGAATTCCTTTTTCAAAACAAGAATTCCCAACTTTGCTCAAAGAAGCTTTAAGATCACCAACTTCTTTTTGGTGATCATCATAAATGTAACACCCCCTACCCGATCATGGAAATAAACTGGCTTAGGACATGTTACCAAAACAAACATACGTACTTTCTTGACAATTTAATGTAAACAGCTAATCATATCTTCAAAAAAAATAGGGTAACTTAAAACTTTTTAAATATTTCATAGGTCTAACTTCAACGTTAAATCATGTACAAACAAATAGACATACATTACACAATACTATTACCCCCTCGACTCGGCCTAGACGCCCGTCCGAATCGAGTGAGCTACATTAGGTTTGCTAAAGCAATCCAGAGAAGTGTTATGAAAAGTCGGTCCATTTTTTTCTTTTATCTTGTCTAGATGCAAGTTATTAATCCTACATGTACATACTCACAGCAGGTGAAATTTTGAGGAAAACGAATCACAAATAGGCGACCAATGGCATTACATTCATTACGAGGACTAAAACCTAAAAACTTTAAATTATTGATCCAAAATTGAAATTAAGGTTACCAATCTTCAGGTCAATATGCTCTTTCATGTGCATTCAATTACATTTGCAATACTTGGGTACTAAAATGTAAGAGACCAGAAACTAGTTTCCATGACATTACCTGTAAAAACTACCTCCCATAGCGATACGTACATAGTCGTACCAATACGGAGCAACCACACATACCGAAACACAATGTACTATATCGGTACGCCATGTCAGCTTGCAAAATATTAAAGTCGTACCGGTACGAGCCCTTGGTGTTCCGGTACACGGGTTTTTCCCTCAAAAGCAACTTTCCAATAACGAGTTCCTGTACCGATACACCTTACCTCGTATCAGTACGCAAAGCTTAAATTGCTTATACATACCGGTACTCGAATACCCGTACCGATCCTTAATGCTCTATTTTACCTAGCCGTACCGATACGGTCCCCTGCGTATCGGTACGCTTAGGCCTGTAATATCATTTTTCTCTGGTTTTTCACTCAAATCTATCGGTACACATATATCAACACTTGCACCATAGTTTAACCACAATACAAGCTTATGCTACCAAAAGGATCAATCTAGAGGCATGCTCCCTTAAGCACCCCACTAAACATACCAAGTTGCTCCAATAAACAATTACCAGTATAATCACCATATCAACATCACTTTAATACCATATTCAACATGTTAAGCTCATCAAGCATGCCATCCAAGCAAGACCATCTAAATGCATACCTCGTCAACCTCATAACATCAACCACGGGTAACGATGCACAACAAGCTTAACAACATCAACCAAACTCTGAAAACACAGCATTGCACATGCTTAAAACTATGGAAAAACAGAATTACAGTTCCCAAAAATCCATGGCGAACATATTGCCTTATTAACCGAAAACAAAAATTGAGTTCATACTCAAAACTACTTTGCCTCTTGGATCACTACGACTTTGCCTTTACTACCCCAAGCCTTAATGCTCTGCATCATTAGAAAAAAGAGACCATAAGAACACTTGCTTAGTGAGGATGCTCTTAAAACAATGATGCATTAAAACCCTTGAAAACCAACACTTGTTTTCAAACCATGCTTACTACCTAAGCAAGTTCCAATGATTCCTACTCAAATCATACGTATCGACCATATGCAAAACAATATATATTCCACATGCTTAAATTCCCAAAGCATTTATACAAAGCCATGCTTAAATTCCAAAGCATTTTATACAAAACCATGCTTAAATCTCAAAGCATTTTATACAAAACCATGCTTAAATCCCAAAGCATTAAAATAGATTCAACATTAGAATTCTCATATATTGGCAATTATAGTGACCCCAGATAGTCGACCACTATCCTTGATTAGCTGACTGCTAATCTTTAGTTAACTGACTGTTAACTTTACACATCGGATACACGAATCTCCCTTAACGACCGACCATCATCAATACTATCCCATGCCGACCGCATGACTTTACAACCTTGCCGACCGCAAGCTTTACATCAACAAGGGGAACCGACCGCTCAACCCAAGTGACAACAACATTGTCCGAGTAGCCGACCGCTATACCTCAAGGACTCTTAACCACTATCGATTTTTAAACATATTATAGTGCACTTTATCCTATGGCATGCCAACTATATCTGAATGTTTTCTCACCTTGTCACATAGACAATATATTGTTTACAAAAGCATTTACTCACTGTTTTACAATGCATTATACAAAATCCCCACATATGCAAATCACATTGCCATAACAACATCACATTCCCTACCAGAATAAAAACCAATGCTTACTAGCATTTAACATACTTTTCAAACACCGCATATGTACTTAAAATCATGCATTTACAGTACGTAAAACCAACCATGTTTACGACTAAAACATGAATCACACATGCTCATATTCTAACCGATATTAAAGAGCAAAGGAGGGAAACATACTTCCAATCTTAGGTAAGTGTTTCAAACTTAACCTAAACTTACAAACCCACTTTCAAACCTTTGAAAGACTTTTAGGACCGTGTCCACTTCACCTCGCTTGCTACCGTGAAACAAGCTCCCGACAATCCTCAAACCACCTCAATATGCTATGCCTTGATTATCCCCTATTTTGGCCACACAAAACTAGAGGAAACATGCATTAAAATGCATCCAACTCTCCGT
Organism: Hibiscus mutabilis; assembly: GCA_019671005.1. Classification (NCBI taxonomy): domain Eukaryota; kingdom Viridiplantae; phylum Streptophyta; class Magnoliopsida; order Malvales; family Malvaceae; genus Hibiscus; species Hibiscus mutabilis. Next base: position 16,165,261 of record CM033739.1, on the reverse strand, counting down.
TTCAAACCAAAATCCCGCAGCTCTCAAGATGCCCACTGAAAACTCATCCAAAATTTACCGAAATCAACCTCAAACACTTTTCAATCTTAACCTAGCCATATTACAACGACTCAATACATCAAACTTCATCAAATAACATCTAAAACCCTTTTACAACATCCTTTTACTTCCAGCAATGATTAAACTCCAAAAACAACCCAAAAACCATTAACTAACAACCTAACAATTAGAGATTCAACCAAATTTCGGGATTCCATTGTTAAAAACAACTTATCCATAATATAACACATCCAAAGTAAGACTGAAATCAATCCTCAACACTGAAAAAATAGATCCAATTCGAAAATACAAGATTCCATCAAATATCCCTCAATTAAGCAAAATTCCATAATTAATCAATTAAAATCCACTAGAAAACATTTATAAAGAGTCAAGAACTTGGGAATTTCAATAAAGAACCTTTCATTAGAGGAGAAGAACGAAACTTACCTCCAATGAGTGAGTTTCCCCTTAATTGGATGTTTTCCTCTTGAAAAATAATGAGATTCAATAAGATTTTTGAGAAAACAAGTTAAAGAATCATTTAGAAAATCAAAGGATAAAGAAACAAGATCATTACCTTGAATCTCTGATAGGAAAAAGAGTGTTTGGATGAGATTATTTTGAGAGAAAGAAAGTTACGTTAAATTGTGATTTGGAAAAATAACTACCTTTTAAACTAAATCCTTATTAATTCCTTTAATTAAAACTCTTTTAAAAATAATCTTAATTAAGAGAAAAATCAGATTAGACCGAATGGTAAAATAGCTCCTTAAAGATTCAAAGTTTTGACTCTTTACAAAACAGTCACCTTTTAAAAATAGTTTTAAAAAATTGCATTTTGGTCACCAACCAAAATGTCACCCTTCCAAAGCTTATTTTCCAAAATTGCTTTCACCAATATTTTTAATATATTAAAATAGGATATTTTAAACATTTCCCATATTTTTATCTTTTAGAAAAATATTTGCTCCCAAATTCGACTTGAATCTCTAACCCAGTCCACCGAACCGTCTAACTAGCCTTAAAACCGCTAGGCCCAAAATTGGGGCGTTACAACTCTCCCCCTCTTAAGAAATTTCATCCTTAGAAATTTACCTAGAGGAAAAAGATGCGAAAATTGCTCCAACATATCTACCTTGATTTCCCAAGTGGCTTCCTCGACACCTCATTATCGCCACAAGACTTTAACCAGTTATATCGTCTTACCACGTAGAACCTTGCTGCTGGAATCAAGGATTTCCACCGACTCCTCATCAAAGGATAATTTCAGTCTCAACTCAATATGCTCCACCGGCATAACGTACGAAGGATCCGATCGATACCTCTGTAGCATAGATACATAGAACACATCATGTATTTTCTCAAGCTCAGAAGGCAACCTCAACCGATAAGCCATAGGACCAACACGCTCCACGATCTCATACGGTCCAATAAACCTCAAACTAAGCTTACCTTTACGTCTAAACTGCATCACCTTCTTCCACAGTGACACTTTCAAGAATACAAGATCACCCACCGCGTATTCAATTTCCATACGCTTCAAATCCGCGCAAGATTTCTACCGATCCACAGCTGCCTCCAAGCGTTCACACACAAGCTTAACTTTCTCATCCGTGTATTTCAACACATGTGGTAAGGAAACATGCTTTTCCCCTACCTCGGCCCAACACAAGGGTGCACAACACCTCCGGCCATACAATGACTCATATGGTGCCATCTGTATACTCGCTTGATAGTTGTTATTATAAGCAAATTCAACCAAAGGTAAATGCATCTCCCAGGTTCATTGGAACTCAATAATACAACACCTCAACATATCCTCCAAGATCTGGATAACATTAGATGGGGTACTAAAACTTAATCTCAAACCCAAAGCCTGATGTAAAGGTCTCCAAAACCTTGCTGTGAAACTCAGATCCCTATATGAAACAATAGAATTAGGTACCTCGTGCAAACGCACAATCTCAGCTATGTACAAATCCGCTAACTTGTCCAAGGTGTATGTCGTATGCACTGATAGAAAATGCGCACACTTTGTAAACCGATCAACAATCACCCAAATGGAATCCTTTTTAGCCAGTGTCAACGGCAACCCTGTCACGAAGTCCATGGTGATTTTCTCCCATTTCCATTTCGGGATTCTCAAAGGTTGCAACAACCCGGATGGAAACTAATGTTCAGCCTTAACCCGCTAACACACCAAACACTTAGACACAAACTCTGCAACATATAAACCAACCCAATAGTATATTTCCTTTAAATCACGATACATCTTGGTACTACCTGGATGCATAGCAAAAAGACTAGAATGTACCTCCACCAAAATAGTGTGTCTGAGCTCTGAGACTTTTGGCACCACTATTCGGCCCTTAAAGCACAAAACACTATCATCATCAAAATGGAAATCCATTGGATTATCATTTGCTATGCCCTTAACACGAGGAACCAAAGAATCACCAAACAGTTGCTTAGCCTTAATCATCTGTGACAACGTAGGCCTAACTTGCAATTCAGCCAACAACCAACCTTCCCATGTCACACTCAACTTCGTAAACATCACCCTAAGCTCAATCCTACCTTACAACTCAACGCACCCGCAACAACATTGGCCTTTCCAAGATGATACTCAATTGTCAAGTCATAATCCTTAAGTAATGTAACACCCTAGTTTTGGGCCTAGCGATTTTAGGGCTGGTTAGACGGTCTAGTGGATTGTGTTAGGATTCGAGTTAGATTCGGGAGTGAATATTTTTCTGAAAGATAAAAATATGGAAAAATGTTTAAAAAACATATTTTATTATATTAAAAATATTGGTGAAAGAAATTTTGGAAAACGAGGTTCGGAAGGGTGACATTTTGTCTAGTGACCAAAATGCAATTTTCGAAAACTATTCTAAATGGTGGCTATTTTGTAAAGAGTCAAAACTTAGAATCTTTAAGGAGCTATTTTACCAGTTGGTCTAATCTGGCTATTTCCTTAATTAGGATTATTTTTAAATGGTTTTAATTAAAAGAATTAAAAAGGTTTTAGTTAAAAATGTAGTTATCTTTCTAAAACACAGTTTGATGTAACTTTTCTTTTCTCACATTTTCTCTCAAAACACTCTCAGCCAAACACTCTTTTTTCCATCAGAGATTTAAGGTAATGATCTTAATTTCTTTACTCATTGATTTGCTAAATGATTTCTCAAATTGTTTTCCACAAATCTTATTGAATTTATTTGCTTTTCAAGAGGAAAAAAACATCCAATTAAAGGGAAACTCATTCATTGGAGGTAAGTTTCGTTCTTCTCCTCTAATGAAAGGTTCTTTACTAATATTCCCAAGTTCTTGGCTCTTTACATATGATTTTCAATAGGTTTTGAGTAATTAATTATAGATTTTCAATAGGTTTTCAAGGCAAAGTGAAATCAGTGAGTGGAAAGGTCTTAAAAGTCTTTCGAATGTTCGAAAGTGGTTTTGGAAGTTTAGCATAAGTTTAAAACACTTACCTAAGCTCGGAAGTAAGTTTCCCTCTTTTACTCTTTAATATCGGTTTTCCCTCTTTTACTCTTTAATATCGGTTCATATATGAGCATGTGTGATTCATGTTTTAGTCATAAACATGGTTGGTTTTACTTACTGTTAATGCATGATTTTAAAGTACGTATGCAATGGCTTAAAGATATATTTAATGCTAGTGAGCATTGGTTTTTATTATGGTCGGGAATGTGATATTGCTATGGCAATGTGATTTGCATATGCGTGGATTCTGTGCAATGCATTGTAGAATAATGAGTAAATGGTTTTGTAAATGATATATTGGCTATGTACATATGCGGTGGACTATTCAGATTTTGATGTGCTTGTAAACGTGCTAAGGATATTGAGCAATCCTTCGGGCGTGGTCTCAAATAAGCGAGGAGCTGACTCTGGCTCTTCTGGGAGACAAAATATGAGGTTTCGAGATAAGAGGTACAAGTCAGAGCACAAGCGTGATGGTGGCCATGGTAATCAAGGTATTTGTTTCGTAGTTGAGTGTGAGCGTTGTGGTAGACGCCACATGGGTGAGTGTTGGGGAAATACCATGAGTTGATGGATATGTAGATCTCCTAGTCACATGAGGTGTGACTGTCCTCGGGCTATTGGTAATGCACCGGTTCGGGCTGTTGTACCTACTAGGGGCCAAGGCCATGGTAGGGGTAACTTTCAGAGGCACGAGGATGGTTAGAGGGTTGTGGCTCATGCTGTTCAACCGAAGAATGGTGGACCAGCACGGATCTATGCTCATCGTGAGGGTTGCAATGACAAGGATGTGATCGCAGGTATCTTCACCTTGCAATCTTTGTCGTTGTTTTCTTTGATTGATTCAGGGTCTACTCATTCATACATCCTAAGTGAGCGCTCATCATTGTTAAATGTTCCTATTGAGATCTTGGATGTTGCCATATTGGTAACTAGTTCTTTTAGGGAGACGGTTAAAACTAGAAGGTTGTATAGGCGTTGTCCTTTGGCGGTGCAAGGTTATAAGTTTGCCGCGAATTTGATGGAGTTGTCATTCCATGGTTTTGACGTTATTTTGGGTATGGATTGGTTAAGTGAGTAGAAGGCAGTGGTGGATTGTGTGTCCAAAAGGATTTCCCTGAAGTTGACCCATGATTATGAAGTCATGGTGGTGGGTGAGAATGTAAAATTCTTGTCCAATGTTGTTTCGGCTATTTGAGCGAAGAAGATGATGTTTGATGGTTTCTAGCTTATTTGGCTATTGTTATGAATCCAGAAGCCTAGGGTGTTCGGGTGTAGGACGTTCGAGCTATTTGTGATTATCCGTAAGTTTTTCCTAAAGTGTTGCCTGGTTTACCTCTAGATAGGGTGGTGGAGTTTCGCATTGAAACTTATGAAGGTACAACTCCGGTGTCTATTGCTCCTTATCGGATGGCACCGAAGTAGTTAAAATAGTTGAAATCACAGCTTCAGGAGTTGTTGGATCATGGGTTCAATTGACCGAGTTTTCCTCCTTGGGGTGCTCCAGTTCTCTTTGCGAAAAAGAAAGATGGATTGATGCGTATGTGCATTGATTATCGTCAGTTGAATAAGTTGACAGTGAAGAACAAGTATCTGTTGCCGCAGATTGACGACTTGTTCGATCAGTTTTGTGGGGCAGCTGTGTTTTCAAAGATAGATTTAAGGTTGGGGTATTATCAGTTGAAAGTTAAGGATGTGGATGTTCATAAGATGTCGTTTCGTACGAGGTATGGGCATTACAAGTTTTTGGTGATGTCGTTTGGTTTGACAAATGCCCCGGTGGCTTTTATGGACATGATGAAAAGAGTGTTTTATGAGTACCTTGGTCGGTCTGTAGTGGTTTTTATCGATGATATACTCGTGTACTCTCGTACCGAGGAGGAACATGATCAGCATTTGCGGATTGTATTGCAAGTCTTGAAGGATAATCAGTTATATGCCAAGTTGAGCAAGTGTGAGTTTTGGCTCAAGGAGGTGATGTTTATTGGACATGTGGTATCGGCGGAGGGAATTCGTGTTGATCCACAGAAAATTGAGGCTATTCTCAATTGGAAACAACCTAAGACCGTGTCGAAAGTGCGTAGTTTCCTTGGGTTGGCAAGCTATTATCGCCGTTTTATGGAAGGGTTTTCTAGTATTGCGGCTCCGTTGACAAAGTTGCTACAAAAGAATGTATAAACATGCATAATTAAAGTTGAATAAATTAGAGGTCATCATGGATTGTTTTGCATTACAAGAAGGTATAAACATGTATAATGGACAGCTAAGTATTAAGGCTTAAATTAAAGAAAGTAAACAAGCAATAATTAAGGCTTAAGGCTTACATGCTACTTAAAATGCATACTTGTACATTTGATAAACTTGACACATGAAATGCTATTCGAAATTGACTTATACTCTCACTTGAATCAATGTGTATAACTTGTGAAATATCTTGAGTGATATACTTGAAATAAATTGTGATTATGTTACTTGACATGGAAATGTTGTGATTTGCTTAAACATGCTATCGATTGACTTGAAATGATTGAAGATTGAATTCTGATCTATGATTTTTCTTGTCATGCTATCTTGCTATTCGAATGATACTAGAAAATGTTTACTTGATATAATTACTTGATAAGCTTACCATGCTGCTTGATTTGCTTGACAAATTGGTTATTTAACAATTGCTTGCCTTGATAGTAGATTTCCATAAGTATGATGATACATGAGTTCATGATTTTTGTTTGATTTGAAATTCTATAAATCTTATTAAGGCTACTTGATTAATGAAGACATGACATAATAATTGGTTAGAACTAGTACTACCTCAATAAGTACATATCGTACTTATCACTCTCGTTTCCTCTCTTCCCAAACCATAGGTGAGATGCTTCAAGGTGAATTACTTGATCCCGAAGTCAAATTTCCCGAGCTTGAAGTAAGACACAAGCAAAAGAATAAGTATGAATGTCATACTTGTTTGTAATGCTCCTAGTGGTTGGTGGCACCTAGTCTTGTATATAGTAAGCTAGGACATGCATTATGTTACTTGAAAGTTGTATATATGAACTTGAGTTGGCCTATAATGTTACGAAAGCTTAAATGCTAAAGTTGGAGTATGTAATGACATAATTCTCATGTAGATTAAATGGATTAAGCTGCGTATATGTTATGAGTTTAAATTGATTATGTCCTAGTCAAGTATGCTAGTCGAAATGCCTTGGATGAACATATAAATGCTTGAATAAATATTTTAGATAATTTGTGTATACATGAACTTGAATTGCCAAATGGATAAAGAATGAAACCATGCATGCTACTTGAAGTATGATTCGAATAAATGCTCTCATGATCTTGATTTGCTGCGAGTATATGGAAATTGAAATGAAATGTACACATTCTTGCCTAATGCTATACATGACATTAAGACTTGATGAAGGAGGAAACTGTTTTATGATATGCTAGAACTTGCTATTGCCGAATAGGAAGGGATCAAATGTACATGCTTTTCTTGTTCACATGCCTAAATAGTAGTTAACCTTGAATGACCTATAATGTCTATGAAACACGATATGCTTGCTTGAAATATGTTCGATTTCATGTGCATATGATCGTGTTTAGTTAATCTTACATGAAATATTTACATGTTTTGAATGGAATGAGATTGAGTTAAAATGAAACATGCTAGTCTAGGTATGCTAATTGAAAGCTTTATATGATCGCATGAATGTAGATTTGAAAATGAATAATCTAAGTGGTAACCCTAAATGAATAATAAGATGGCCCATGCTTGTATACTTGATTGTGAATGCCTTGCTAGTTAAGAATGCCATTTGAATGCTGAATATGCCTACATGACTAAGTAGTTATTAATTTTTGAATGTAACTTGAAATTGACTAATCAAGGGTTGGCATATAATGAACAAGAATGATAAATCTATCTTGCTTATATGATAAATTGTAATTGTCTAAGTTGCTTGCTTGCTAGACACTCAACTCATCTATTAGGGATGAGTTCTTGAAAAATTTTAAATTATTCGTGTTTTCAGTGTTCCTCGTAACGCTCCTCAACCGATTTACTACTAAATCGGGTGAGGTGTTACATTTATTGGTATCAGAGCATGGTTTAGTCGATTCTCGGACTAAACATGGACTCATTGCATTGTCATAAGTCTAGTGTGCCACCTAGGAGTTCGAGTTCTTGATTGTATTGGCAGTTTGTAACCAATATAGTTGTTTTCTTTGTTTGACAAATTCAGAGTATGTAAAAATATTCTGAACTTGATAATGACAGTCCTTCGTCATTGAAGAAATTCGAGGGCGAATTTCTTTTAAGGGCGGAGAATTGTAATACCCCAAACATTGGCTTAGAAGTAAGTAATAATTTGATCATAGGTCAATTGTAGTTATTTGTTCCTAGTAGATTGATAAAGTAATTTTAAGGATAAAATTGAAAGAAAAGGATAAAAGAATAGCTATTATCTAAGGACTAAATTGAGAGTTAGGCTAAACTTGAGAATTGCATGATAAATTGAATTATGGAAGTGATTAATTAGAGTGTCTAAATTGAAATTTTTAAGAATTGAATAACCAAATTAGAAGGGGCTAAACCGAATTGTTTGGAACCTTTTTAATTGCATGCAAATAAAACATAAGATGGTGACCTTGGCCACTTGTCCCTTTGAAATCAAACAAGGTGTTGGTGAGAATGGGGGTTCACGACATTTATACAAAGGGAAAGAAAACAAATGAATAATTATCTTCTACCTTTAATCTCCTATTAGCCGAAGAAGTTCCAGTAAGAGGAAGCTCGGTTTATCCTTGGAGATGAAGGATTTAGTTTGAAAATTTAACCATAATTCAATCACTCATTCAAATAAGCTTAGGAGGATGTAAGTATCTTCTTTATTCTATAATTTGCTAAGATTGAATTTGAGTGTATAAGTTGATTGAGAATTTCATGGATTATGTGTTGTTAAGAATTTTTTTTAAGCAAATCTGTTCAATTGTGATGATCATGTATAATATGCACTGTTTGTACAAAAATAGGAACATTAGTGGGCTGTTTCGATTATGTATGAAAATATGATGTTTTGATTTGTTTCGAACCATGTGAGAAACCTTATATGAATTGTTAGAACACACACATAGATATGAATGAATTTAGGACTGTTTTGTTATTACATATATGGTCATGCTTGTAATTGGATTATTGTTGTAAATAAATGTATAAATAGGCATAAAGATGAAAATGCCCTTTTTTGAGCATATATGTATGAATTTAAAAATCTAGACTGTTTTGGACACTTAGGGACTATTATGAGTTATTAAAGCATGGGGAAAATGTTTAATGAAAGTATAAGGATTGTTTTCAAGTGTAATAATGTGTAAATGATTTAAAGGGAGCTATCTTAGACATGTATGAGTATGTACATAAGTTAAATTAACATGTTAGAACTACTATCTAAGTGATTAATGAAGCTAAAATCATGCCTAGTGAAATCTGCCCAGAAAACTCTGTTCTGGAAAGCAACTTTGAAAAATCAATATAAATTTTACAAAGAGAATTTAAGGTTGGAAAATTTATGGATAATGACTTAATATGTCTAAATTCATTAGGAGAAAACAGAACTGAATTCGGGATTGTAGAATGAATTGTAGAAATGAAACACTAAGGACAGTGCAAAGTGTCCAGTGTTGTAAATTGCCCTGTCTTTAAACAAAAAACTGTATTAATTGGAAAAGAATTAAAATGCAAGGCCTATATGGTTAGAAGGAAAATTAATTTATCTTTCCAACGGTGTAAATCAATTGAAATTCCGACGTACGGAATGAAAGTTATGCATGTTTAAGTAAACAGTGCACAAGCTGCCTGGAAGCAGCAGTTTAGATGTTATTGGTCTTGTATATGTGATGTATTAACCTTGTTGCTATGTTGAATGATTTTGTCATTACATGTTTTGACCTTATCCTATATATGTGATTTATTAGAGCAAAGAGAGGACTTTGGAGAAGGATCTAAAGTCGAGCATTCAAGGGACAAGAAAAAGGGGATAGTCTTGCGAGACTAGCTAGCTTGTAGTATTGTGAGTGTAGTTTATGACTACCTTCTTGCTATTGATATGCCATGATAACGAGTTTAAATTAACTTGAATATGAATAAAAAGGAAGATTGGACTAAACTAAAATTGTGAGCAAGTAATAGCATGCAAATTGATAAATTAATTTGAAAGAAAAGTGAAAACAAATGTATGATCCTATGCCTTGTATATGAATTATTATAATGCTTGCTATTTGAAAAGTTTATCACTTGAAATGATTGCTAATCGAAATGCTTGAATCCTTGTACTTGAAACGTGACTTATTCGAAATGCTTGATTCTTGATGCCTTGGGTGTGAACCATCGAATGCTTGCTTGTATGGATTCTATGATGAAAATACTTGATAACATGAATTAAGTCATGAAATAAAAGACCTTGCTTGATGCTTAAGATGGCATATGTAAAATGTTTACTGGAATAACAAGTTAATTTGCAAAATGATGAGTTAAGACTCAATTGGCCTAAGGGCTAAGCTTGACCTTGATATAACTTACTTGAGTCCTTGAACATGAATTATCTTGCCTTGAACATGAAACACTTGAAAACGTGAAAAGTAATTGATGAGCTAAGGCTGAAATAGCCTAAGGGCTAAGTTAATCTTGACATACTTAATTGAAAAGGGTCTTGAATTACATGACATCTTGATGTAAGCATGAATTACTTGACATAAAGAGTTAAGGCTCAACTAGCCTAAGGGCTAAGCATGATATTGCTATAACTTGCTTGAATGTAATTTTCAAATATGAATTGTCTCGTCTTGAACACGAAAGCATAAAACATAAGAAATAACAAAAAGCTTTAAAGTATAAGAATACCCCTCTAATGAAAGTTTAAAGATTTAAAAGACTTAAATTGCCTACAATGGAAGTCATTGGATACAATGGTATGATGCATGGCATACTTGGGACTACGGTCCATGAGCCATGGCTCAGGGGTACGCCCCATTACATGTAATATGTTATTGGCGACAGTTGGAGGTAACGAGGGAGTTGTACGGAGATTGGCGACAGTTGGTTGGATAGTGTGAAGTATAGGATTACATGTTTTCGATATTAGCTATTGCTATGTGCTTTGAGCTAAATATCTCTTGGACCTTTATGGTCAAACACGGACCAATGTTAATCATGACCAATTGTGATCCAAGGCAAACATGTTAAAAAGATATGAACCTTATTGAGAAATTGAATAAGAAATTCAAAAGAAAATCTTGAATACTTGAATTATATCTTGGAATACTTAAATGACTTGACAAGAAATCTTGAACACTTGAATCACTTGACACGAATCCTTGAAATACTCGGATTGTTTGACATGTAATGCTTGATTCTTGACATGAAACTCTTTAAATGATAATTGCCTATGCTTGGACCTTGTATTGTATGATTTGCTACTTGGAATGGCTTATGGTCTCACTTGAGCTAATGTTACTTGAATGGTTTGCTTGAATTGCTTGACATGCAAACTTAATTACTTGAACATATTACTTGACTTATTTACTCAAACCTCTTGTCACCTGATTATTAATTGAAATAAATCTTGATCTTACTTGAATTCATGAGTACTAATGTAAACTTGTCTCGAATGAAAAGCTTGAAATGCATTATGGTTATACTTGATTTGATAAAAATGTGTATTGCTTGAGTGTTGCTGCCATGTACACCTTGTACATGAAAATATGGACTGTTTTATGTGATAACTTGTATTGCTTGAGTGTTGCTGCCATGTACACCTTGTACATGAAGATATGAACTGTTTTATGTGATAACTTGTATTGCTTGAGTGTTGCTGCCATGTACACCCTGTACATGAAAATATGGACTGTTTTATGTGATAACTTGTATTGCTTGAGTGTTGCTACCATGTACACCTTGTACATGAAAATATGGACTGTTTTATGTGATTAACATGTATTGCTTGAGTGTTGCTGCCATATATACCTTGCACATTAAATTATGAACTGTCTTGAAATGTTAAAATGTATAAACATGTAAAATGGACAGATTTGAATAAATTAGAGGTCATCATGGGGCGAAGAAATTGAGAAACAAATTGATTCCATTGGTGAAAGTGCCCTAGAAGAATCACAAAGTGGAAGAAGCTACTTGGGAAACTGAAGAGCGAATGAAAGAACAATACCCACATTTGTTTAATCTAGGTACGTTCTAAAAATTCAAGGACAAATTTTTTAGGGGGAGAGAATTGTAATATCCCATTATTGGATTAGTGACCAAAATTTAAAGAATCAAAAGTTAGTGGTTTTAGTTAAGTGACTAAGACGTAAAGTTTTAAAGTTTGGCGACAAAAGTGAAAAGTTGAGAAAAGTTTAAGGACCAACATAGTAATTTTCCCAATAATTATTTTTATTTCATAAATAAATAGATTATCTACGGTTGTGGATCGAATATAAAAACTATGGTTTGATCATATGTTTCTATTATTGGGAAATTTATGGTTAAAGTTTAAGTGTAATTTGGGTAATCGTACGAGATCAAAATTTTATGAAAATTTGAAAGAAGTTTTAGGAAGTCCCTAGGAGCATAGCATTGAAGTTTTGAATCATTTTTAATCAGTTTAGATTTGATTCTATTCAGTATTTTGTATAGGTGATGGAATGGCATTTTGGAGGATATAAAGATTCATTAATAGCAAAATGGTCATGTTACCAATACTTTTTAATTATAATTGATTTGATGATAAGGTTGAGTATAGGTGTTGATTCATAATTGGTCATAATCCAAGGGTGAAATGGTCATTTTACTATAAAGAAAGATTTTTGTTTTAAATTAAAGATTTAATTTCCATTTGGCATTAATCAAAGAAAGAAAAAATTTGGAAACTTTGCTAATCTTTTCTCTGAAAGTGTCGAACCTCAAGGAGACTAGGTAAGGAAAATTTCAATTCAATTTTGGCTTGATTTGTTTGATTTTTGGCTAGAGACATGAAACAAGGAATTGATCTCCATTGAATTCTCTATCTTTTGATATAAGTTTTGCTTAGTTTTCATGTCTCTAAGTTGAGTTTGATGATTAGGGTGGTTGAAGAACATGTTAGGTTTTCATGTTTTAAGGTTTAATTAAGTTAGAAGTAGTGTTGTAGTATTGTTTTTATACTTGAAATGCTGAAAATCCCTTGGAAAATCTATAGGGACCAATTTAGAAAAATGAAGAAAATTAGGGGAAATTTTGTGAAAATTTATTTGATGATGAAAATGGCTATAGTGGTGTTTTCTAAGTTGAATTATGTGATTGGATTGAAGAAAACATCATTTTAGGACTATTTTGTGAATTTTTCAAATTGGGTGAACTAAGTGAGGAATTGGAAAATAACCAAGAAGCATGGTTATGTTGTTTGGTATGATACAAGGATCATTTTGGTGTTAAAATTTTTGAAAGTTGAGGTGAAATGTGAAAGTTTCCAAATTTTAGTTTATAAATCCTAAGAGAGAGAATTTAGGGTTTAAAGTGAAATTTATTAAATTATTGGTTGTAATGTGCAATTTGAGATGAGATTAAAGTATAGGAAGCATTGTTGTTGCAAAGTACTTGGTTGGAAATATTAAATTTTCCATATTGGTAGGTACATGTATTAGTAAAGGTTGGACATGTACTTAAGGAGCCTTGTGATATGTATTTAATGCATATACATATAACAAGCAAGTTCTGGATCAAACGAGTGAAGAAAGAAGATAAACAGTGCAGCAGAACTTAGTGAGGCTAGTATAAATTATACTTTTGAAAGTGTCAAGGTGAGTGCAATGCATGTATAGCATGATCTTTATGTCATTTATCATATATTTGACATATTAGAAATATGTCAAAGGTTGAAACACATGCAAGGATCACTAATTATTTTTGGAATGTTATTTTGGATATGAAATATTCAATATGTATATATGTTGCCATGTATGATATTATGATTGATATAAAGCCCAATGTATGAGATAGGAAATTAAAAATATAGTTGGATATCCATATAGTCATAAAGAGCTGTATAAATATTCTAAGCACTTCGGTGCAATAATCATAAATACTCATTGAGGGTATACTCATGCAAGGTTTGAGTATACGGGAGCACTCAGGGTGCTAAGCACTACAATGCAATTTTATCAATACTCAATAAGGGTATACTCAAACAAGGTTTGGGTATACGAAAGCACTTAGGGTCCTAAGCACTACGGTGTAAATAATACACTATACTCAAGTATGTATAGGGGGGATGACTCGTGTACATAGATTTCCTTAAATCGATACTTGGGCTAAATGAATTAAAAACATGATGAAAAGCTTGAAAGCTTGATGATAAATATGACAATGGTTTTGGTAAGAATCACAGTTATTACCGTGTAATATGTTGTTATCATACATATCATGTCAATATGCTAGCAAGCATAAAATGGAAGTGATCATATGCATTGTTATTTTATTATATTGATATTCATGTTATGTCGTATTTGAATTAAATATTGTTGCCTCACTAAGTATATGATTAGCGTGTGATGAATTTCATGCGTAGGTTTTAAAGGAGCTGCAAAGGAAGAGTAGCCGAGCATCACTTGCTTATTTTGGGAGGTATATCTCCATACTCATAGTAATGTATTGACATCCACCCTTCCTTTTGGAAATGTACTAGATGGCATGTATAATTAGTGGGGTTTGTAATAACATATTACCAAATATGGTTGGTTAATAGTTGTTATAATGTGTATAATGAACCTAGTATGACCTATTATGTCTATAAATGATAATGAACTAAGTTTTAGTGAATATTGGTCCTAAAATGGAAAGATTAAAAATCTGTCCAGAAAAATGTATGTAGAAGCAGTGTGTTTGAAAAATCAGCATAAATTCCACAATTGGAATTAGACAGTGAATCTTATATGTATGAACTGGAAATTTTGTCTAATGTCTTAAAAAATTAACGGTGACTACTTTCGAGTTATATGTAAAAAGTTATGAATTTTTATTCGATGAAAGGTCAGAAAACAGGGCAGTAGAATTTCAGTATTTTTTTGGTGCTGTGACGTGAATTCAAAGATTTATTTGAATTTTTGTGTTATGAGTTTAGGTAATAATTTATATGGTTATAAAGCTTAATGAATCAAGTTTAATTAGAAAATTTCAGAATGAACTTTCTATGTCTATAAATTTTTTTAATAAATTTTTAAATAAGGTAGTGCAAGCTGTTAGTTTTTCTAAGAAAAAGAAATTTTAAGGTTTAAAATTTGTTAGTAACATCACCGACTCGTATTTGGTGATAAATACAGGAAATGGATGTTACACATCGCATGTGGGTTTGGGTTGTGTGCTGATGCAGGATGGAAAGGTTGTGTCTTATGAATCGAGGCAGATGAAGGTTCATGAGCACAATTATCGAACTCATGATTTAGAGCTCGTTGCTATGGTGTTTGCCTCGAAGATTTGGCGACACTACCTTTGTGGACAGAAGTGTGTTGTCTTTACAGATCATAAGATTTTGAAGTATTTGATGTCTCAAAAGGATTTTAACCTTAGGCAACGAAGGTGGTTGGAGTTGCTTAAGGACTACGACTTGACAATTGAGTATCATCCTAGAAAAGCCAATGTTGTTGCGGATGCGTTGAGTCGTAGGGTGGCGGATGAGATTAGGGCAATGTTTGCAAGGTTGAGTGTGACGCGAAAAGGTGGGTTGTTGGCTGAACGGCAAGTTAAGCCTACGCTGTCATAGTTGATTAAGGCTAAGCAACCATATGATGATTCTTTGGTTCCTCACGTTAAGGACATAGCAGATGGTAATTCGACGAATTTTCATTTTGATGATGATGGGGTTTTGTGCTTCAAGGGTCGATTAGTGGTGCCGGAAGTCTCGGAGCTCAGGCATACTATTTTGGAGGAAGCACATTGTAGTCCTTTTGCTATGCATCCTGGTAGTACCAAAATGTATCGTGATTTGAAGGAAAGGTACTATTGGGTTGGTTTGAAGAAGGATGTGGCAGAGTTTGTGTCCAAGTGTATGGTTTGAAGAAGAGTGTGGTGAAGTTGCACTCATGAACCTTCAACCACCTCGACGCATAGGCCACAACCTTTCCATCCTGCATCAGCACACAACCCAAGCCAACATACGATGCATCACTATAAACCACAAACTCCTTCCCAGATTTCAGTTGAATCAACACAGGAGCATGTGTCAAATCCTCCTTCAACTTCTTAAAACTCTGTTGCTGCTTCTTCGTCCACACAAAAGGAACAATCTTCTGCAGCAACTTTGTCAACGGAGCTGCGATACTAGAAAACCCCTCCACAAATCGACGATAATAACCAGCCAACTCAAGAAAACTACGCATCTCCGATACGGTATTAGGTTGTTTCCAATTGAGAATAGCCTTAATTTTTTTTGTGGATCAACACGAATACCCTCCACGGATACCACATGTCCAAGGAACATCACCTCCTTGAGCCAAAGCTCTCACGTGCTCAACTTAGCATACAAATGATTATCCTCCAAAACTTGCAGCACAATCTGCAAATGTTGATCATGCTCTTCCTCGATACAAGAGTACACAAGTATATCATCGATAAAAACCACCACAAACTGATCAAGGTACTCATGGAACACCCTATTCATCATGTCTATGAAAGCCGTCGGGGCATTCGTCAAACCAAACAGCATCACCAAAAACTCGTAATGCCCGTACCTCGTACGAAATGTCGTCTTATGCACATCCACATCCTTTACCTTCAACTGGTAATATTGTAATACCCCAAATTTAATAAGTTGATTAAGGATCATTTAGTATTAAGATAATAGCTTAAAAGTTATCTTAGTGACTAAAATGACAAAAATACAAAAGTTAGGATTTCTTCGATTATGGGTTATGGAAAAGGAATTTTTGAGATTTAAAAGCATCAGATGATAGAGGGCAAGTTAATTAGGGTACTTGCAAAGTTTGGTCGAAATTCGAGGAAAATTGGAATGGGAATTGAAGTTTCAAATTTAGTGACCAAAATGTTAAGCAGTCAAAACTTGTGTGGTACAAGACTAAAAATGAAAAGTTGAAGGACTAAAGTTGTAATTTCCCAAAAGTGAGGGGTTTTCATTTCATAAATAGATAGATCACCTAAGGATGTCGATCAAATGTGGAATTCTGGTTTGAACCGATATTTTGATTGATGGGAAATCGCAATCATAGTTTAAGTGGAATTCAGGTATAAGTACTCATGGAACACCCTATTCATCATGTCCATGAAAGCCGTCGGGGCATTCGTTAAACCAAACGACATCACCAAAAACTCGTAATGCCCGTACCTCGTACGAAATGCCGTCTTATGCACATCCACATCCACATCCTTTACCTTCAACTGGTAATATTGTAATACCCCAAATTTTAATAAGTTGATTAAGGATCATTTAGTATTAAGATAATAGCTTAAAAGTTATCTTAGTGACTAAAATGACAAAAATACAAAAGTTAGGATTTCTTCGATTATGGTTTATGGAAAAGGAATTTTTGAGATTTAAAAGCATCAGATGATAGAGGGCAAGTTAATTAGGGTACTTGCAAAGTTTGGTTGAAATTCGAGGAAAATTGGAATGGGAATTGAAGTTTCAAATTTAGTGACCAAAATGTTAAGCAGTCAAAACTTGTGTGGTACAAGACTAAATATGAAAAGTTGAAGGACTAAAGTTGTAATTTCCCAAAAGTGAGGGGTTTTCATTTCATAAATAGATAGATCACCTAAGGATGTGGATCAAATGTGGAATTCTGGTTTGAACCGATATTTCGATTGATGGGAAATCACAATCACAGTTTAAGTGGAATTCAGGTATTCAGATCGAAATTGGGGCTTTTGAAATTTTATGATTCCACGGTTGAATTTAAGTTGGAATCAAGTTTATATGATGTTAAAATCTTGTTATTGAGTTAGGATTTAAACCCTACATATTTTGGTTTGTATGGAGAAGATTAGGGTTTATGGATTTAAGTCTAACTTAGGGTTTGTGATGTTGGATTAATGATATAGTAAGCTTGATTTGTTGTTTAGAAGTAAAACCCTGAGTTAAATATATAGGAACCAATTCAGCAAGCTTCAAAGTTAAGGAACCGAATCTGGATTTTATGAAATTTGAGTGTATTTATGTAATTAATGATGTTGGAGATGTGAAATTGATGTTAGAATACTAAACCGATGTTGAATCGAATTAGTGATCATTTTGACAATTTGTCAAAAATCAAGTGACCAAATAGGAAATGAATTACTGGACGGGATTAAATCTGATTTTTAGTTAAAATAATATAATTAAGGTAATAATGTTGATTTGAGGACTAAATTGCAAAGTTAAGAAGTTTGAATCCTTACCTTTGCATTTTAGTTACTATTTTGGCAAAGGAAGAAAATTAGAGGGAATTATTTTGAATAATTATTTTTTGAAGAAGATGATGAATTGGTGGTTTGAAGCAAGTGATGGGACTAAATTGACAAGTAAAAAAATAAGAAGAAGTTAGTATAAATTAGAAGTTTATTATGGAAAGCTATGTAGAAGATTGAATTTTTGGCAGTGACTTTGGAAATTCACCATAAATTCTACAAAAATGTTTAGATTATTAAATGTATATCAATGTAAAGATTTGTTCGTTTAGTTTCGTTTCCAACAAACGGAAACTGATTTCGAGTTCCGAGTTAAAAGATATGAATTTTTAATCAAATGAAGGTCAAAAAATATACATAGCAGTTTTTGTCAGGACAGCTTTGTGATGGGAGTTTGAAGAATTTTCATAATTTTTGTAGATTTTATTAATTATGTGGCTTATATCGTTAGAATCTTTATCAAATCTAGTTCTTATAGTATAAAGGATATTAAGACCCAATGTGTATTTTGATCTTTAGAAGTAAAACTCTGAGGGTAGGACAAGTTGCCAGAAAATAGAATTTGATACATTTTGTATCTAAATGTTTGATAACAAGCTCAGAAGAATTATTGGAAGTTCAAATTGGTCATTAAGGACCAAAGTGAATTTTTGGACAGTATAAGGAAGGAAGGAAAATTATGGAATTTTTTTATGTTAATTGATTAGATAGCTTGATTGAAATATTGTTAGAAGTGAATTTAACAAATGTTTGTTTATATTCATGTGGTTAATGAAGTCAAATCCGAATCAAAAGAAGATTCGAGGTACTATGAAGGAAAGGATCGAGTAGAATTTAGTGAGGCATGCTAATAAATGGCCCATGTGAGTGCATTTTTACTTATTTATTATATATATGATATGAGTGATTGCATTATATATATTTATGCAATATTGATAAATAGGACGACTTGCGATGAACCGACTTTGATATTAATGAAAATGTATGTTGATCAAAGTTATGTAAATGGCACGAAGTATTAAGTAGCATATGTGATACATTGATATGACATAATGATTTATCTAAGATATATCAGTTTTTAGATATTTGGATATGAATTGCCCATTATCGAATTATGGATAATAGTATTGAAGGATTGGATATTGAATATGAAAATATTATATTGTTATTCCCAAGTACTAGTGTGAGAGTCTTTGGTATAATTGGATATCCATAAGAGTCATAGCAGCTACAAACTAGCACTACGATGCGATCCAAACACTTCGGTGTTGATATCAGACGCTAAGGTGTTGCAGTCACTTTAGTGATGTTTAGACACTACTGTGTTGACTAGCACAAAAAGATGCTATAATGAGGAGCAAAGAGCGTCCTCGATTACCTACTCACCATCAGACACTACGGCGTTGCAGACACTACGGTGTCGAGATGACTCGTATACCATAGGTTCACATGAGAATCTTTGGTATAGTTGGATAACCATAGATTCCTCGCAGCTGCATCATAGCACTACGGTGCGAGATAGACTCTTCGGGGTCGAGATAGAATCTTCGAGGTTGAGATACACTCTATAGAGTCGAGTTAGACTCTACGGAGTCGGTTCAAACACTACGGTGTTACATAGCACAAAATGTGCGGGTATAAGGAGCAAAGAGTGTCCTTGATTATATGAGGAGCAAAGAGCGTCCTCGAGTACGTACTCATCTCAGTCGCTACGGTGATGCAGATGCTACGACATCGTATACACTACGGTGTCGTGATGACTCGCGTACCATGGCATCACATGATTTGTACTTTGGGCTATAATACTTGAAATGCAATTATACAGGTACTTAAGCTAAAAAGCTTAATGTACACAAGACTGGTAAAACATATCGAATCCTATGATTTGAATATTACATTGCTTAAATGAACTATACTTGTAAGGTAGTTCTATGCATGATAAAATATTATCAACTACAATTGGGACACGTTTTCCATTTTGCAAAAACTGTATTGCACTGTTATATGACAGAGGGAAGACTTGAAATGGAATTATACAGTTAATTTAAAAAGCTTAATATATATTTGATTAATAAAATAAAGGTTTGATGTTATGATATAAACTGTAATTGGGTTTCTCTTGCCATTTTGCAGGAAATGTATAGCACTGTTAAATGACAGGAAATAACTTTAATAACTTTATTTTATGTATTTCTATACATTAAAATGTTTTACTCCAATTTATAGGTGCCTCACTAAGTGAATACTTAGCGTGTGCTGTTTCACACGTAGGTAATTGGAAACTTACCGGAAGAGGAGTCAAGCATGTTACTCAAGATACAATCTACCAAATATCAGTAAGACATTCTAAATTTATGATATTCTTTAGTGGGCATGTATCAATTTATTTGTTGGTTAATTTATAAGCTAGTTTTATGTCAG
The DNA here is from genome assembly GCA_019671005.1 of Hibiscus mutabilis. Classification (NCBI taxonomy): domain Eukaryota; kingdom Viridiplantae; phylum Streptophyta; class Magnoliopsida; order Malvales; family Malvaceae; genus Hibiscus; species Hibiscus mutabilis. Next base: position 16,144,866 of record CM033739.1, on the reverse strand, counting down.
ATGTTTTAAAAAAATTACAAGTCAGGAAATCAGCTAAATAATTTAGTAACATCTTCAATGTGTATTTAATTATCGAATATACGTTGAGGGTGTTACAAATACCCTGACCTTAAATCAATCTTCAAAAACACCGCTGCCCTGTGAACCTGATCAAACAAGTCATCAATCTACGGCAACGAATATTTGTTTTTCACCGTCAACTTATTCAACTGGCGATAATCAATGCACATACGCATCGATCCATCATTCTTCTTCACGAAAAGAACTGGAGCACCCCAAGGAGAAACACTTGGTCAAATGAACCCATGATCTAACAACTCTTGGATATGAGACTTTAACTCTTTCAACTCTTTCGGTGCCATCTGATAAGGAGCAATAGACGCCGGAGTTGTACCTTCGTATGTCTCAATACGAAATTCCACCTCCCTATCCGGAGGTAAACCCGACAACTCTTCAAAAAAATCTTCCAAATAATCACATACAGCCCGAATGTCCTACAGCCGAACACCCTTAGCTTTCGGATTCATAGCAATAGCTAAATAAGCTTGGCAACCATCAAACATCATTCTCTCCGCTGGAGAAGCCGAAACAACATTGGACAAGAATTTCACATTCTCACCAACCACCACAACTTCATAATCATCGGCCAACTTTAGAGAAATCCTTTTGGACTCACAATCCACCACCGCCTTGTGCTCACTTAACCAACCCATACCCAAGATAACGTCAAAACCATGACATGGCAACTCCATCAAATCCGCAGCAAATTCATGACCTTGCATTGTCAATGGACAACGCCTATACAACCTTCTAGTTGTAACCGTCTCCCCAAAAGAACAAGTTACTAACATGCCAACATCAAAAATCTAAACAGGAACATTCAGCAATGATGCATGCTCACTTAGAATATATGAATGAGTATACCCCGAATCAATCAATGAAAACAACGACAAAGATTGCAAGGTGAAAGTACCTGCGATCACATTAGTGTCGTTGCGCCCCTCAAAATGAGCATTGATACGCGCTGGCCCACCATTCTCCAGTTGTACAGCAACAACATGAGCTACAACTCTCTGACCATCCTCGCGCCTCAGAAAATTACGTCTGCCACGGCCTCAGCCCCTAGCAGATACAATAGCCCAAACCAGTGCATCACCCACAACACGAGGACAATTGCGCTTCATGTGACCAGAAGATCCACATATCCAGCAACTCATGGTATTTCCCCAACATTCATCTATCTGGCGTCTACCGCAACGCTCACACTCAGCTATAATACGAACACCTTGGTTACCTTGGCCAACACCGCCATTTCGCCTATGATCTAACTTATGCCTCTTATCATGAAACCTCCTACTCTACTTCCCAGAATTACCAAAATCATCCCCACGCTTGTTCGAGCTCATGCCCGAACCTTGTCCTGTTACCCTCAAGGACTGCTCAATATCCTTAGCGCGGTTAACAAGAACATCAAAATCTGTATAGTCCGCAGTCAATAGATATGTTTTGATATCCTTCAGCAACCCATAGCAAAATCTGTTGCACCTTTCAAGATCCTCCAGAACCAACTCCGAGGCATACTGACTCAAACGAACAAATTTCACCTCATATTCAGCCACAGACATGCCACCCTGTTCCAAGGCCATACACTCACGGTTCCTCGCATCCAGATACTGAGGGCCAAGACACTTCTTCTTGAAAGCTCTTTGAAAGAACTCCCAAGTTACACCCGCATCCGGAACACTAGCAATTATGGTCACCCACCAATGATAAGCATCACCATGCAACAATGACACGGTACAACCCAACTTGTGCTCATCATTATAGCCCATCTGATACAGAATACGAATCGTACTGTAACACCTCCTTCTTGTATTCGTACATTGGACACGAGACAAAGATGTTACGAGCTTTTAGAAATATCTTTTAAACTAAAAACCGGGAATTTTAAAAAAAATTTATGAACTTCCCAGGAGGTCACCCATCTTAAAAATTTTCTAATCTAAACACGCTTAACTTTATTTTATTTAGGGATTAAAATAATAATTTAATACCCGATAGTAAAACTTTTTACGTAAATAACATAATCATGTCAAAACATATAATAATAACAATAAGTAGTTAATACATTTAATATTTATGGAAGATTTATAAAACTATTACATAGCCGATTTAAATATTTTATCAGAAAGACATGTTTAAATAGTACATGACACTATTAAACACAAAAATATGGATGTCATAAGTACTGAAATTAACATGTCGATTCGGTACTCCCCAAAAGAGGCAGTGATGCAAAGCTCCACTCTTATTTCTATCTACCTACGTGTATAACAGAAATACACACTGAGTATAACTCAGTGAGGCATAAGATGAAAACATATATATAAATATATATTAATGCATGATACTTTCAAAAGCATGATAGTCATTAAATCATATGATTATGTAATGCAAGAACATCTGTATAAGAAAACATATAGTTATATTGTATAATCTTGTAGCCCAAGGTAAATATCAAGTGACTAATAAACGAGTCGCGTACTTGAAAAGTACTATCATTTTCTTTAAACTTGTAGACACATTGAAGTGTCAGACACAATGAAGTGTCAGATAACTTGTAAGACACAATGAAGTGTCAGGTAACTTGTAAGGCACAATGAAGTGTCAGATAACTTGTAAGACTCTAATGGTATACCACAATATTGTCCAACTTAATATTATACTACCAAGGGCAAACTTAAAACAATTCCTGCAAAAATGGCAAGCAACCCATATACATTTTATATCATGTAAAACATGTCATATTAGAGCAGTTCAAACTTCAATATGCTTTATAACTTTCATGGTGTACTGCCATAAAAATAATTATATCAAATAACGTTGTCATGAATATATCATGCTATAAAACCATAAGTGACCATAAAACATGTCACAATCTTTTAATCAATAAAATAAAGTACCATGCCAAAAATTATATTATGCTACTTATAAAAATTCTTTACCTTTTTGGGGGACTTATCGCAAGTCTCCCTATTGTATGTTAATAAACATACATTTAAAAAATATGTATGCACTCACCTTACCCTCGATAATTAACCTTGCTACTTGATTTCACTTCTGATCCTTTTCTTTTCCTTTTCTGCTGAAACGACCTTGACTTATATCGGAATCTACATTAAAATAACATATACCATTTCAAGTATATGTTAGTACATATTCATACCATATACAATAATGGAAAGTAATTAAAATAACTATCATTATGTACAAACTTGATTCGATAAAACTTTCTATATTCGAATCACAAATTCTCATACCTTTCTTTAAATCCCCAACTTTTCCCAAAATATCTATTTTAGCCCCTAAGGACTCTTTAAAACTTCCAACCATAAATTTTCAAGTCTAAACCTTACATTTCTCATCCTTTACTCTTTAGGACCTATACTTTAAAAATTTGCACTTTAGTCCCTGAAATAACCAGATATTCAATTTAACCCAAAATGTTGATTTAAAATTTTAATCACTAGACTTAATTTTTCCAACATAATATACCTCAAATACAAGTTCAACAGCAAATCCCTAAACTTTTCATAAATTCAAGTCTAATCCCTAATTTTCTTCAATTTACCGAATTAGTCCTTGTACTCCCAAAAATTTCCATTTTGATCCTTAAACATCAATTCATGCTATTTCAATCATAATTCATTAATTCAAGTGCTAAAATAAAATTTCAATAATTTCCCCTAATTTCTCAAATTTTTTGAAATGGTCCCTATAACTTCAATTGGGGAAATTATTTAATCTAACATCAAAATTAAACTTTCAACATCATAATTCATTCAATATCATCATCATATTAACTTCCTAATCAAAACCCCAAAATCTTAGGGTTAGGGTTTATGACATCAAACATGGAATTAATCCAATTTCAAACTTGACTCCAAGTTTATAACATTAATTCTATAGAAAACAACCTTAATTTAATTATCTACTATCAATTTCCATAACCAATCTCATCCATGAACATAACTCATTCTTGAATTTATCATGCAAAAATACTATCACAATGAAGAGAATCAAGTGTAGAATAATTTACCTCAATCAATTTTGCTTGAATCTAAACTTTGATCCTTTAATTTTGGCATTAAAGATTGAAAACTCTCATCTTTCCTTTCCTTTCTTGGTTTCGAATAGCCTAGGAAATAAGATGAGGATATTTTCTCATCTTTTTAATTAATCCACATGTTTTAAAGTAAAAATGAATTTTAAATTCATTTTACATACTAAAATTACTATTTTACCCCTTTAATCCAATATCCAAGATTTAGTCTCATCAAAAATCAATGGCCAAGATTAATTCCATGTGTTATTCACCTTCCAATTTTTCCCTCAAAGTTTCAAAGTATTTTAAAAATGCCATCCAAGGCAAATGTCCAATTTGCCCTCCAACTAATCTTTATTTACAACAAGACATAAAAATTGTCATTCCATTAAAATTGAACCAAATTGGTTCCAATCCAACCGTCCATGTCCCAAAAATACCTTAGATTTTTATTTATGGCATTTATTCGATCCAAATATTCGAATTTCACTTAATACGATTTCCAAATTTTCTTCCTATGAACTTTAAAGCTTTATAGCCACTAATATAAGCCTCGTACGAAAAATCTGAGTAACACGAAAGTGCCACTCTTGGCGGTTAACTATTCATTTACGGAGTTAACTTACATAACTTTTAGAAATTACAATTTAGTCCCTAAACTTTTCCAAAGTTTATACTTTGACCACCAAACTTTTAAAATTTTCATTTTGGTCACTAAACTAAAACCACCAATCTTTAACTCTTTACGTTTTAGTCACTAAGAAAATATTGGGGCATTACACGTACTCTCCAGCCATCCCTCAGTTGCCTCGGGGCTCAAACCCCTGAACTCAATAATTCCCAAACTACGGAGACGCTCTAAGGGTAACCCTAGATTAACTGCCACAGCAGGTGCCGGTGCCTGCGCATGCACTCTAGCCATTACTGCTTGAAAAGCTACAGTTATCACCTAAACTAACGGGGTGAAATCACCAAACACTAGTACTTGATGAGCCTGGGGTACACCACCCGCCCCAACATTGACATGAGGAACCAACAAAGGCGGAGAAGGTAAAACGTTAGGGGGATTCTCTTCCTCAACATTTTTCTGCCCAACTCAGGCATTACCAGCCATTGAACACGTCTCACGTCAAGCCATGCTAACAAAAGCATCAAAACACATTAAAGTCAAGCTAACATAAGGAAAAAGGATCCAAGGCCATCTTATAAAACATTTTAAAACCTCGATAATAGCCAATGTATTCCCATTTCATACCCTAACATGATATAAATCATACACCGTACATCAGCACAAGCACCATGCATAACAATCAATGATATTCAATCAAACAACAACCTTCCAACCTCTCGTAACCTGACTCTGATACCAATAAATGTAACCCCCTCGACTCGACCTAAACTCCCGTCTGAATCGAGTGAGCTACATTACGTTTGCCGAAGTAAACCAGAGAAGGGTTACGAAAAGTCGGTCTATTTTTTCCTTTTATCTTGTCTAGATGCAAGTTATTAATCCTACATGTACATACTCACAGCAGGTAAAATTTAGAAGAAAACAAATCACAAATAGGCGGCCAATTGCATTACATTCATTACGAGGACCAAAACGTAAAAACTTTAAATTATTGATCCAAAATTGAAATTAAGGTTACCAATCTTCAATTAGTCCATTTACATGCCCACATATCAAATATTAGGTCAATATGCTCATCCATGTGCATTCAATTACATTTTTAATACTTAGGGACTAAAATGTATAAGACCAAAATCTGGTTTCCATGACATCACTGGTAAAAACTGCCTCTCGTATGATACGTACAAAGCCATACCGATACAGAGCAACCACGTGTACCGATACAGAATGTACCGTATCGGTACACCATGTCAGCTTGCAAAATATTAAAGTTGTACCAGTACGAGCCCTTGGTGTTTCGGTTCACGGGGTTTTCCCCAAAAAGCAACTTTCCATTAACGAGTTCCTGTATCGATACACCTTACATCGTACTGGTTTGCAAAGCTTAAATTGCTTATACGTATCGGTACTTGAATACCTGTACTGATCCTGAATGCCCTGTTCTGCCTAGCCGTGCGTATCGGTACGCTTAGGCTTGTAATGTCATTTTTCTCTGGTTTTTCACTCAAATCTAGATGCATTTAGACCCTAGCAACTTTCATACATAAATATAAACATTTAACAACACTTGCACCATGGTTTAATCACAATACAAGCATATGCTACCAAAAGGATCAATCTAGAGTCATGCTCCCTTAAACACTCCACCAAACATACCAAGTTGCTCAAATAAACAATTACCAGCATAATCACCATACCAACATCACTTTAATACCATATTCAACATGTTAAGCTCATCAAGCATGCCATCTAAGCTAGACCATCTAGATGCATACCTAGGCAACCTCATAACATCAACCATGGGTAACGATGCACAACAAGCTTAACAACATCAACCAAACTCTGAAATCACAGTATTACACATGCTTAAAACTAGGGAAAAACAAAATTACAATTCCCAAAAATCCATGGCGAACACATTGCCTTATTAACCGGAAACACAAACTGAGTTCATACTCAAAATTGCTTTGCCTCTTGGATCACTACGACTTTGCCTTTGCTGCCCCAAGCCTTAATGCTCTGCATCGTTAGGAAAAAGAGAGCATAAGCACACTTGCTTAGTGAGGATGCTCTTAAAACAATGATGCATTAAAACCCTTGAAAACCAACACTTGTTTTCAAACCATGCTTATGACCTAAGCAAGTTCCAATGATTCCTACTCAAATTATTCATATCGACCATATGTAAAACAATATATATTCCACATGCTTAAATTCCCAAAGCATTTATACAAAGCCATGCTTAAATCCCAAAGCATTTTATATAAAACCATGCTTAAATCCCAAAGCATTAAAATAGATTCAACATTGGAATTCTCATATATTGGCAATTATAGTGACCCCGGATATCCTTGATTAGCTGACCGCTAATCTTTAGTTAACCGACAGTTAACTTTGCACATCGGATACACATATCTCCCTTAATGACAGACCATCATCAAGACTACCCCATACCGACCACATGACTTTACAACCTTGTCGACCGCAAGCTTTACATCAACAAGGGGAACCGACCGCTCAACCCAAGTGATAATAACATAGTCCGAGTAGCCGACCGCTATACCTCAAGGACTCTTAACAACGATCGATTTTTAAGCATATTATTGTGCATTTTATCCTATGGCATGCCAACTATATCCGAATGTTTTCTCACCTTGTCACATAGCCAATATATCATTTACAAAACCATTTACTCACTGTTTTACAATGCATTACGCAAAATCCCTACATATGCAAATCGCATTGCCATAGCAACATCACATTCCCGACCGAAATAAAAACCAATGCTTACTAGCATTTAACGTACTTTTCAAACAATGCATATGTACTTAAAATCATGCATTTACAGTAAGTAAAACCAACCATGTTTACGACTAAAACATGAGTCACTCATGCTCATATCTGAACCGATATTAAAGAGCAAAGGAGGAAAAGTTACTTCCAAGCTTAGGTAAGTGTTTCAAACTTAACCTAAACTTCCAAACCCACTTTCAAACGTTTGAAAGACTTTTAAGACCATTTCTACTCACCGATTTCACTTCACCTCGCTTGCTACCGCGAAACAAGCTCCCGGCAAGCCTCAAACCACTTCAAGATGCTACGCCTTGATTATCCCCTGTTTTGGCCACACAAAACAGAGGAAACATGCATTAAAATGCATCCAACTCTCTGTTTCAAACCAAAATCCCGCAGCTCTCACAATGGCCACTCAAAACTCATCCGAAATTTACCGAAATCAACCTCAAACACTTCTCAATCTTAACCCAGCCATATTATAATGATTCAATACATCAAACTTCATCAAATAACATCTAAAAACCCTTTTACAACATCCTTTTACTTCCAGCAATGATTAAACTCCAAAAAACAACCCAAAATCCATTAATTAACAACCTAACCATTAGAGATTCAACCAATTTCGGGATTCCATTGTTAAAAACAACTTATCCACAATATAAAACATCCAATATAAGATTGAAATCAATCCTCAACATTGGAAAAATATATCCAATTCGAAAATCACATGATTCCATTAAATATCCCTCAATTAAGCAAAATTCCATAATTAATCGATTAAATCCAATAGAAAACATATAAAAAGAGTAAAGAACTTGGTAATTTCAGTAAATAACCTTTCATTAGAGGAGAAGAATGAAACTTACATCCAATGAGTGAGTTTCCCCTTAATTGGATGTTTTCCTCTTGAAAATCAATGAGATTCAATAAGATTTTTGAGACAACAGTTAAAGAATCATTTAGAAAATCAAAGGATAAAAAAACAAGATCATTACCTTGAATCTCTTATAGGAAAAAGAGTGTTTGGCTGAGAGTATTTTGAGGGAAAATATGAGAGAAAGAAAGTTACGTCAAATTGTGATTTGGAAAAATAACTACCTTTTTAACTAAATCCTTATTAATTCATTTAATTAAAACTCTTTTAAAAATAATCCTAATTAAGAGAAAACTCAGATTAGACCAAATGGTAAAATAGCTCCTTAAAGATTCAAAGTTTTGACTCTTTACAAAACAATCACCTTTTAAAAACAGTTTTCAAAAATTGCATTTTGGTCACTAGCCAAAATGTCACCCTTCCAAAGCTTATTTTCCGAAATTGCTTTCACCAATATTTTTAATATATTAAAATAGGATTTTTAAACATGTTTCCATATTTTAATCTTTCAGAAAAATATCTGCTCCCGAATCTGACTTGAATCTCTAACCCGATCCACCAGACCATCTAACTAGCCTTAAAACTGCTAGGCCCAAAACCGGGGCAATACAAATACACTTCAACCACTAGATAGTAGCATTACCTTATTTTATGTACTTCAGATCACAAAGTTATTACAGTGTTTCTACTAACACGTAAGATTCCTTTTCATACATACACATTATTAGTCTTAACTCAATTATAAGCTTGTATACCTCTAAAAATTTTAAACCATATCAGTCTATTATTAAGATCGTTCAAGTTAACCTTAAACCATTGTTAATAATCATTAAACTCTCATGTTCTACCATTTAATATAAAGATTTACTAACCAAGGTTACCAACTAAGTCTCATATCAGATAATTAAACAACCACACAATCTTACTAACTATTAAAATTATATAAAGCAAACGACAACCAAGAAATAATTAAAGGCCTATTACAGAACATTGGATACTTATCAAACTTATATACATGTAAAACCATAATGAATAATCTGTATGCACTATGCATACTTTACAACTATGTGCCACCAACTAGGAGTTCGCAAAGGAGACACGTAAAGTACTTCTTGATACTTGTGATCTTGTCCAAGTTCAAAGTTAACCGAAAGTAAAGTTACCCTAAAAAGTGATGAAAGAATAGAGTAAGCAAATGCTTAGTGAGGTAGCACTAATAACAATAAGTAATGTAGTTAAGTGTTTTGATGATTCAATTCTATTCTTTCACTCAAGATTATCAATTTAGACACACTTCTAACTTGATCATGAGCCAAGCTACCTTGATTTAAAATAATATAGGCACAAATAATCACAAATTACATTTCATTGATTTATTTTACTAATATCACCAATTATCGAACTTAGCATCTTAATATCATGATTTGCTTGCTACATAAGATAATCAAATCTAACATCTCAAAGATATACATTACTTGTCTTGTAAGATATCAAACAATTGCTTATCAAAGTCATAATTAGGAAATACTTGTTTATATACAAATTAGTTCCAATTTCTTGTACATACATACATATGCTTAAATCAATCTACCACATACGTTATTTCTATCAATACAGTCCAGTAGACACATATACACATTTATACATTGGAAAACAGTCCAAACATATTCATTTCTATTCAAAACAGTCCAATAGACATGTATACGCATTTATACATTGCAAAACAGTCCAAACATATTCATTTTTATCCAAAACAGTCCAATAGATATGTATACGCATTTATACATTGCAAAACAGTCCAAACTTATTCATTTTCATCCAAAACAGTCAAATAGACATGTATACACATTTATACATTGCAAAACAGTCCAAACATATTCATTTTCATCCAGAACAGTCCAATAGACATGTATACACATTTATAAATTGCAAAACAGTCCAAACATATTCATTTCTATCCGAAACAATCCAATAGACATGTATACACATTTATAAATTGCAAAACAGTCCAAACATATTCATTTCTATCCAGAACAGTTCAATAGACATGTATACACATTTATACATTGCAAAACAGTCCAAACATATTCATTTTTATCCAAAACAGTCCAATAGACATGTATACACATTTATAAATTGCAAAACAGTCCAAACATATTCATTTCTATCCAACATAGTCCAATAGACATGTATTCACTTCTATCCAAAACAGTCCAATAGACATGCATACACATTTATACATTGCAAAACAGTCCAAACATATTCATTTTTATCCAACATAGTCCAATAGAAATGTATGCACATTTATAAATTGCAAAACAGTCCAAACATATTCATTTCTATCCAGAACAGTCCAATAGACATGTATACACATTTATACATTGCAAAACAGTCCAAACATATTCATTTTTATCCAAAACAGTCCAATAGACATGTATACACATTTATAAATTGCAAAACAGTCCAATAGACATGTATTCACTTCTATCCAAAACAGTCCAATAGACATGCATACACATTTATACATTGCAAAACAGTCCAAACATATTCATTTTTATCCAACATAGTCCAATTTTATCCAACATAGTCCAATAGAAATGTATGCACATTTATAAATTGCAAAATAGTCCAAACATATTCATTTCTATCCAAATCTGTCCATAAATTAAATATTTATTTATACACCCAGTCATTTATTTAGTTTATAAGATTTCAGGAATTCTTTAATCTTAACTACAAGGTTACAAATCATGACAATATTTCATATTCCTATTATGCACAACTTCAGTTACACGTTAATTACTTGATATGCAAGTTTTCAAGTTGAATCAATAGATTATCTTATGAATTCATAATTTTACTTAAATAAGGTATCACTTAAATATGGTTTCCTATTACATAAATTATTCTAATTCTGAATTACTTGTCTTATAAGACATCAAACATATCATAGTCATAGCACAACATAGGCATGATTTTACTTATCAAATAAGTTATTAGCTTAGTAAGTCATGTTCTTAAGTTGCTTATTATTAAAAGCTATCGAACTTAGCCTCTCACCGACTTATATTTATGTGTTACAAAAATTATCAAACATAGTATCTCAAGAGCATGCATACTTATCACCCAAATTATCAAGCATAATATCTCAGAACATAGTTACTTGTCATGTATTTATTAAACATAGTATCATATAACATAGATACTTTTCACATGATTTATCAAACATAGTTAGTTTGTTTAACTTGCAAATTTCAATATTTTGCCTTTATCATAGCCTTGAGAATCAAGTAAGGCTTTAAACTTAAACAAGAAACTAGCCATTGATTAACAACATTCGAATGAGGCATAACCATTTTCACATTAGGTTACACAAAGATGATATATAAATGATTGTTACTTATTAAGGAAGTTATCCAGCTAACATATCATTAATATGAATTACTAATCATGTAAATTGAAAAACATAACATATCAAGGCATGAATTACTTATTTCATAAGTTATCAAAATAGATTATTTGTTGGGTTTGCACATTTCATTATTTTAACTTTAAAATAGCCTTGATAATCAAGTAACAGCCTAGGTACACGAATCCCCAACCAACTATCACCAAAAAAATGGTACAAGTAGTACCAGTCAATCCCTCATACTGTTGCCAAAGGACCACAACACTTCCCTACTACTGTCACCAAATGAGGACCCTAGTCTACCCCAATCCTAAGTGTTATGGACTCTATGGCATGCCAACTATACCTATGACTGACTTGAACCAAGGCTTTTCATATAATCTTATCTAGTAAAAGAAGTCAAAGTTCAGCTTAGCTCCTTATTCATATAGTCATGAACTTGTCATATTCTTATCAAAGATGAGCATTGATCCATATTATTGCTATCATGCCACCAAGGATTATTTCATAGCATATCCTAAGTTCAACCACTTGTATCATTCAAACAAAGTATGCATTTCATAACATCTCTAACATTTTCAACCATAATCAATGCATCAAGTGAACATAGCTTATTATTGTTCATTTCAAAGGTAAGGATAGATTCAAATTCAAGTATTTACAACAAGGCTTCGATCTTATCATGTCATATATTTATGGTTCTCATTTCACAACTCTTTTTACTTAGTTGGAAGATAACAGGACAAAGGCTACTTAACAAACATACATAGGTTCTATTAAGATTATATCATTGAATCAAGTATTACATAACACATCATAACTAATATTTAGGTACTTACCTCAAGTCCAAGTTTGTTTATGCATAACATAATTTAAGATAAAGTAATGTAGTTAAAACAACAAGAAATGCTCATGAAGGTTACTAGCCTATCTCGAGACTTTAAACTACACTCACAGATTAATCCAAGCTAAGTACGCTCCCGAATCACGATTCCTTTTTGCTTTTCTACAATGTTACCAGACTAGTTCGTGGTCTAACACAACAACAAGTATGATACCCATTAAAACTCATTCTGTAACACCCTCAACCCGGTTTTGATGAAAGCCAGAATTGATGATGTCACTGTAATATAATTCATGAAACACGTGATCAAAAACAAAAAATTTCAAAGTGAGTCGAGATAGGTTAGTAAAATTTTTCTTATAAATAAATAAAGAATAAAACTTTAACCATATAACTTAAACTAATATATACAAATTCAAATCTTGTAATGTCTTGGATTGATTTAAATCTATTACCTCATTCAAAACCAACCAAATTTGATATTTCGAAAATCTTTATCATAATAGATTTACTTACTCCTTACTATATTATTAAGAACATTCATTTTTGTTCACATAATAAGTATCCACAATGACACTATGTATAAATCTAATATCGTATAGACTACAAGTTTCAAAACATGTCAATGAACAAGACATCAAGGAAGCATGTGTATGACCCAATAAACATTTCCAAACATTACATAGATTATTCAATACATAAAATAATTGACACATAAGTCATCTAACTTGGCATATCTAATCACGAGTTCCTTGCCAATTAAGGTGTTAACTTAGCATAGCCTAATATGAATTACTTGCCAATTAAGACATCAAATTAATTGAACCAAACACATGGATATATATGTATATAAATCATCAACCGAACCAACATATACTAAGGTATTAACAAAGCATATGTCTTCTTTCAAAGGATATTCAAAAGGTTCATTTAGTATGTCATACTTATATCTTTCAATGTAAAATAATTTAGCTTATCATTCTAACCGAACCAAGTTAAAGAATTTATAATTTAAACAAACTACTATTTATAATGAAGCAAGCCATTTGCTCAAGCATGTATGTGTGTATGTATGTATATATATATATATAAGTGATCAAGTAGGCATATGTATAAAAGCATTTAAAGAAATCCAATCTTTATAGACATCTTAACCAAATCATATATCTTCTCTCAAAGGATGATTCAAGGATCCAATAAACATATTTAATCTAAGCTAGTCCTGTACTTATCATTCGAATGAGCCAAAGGTAACTTAAATTTCAAGTAATTTCTAATAATCTACTAATTATATTCAAATTTCCAACTATACATGTTCAACTCATTTCTTATTATACCTTGCATTGCTCTTAAACAATATAAGAATTTCTAATTACATTGACTTCACCAAATACTCAACTTATTAGTTCTCGATTTAAACATATTAAGGACTTTCAATATACATAGTATACAAATGATCACCCAAGAATCATACAAGTATTTACATACTTTCATAAGTTTCATACATTCTTCCTAGTAATCACATTCATGCATTCATGATCTTGATTCATTAATGTTAATATGTTACTTCTAAATTAGACTCGAGGTATTTACCATTCAAAGCATGAGATAAATTGGTTCACTCCATTTCTTATTCACATATCAGATTGAACCGAACAATATAAAATCATATAGTGCCATGATTTCCCCAATTAAACCTTTTAATAAATTAAACAAACCAAGACAAGAATTTCTATAACATCCTAAGCATACAAGTGATCTCCTCATGTTCATATTATTACATAAACATGCACACTAATCTCATTTGAACCATTTAGTTAATTCCTACATTCATCTATTTAATTAATCAAAATGATCAAACCAACAATAGCTACTTAAACATTACCAAGAATTAGCTAAGCCATTTACAATTTTTGTAGTGTCAAAACAATTATATAGCAATTTATGTAATACACTTCTTTACAATTACTATGCCACCATCTATGGAGTTTCATCTAAGGAAAAAATATAGATTCTATTTAGAAATTTTAGGCAGTGACTTGCAACACGTGACCACGATTGAATTATACAAGCTTTAACCAACCTGCACATGCATGAACAATGAATGCATTAGGCTGATATAGCCTAAGTGAGGTAGTGACGTCAAAATGACAACATAAAACCAATAATATTGAAGAAAAGAAAAATCAAAGAATACAAGCATAATTAAGCAATTGTTACTTATGTCTTAAGCTCAACTTATACGTAGCTTCGTTTATTGGAAGCTTTATCGAAGTTCATATCCGTTCATATCTTATTCGAAAATCCTTCAAAGTTTTTAACTGAGTTCTTTCAAATTTCTTATCAAACTTATAAAAATTCGTATCTTATCTTATTGAAGTCTTAAAGCTTATTGAAGTTCTTATCAAAGATTATCGGAGTTCATAATAGAGTTCATCAAAGTTTATTATCGGAGCTTAGTATCTGAGTTCATATCTTTTAGAGCATTTGCCTTGGATCACATTTGGATATGAGTAGCATTGGTTTGAGTTTGACCGTATTGGTCCATATTACACATAGCGCAAAGCACATAGCGATGGCTAATGTCAGAATATAACAAACCTAACTTCTCATCTATCCAACCAACTGTCGTTAATCTCCTTACTATCTCCTCCGTTACCTCTTACAGTCGCTAATATATCACATATATTGGGGTCGTCCCTGAATTATACCTCTGCATCATACCAAGTGTCCAAGGACTTCCATTGTTCAGGCAACTTAATGTTTTAGCTTTGAGAGTTATGGGAGTTTCTTATGTTATATAAGTAACTTATTTATTTTTATCTATTAGTATCTTTAACATGAGATGAACTTTTGTTCCTTAAGGCTTTAGAATTCATGAACTTATAGCATTGTAATTTAATTCCTATATTAGAATCTATCCTCAACTTTATATCAAGGTATATATATTCTTCTTTTACAAACTTAACATAGCAAGAAACAAGATGCATATGTAATGCAAACATATCCAAACAACTTATCAAAGATGTCATGCTATGAATTTATTCACATATTGTGCTCTATGTGAGCCATATATATATGTTCATGAATTAATCACAATATATCATAGAAAAAAATTGGAATGACGTCGTGTCATCCGGAACTAATGCGACTACACTCACTTCTTATCCCGAAGTTACGGGATATATGAACCACAATCACCTTTTTCTTTTCATCTTACTTCATTTCTTAAACCCCTTCAATAAAGTGTGTACCTCAAGATAAATAACCATTATTAGGAATTTCTCAACTCAATCTTATATTTAATATATTAACCATTCAATATTACTCGGATCCCTTAATAAACTTAAGACAATCAAAACAGTCTAATTATTATATGTATACATGTATGTGAATTAAAACAGTCCTTATTGTATTCATAGATGTTCGAAATAGTCCAGATTCTCACATATATACACACATATATTCAAACATTCCACATACTCTAAATGCACTTAAAAATAGTCCGGATTTTCCAATATACTCAAGATAGTACTATTTACATGTATTCGCATATATACATTTTTCAAAGCAGTCCTTTATAATTTATCTCCATTCAAAAATAGTTCACTTTTCAAGTGTATACCTTTGTGTGTGTAAATATCAGTCCCTAATGTTCTTATATATATATATATATACTAAGTAGTCCACTAAAACATTCGATTATGTCAAAACAGTCTAATTCACATTTATCTCATGGCAAACAGTTTCTAATTTTTTTAATTGCACAAGTATGCTTGCAAAACAAATCACAAACTCTTATATCATTACGAGACCATCGTTAACGTACACAATTTCACAAATATGCACACCAATTAATCCACTTACTTTCATATCAATGCAAAAACACTTCACACATGTTCCCCTTTTAATATAAAATAGACCCAAATTACATTACTGTACATGAATACATACAAACAGTCCAAATTATGATCATATTGAAATAAACAAGCACATTTGTTAATAAAACGACCTCCCCTGTTTTCAGTTTACCAAAAATAAGTCCTTGTACCTATTAAAAACAGTCCCATTTAACTTAAAAATACTCAAAACAGTTATTGGATTTTTTATCATCAAATCAGTCCATTTCTCTCTATTAAACAATCGAGAACAGTTTCTAATTCACACACATACATATATATGTTCATCATAACTATAACACCCTTAACTTATACTCGTAAGCCGAATATACATTAAAGATGTTATGGAGTCATTGAAAGAAATCTTGACTTGTAATTTTTTATACCAAAATTTATCTTGCAGTTTAACCCTTTCTCGGTTTTGAATTAAAAACTATGTCAGTCTATTGCAGCTAGTTTTGACCCTGAATTGATTTATAAAATTCATAATTGAGTTGTTGAAATAAAAATATAATTCAGGATGAAAACTATGTACACTGCCTAGACCCTTTCTTGATTTTCAAATTTTTACGCGATTAGGGTTAAATAACATTTAACTACGTCAAAGTTCATAGTTATTAATAGTAAACCATTTCTCTAAGTCCATACTTCCGTGACAATGTATAAATACGTTATAAACTTAGACTTACAAAACAATTTACCCACTTGAATTATTACATGCCCATTAGTCTATCAAATTACGTTAAATATGTATGTATTGTACTTACAGATAGTAACTTACAGATAGTAACTTGATCTTCCCAATTAACAGCTCCTCCTTGCTAGTCTATTTTCGGAGAACCTACGTGTGAAATAAAACATACGCTAAGTACGAACTTAGTGAGGCAATAATCTTATTTATCAAAATATAAAATAAAGCAATACATTTTATACATTAACCTAACATGGTTTTTGTCTAAGGTAGTATCATACTAACAAGGTTTTCATAGTCAGTCAATATTCATGTGCAAGTCATAATTTTTCTAACTTAGTCTAGTTTTCAATACTCCATCTTTACCAAGGAAATCATATACATGGCATAGTTCACATACATGGCATATTTCATACACATGGCATAATTCACATGTATGACATGGTTTATATATATAACATAATTCATATACATGACATACTTCATATACATGGCATAATTCATATATATATGGCATGAATTATATACATGTCAGAATCCATATACATGTCATAATTCATATACGTGGCATGATTCATATACGTGACATCATTCATATACATGACTTAATTCATATACATAACATGATACGTGTATATGGCATAATTCATATGCATGGCATAATTCATATACGTAAGATAATTTGTATACATGGCATGATTCATATGCATAGCATATTATATATATATGTGACATTCTTCGTATACATGGCATAATACATGTACTTGACATGATTCATATACTTGGTATAATTCATATACATGTCATGATTCATATACGTGGCATAATTCATATACATGTCATGATTCATATACGTGGCATAATTCATATACATAACTTGATTCCTTTACATGACATGATTCTTCTGTCAGACATGATTCATATACGTGATTTAATTCATATACATGGTATGGTTCATATTCATGACATGATTCATATACGTAACATGATTCATTTACGTGACATGATTCTTTTATCATTGCCCAAAGTATGCTATATGAGATCGAGGTACGCGAGTCATCTTGAAAAGACACCGTAGTGTCTAACGTGACGTGAAGATGAGTACGTACTCGAGGACACTCTTTGCTCCCCATAAACACGAAGCACCTCGACAGTGCACTCAAGCACAGTGGGCGTGGATCCCCAAGGTGCACGTGACACAATCATTTTGTCACAATACCTGTTTGATAACATGAACATGACGGTGCAGCTGCTAAAGACTCTATGGCATGCCAACTATACCATGGACTCCAATACACAATACTTGGGCTTTTTTTCATCATCAACTCAACATCATAACCAATCATACATATAGACATTTCATATTTCATGCTTCCTCATAAATATTCATGGTAAACATAGATCATCATTCATGCAAATAATAATTCGTACCTGATATTCCATCAAGCTTGCCATGTCGAGCAATATATCATATCATGTATTATAGAGAAATGCAATGTCATTTTCAATGTAATGCAAACAATTAAAAATGCACTCACCTTGGCCATTTATTATTATGCCTTAGTAAGCTCTATTGATCCTTTCCTTTATAATACCTCAAACATTCTTTTGATTCGGATCCAACTTCATTTATCACATGAATATAAATAAACATTTGTTAGATTCACTTCTAACAATATTTCAATTAAGCTATTTAATCATTCAACATAAAAATTTTCCATAAATTTCTTTCCTTCCTTATACTGTTCACGAACTCATTTTTGGTCCCTAATGACCATTTTGAGCTTCAAATAATTCCTCCGAGCTTGCTAACCAACTTTAGACACAAATTGTCTCAATTTCCATTTTCTGTCAACTTGCACCACCATCAAAGTTTTACTTCTACAGGGCAGACTACATACTAAATCTTACTCTCCTTTATACCGTAGAAACTAGATTTGATAACGGTTCTAATGGTATAAGCCACATAATTTAATAAAATCTAAAAAAATTATGAAAATTCATCAAACTCTCGTTTACAGAGCTATCCTGACAGAAACTGTTATGTAATTTTTCTGACCTTCATTCGATTAAAAATTAATATCTTTTAACTCGAAACTTGAAATCAGTTTTTATTTGTTGGAAACGAAACTAGATTCGATAAGCTTTTCAAACATATAAATTAATAACTCTGATTTAATTTGTACGATTTATGGCAAATTTTCAAAGTCAAATTCTAGCATTGAATTTCGGAACATACTGCTATTCTGGTTTTTGACCTCTCATCACTTAAAAATTTATATCTTTTGATATATGAATCGAAATCAATCACCGTTTGTTTTAAATGAAACTAGACGAATAAATCTTTACACCGATAAAAATTCACCATCTAACCATTTTTTAGAATTTATGGTGAATTTTCAAACTTACTACCAAATCCAGTTTTCCTACACAACTTCCACAAATAACTTCAAACTTTATACTAATTTCTCCTTACTTTGCTATTTGTCAATTTGGTCCCCTTACTTGATTCAAACCACTAATGTATCACTTTCTTCATCAAATAATTATGCAAAAATAATTCCCTCTAATTTTTCGTTCTTTTTGAAATAGTCACTAAAAATGCAAAGATAAGGATTCAAGCTTCTTAACTTTGCAAATTAGTCCTCAAATCAACACTACTACTTGAATTATATTATTTCAAATAAAATAAGATTTAGTCCTTCCCTAAAACCTCATTTTCGAATTGGTCAATTAACTTTGACAATTTGTCAAAATGGTCACTAACTAGATTTAACATCGGTTTTGCATTCTAACTTAAATTTCACATCTCCAACATCAATAATAACATAAATACACTTTAAAATCATAAAAATCAGATTAGAGCCTTAACTTTCAGAATTGCCAAAATGGTCCCTATACCTTTAATTTAGGGTTTTGCTTTCAAATAACAAATTCAAGCTTACTAGATCATTTATCTAACATCGCAAACCCTAAATCAAACTTGAATTCATAAACCCTAATCATCTTCATACAAATTAAAATATACAGGGTTTAAATCTCAACTCAATAACATGATTTTAACATTATACTAGCTTGCTTTCAACTTGAATTTCATCATGAAATCATAAAATTCCAAAAGCCCCAAACTTTTTCCATAAACCCTAATTTCTTCTCATGAAAAATTCTCATCAATCAAGCATGGATTCCATGAATTATTGATATCAAAAGATAGAGCTTGAAGAGTAGAACAACTTTGTAGTTGATGAGATTACCTGGAAATTGAGTTTCGGGGCTTGAATCGAACTTGGAAATTTTTTCTCCATTTTTCTTTCTTTCTCCCCTCATATTTCGAAATTTGAAGATGAAGAATGGTCTTCATCTTTTTTTTCATCCAATTTGGCCACTTTTCTTGTATAAATGAATTTTAAATTCATTTAGATAGTGAAATTACTAAAATGCCCTTTTAATCCAACGGTTGAGATTGATCTTATCATTAATCAAGGGCCAAGATTTAATCTTCCATTTTCTTCTTCCAAAATTTTCCTTGTAACTTTTAAAATATTTCAAAAATGCCATTGGGTCAAAATGACCAATTTGCCCTCTAACTAATTTTTATTTACTAGCTTACTTCAAAAATGCCATTCCATTACAATCCAACTAAAATAGTTCATTCCCAACCGGTCACTATTCCTTAAATATTATTTTATAACTTTTCCATGGCTTATGGAACAACCTCTAAAATTTTGATTCGATCCGATCTTTCGATCTTCGTAAAATACTTCTACTACGATTTTACCTTTTCCGAACTATCAGATTTATTCCAAAAAATCCATATTTCCATATTCGGGAAATAAACTCTATTATCTCATAAAAAATTCCTTTCCCAGAACTTAGACTGAATTTTTCTAACTCAGTCTACTATTTCGATAATTATAAAAAATCTCCATAAAATAAAATTTCTCTTAGAAATCCTTTATCAATAATCCTTTCGAATATTCATTACTCTTACCGAGTCCAAAATATCGATCAGAAACACTTTTATGGGACCTTCCCGAAGGTCACCCATCCTTGTATTTCTCTGGCCTGAGCACGTTTAACAATTTCATTCGATCCAAAATCGGTACCTTTTTCTGCATCTTAATTCTTAAAACTGATATCAAGGTACCTATTTCGATCCGATTCACTCTTATTCTGAATAAAATTACTTGTTGGGGAAATTTACACTTTAGTCCCCAAACTTTTCCAAAGTTTATACTTTAACCCCCTAAACTTTCAAAATTTACAATTCAGTCACTAGCCAAAATTTGGGATATTACAAAAACAGCCCCCGAGGGATTTATAACAAGCAATAATTTTCAATTCAAGTTCAATCACCTATCTAACTATAACACAAGACTTCAAAACTTGGAAATTCAATACATGCATCACTCAATCGAACTTATATATCCTTAAAGCATTTCATATTTTAACTTGATTAAAAGAAAAAAAATAAGAGTGTATTACCTTCTCCTTAAAGCCAACCGAAAATGTTCCTAAAATTGAACCACTAGCTTACACGTTCCATGGAAATTCTCATTCTTTCTTCTTGAAGCTTAGTTCCTGGCCATCTTTGAAGGAGAAGAAGATGGCCTTTTGGGATTATCATCCTTTAATCGAAACCCATGCACTTGTTTCTCCCAAAATGGGACAAGTGTACAAGTCCCCCACTAGCATAGAATTTTAACATGCAACCCTCAATTTCCATTAAAAATTCATTTTAATCCTTTTTAATTTGGCTATCCAATATTTTTGTGATTCTAATTTGGCCCCTAAGCTCTTGATTGTTTATTCTAAAGGTGTCTCAAACAATTTTTTTTACATTCGAATTAGTGATATAATTCTAAGCCACATTTTGGGTATTACACATTCCATTATACTATAAACAAAATCATACTTTCCTATATACTAAGATAGCCCAAAATACATTTGTATATAATCATATAAACACAAAACTGTCCATGATATGAACAAGTGTCCAAAACAGTCCCTAATTACATGTGTTCACATATATATATATATATACAAACAGTCCACAATTGTTCTTATGCACGTAAAACAGTTCCAATTTCGTATGTACACATATACTTGATCACAAGAGTCTATTATTGTTTATACATTGTCATAAAAGTCCCAAAACAGTCCACACATTTCATTATACACTCAAAATAGTACATATATAAATTCTTCAAGCATTTGCCTTGTTTTTAAACTACTCAAAATAGTCTACATATTCTATTTTAGATTCAAGGTAGTCCCAAATTTTATATACACATATATATAACCCAACCAGTCCAACATGCTTTCAATATACTCAAAATAGCCCCTTACACATATGGTATACTTTCATACATATTCAAAACAATCTAGTATATATACATACACCTACAAAGCAGGTCATTTTCACTTATACATGTATCTATTCATTCGAAACAATCCATTCCATGCTCAAGTATTCACAAAACAGTCCATACATGTCATTATACATACAAGACAATCTACCTATACATTCGAATTCATCAAAGAATGCATGATATAAATTTGATCTCCTTCTAACAATTTATCACCAAGAATTTCTTTCCTACTCATCATTTAAATAGCAACTTATACATAAAGAAGAGAACCTTCACCTCCTTTCACAAGATACTCGATCAAAAGCACAATTTCAACCAAATTAAGCTTGAATTTCCAGCCTTAGAAGCAAACTCTCATTCTCTCACTATCGATGGGTGGTTCGGTTTCTAGAGGAGAAAGAAGAAAGTGATAATGGTGTATTATCGCCCTCCAATTGTTGGGATGATCAATCAATGGAGAAGGTGGCCAAGAGGGGGTGAATTGGCAATTTAAAATTTTGGAAGCAATTTGAAAAAGATAGACAATGGGACACAAGGATTTATAGTGGTTCAACCTTCTCGCAAGATTTACGTCCACTACCTTAGCTTCCTACTAAGGATTTCAACAAATTCACTATGAATTTTTCCCCTTTTCTAGGCTTAGGAGGCAACTGTTACAAGTTCAAAGCTTTCTACTCAAAGCTTTGAAAGACCCACTCTTTTTACAAGGATGAAATTTGGCAAATGAAATGAATCCTCTCAAAGGTGATATTTTGCCCAATTACAAGATCACTCAACCCAAACTTGAAAATAAATAATACAAATTTTGCTCTCTCAAGTGGGTTACAAAGAATTTGACTCTAATATGCACAAATGTTGGATTTTTGCTTGAAGGCTTATAAGTTGATCAATAGTTGTTGTAGTAGCTGTGGAGACTTCAATTTATACCCCTTCATTGATTTCTAACCGTTTAGGTGGTTAGAGAATTGAATACATCCGTTGGAGATGTAACCCCCTTGAGCTGGCCTAGTTGCAAGATCGAATTGAGCGAGCTACATTAGGGTTTACCAAAATAAACCCTGAAGAGATAAACATTCAAACTGATCTATTTTTTCTTTTATCTTTTCTACATGCATTTTTAGGTCCTAGGGTGTGCATACATGCCATGTTTAGAACCTCAACTCAATCGGGCGTCATTTAGACATCCAATTGCTCAAATCCATGTTTAAGGGACTAAAATGTATTTTTTCATATTTACGAGGGCTTTTATCAAATTAAAGATTACCAATCCTCAATTAGTCACATTACATGCCTTCTTGTTAAATTAAAACCCAAAATGATCACTCATACTAAACTAATTGCATAACTAAGAAATAGGGACCAAAATGTAATCATTTCAAATTTTACACAGCATCTTAACCAAATTAACTGCTAGGGTTTCGGTACGGGTGTCCACCGTATCGATACGATGTTGAAAAATAATGGAGTACTGATACGATCCTCAATCGTATTGGTACGGTATGCTTAATTTCCAAAATCCAGATTCTAGTGGCTAAGAATCGTGCTGGAACGATTACCCGCGTGCCGAAACCTCCAATTTTGTAAGCTTCGCATACCAATATGGCTACCATATGTATCGGTACGGCTAAAAAAATTTGTGCCATTTGAGCCCTGATCAGTCCCTGTATACCGAAATAGGAGAGGCTGTACCAATACGGTAAGACCTATAATGACCTCTAGGTCTAACATATGACACTTTGGCTCACTCTAACTCCCTCTACACAACATATAAACATCATATAACATCATAAGCACTCATTCACAAGTCATACCAACATTCCAAGAGACCACACTAAGCATAGCATCATCAAACATCAACCTATGGGCATGATTTCTACCCAAGCATGCTTAAAGTTTCCCAACCCCTCAAAACACAAGTAGAAAGTATCATACATGAGTATCTCCAAAATATAGCTCCCAAAACAACCCGGTCACATTGCCTTCTTATTACTACTTAGTGCGTAGTAAAACCATACTTTGTAAAGGTATTAAATCCTTGGATCCTTCTTGCTCATGTGCAGCCTGGATAGCTATTTCTCTGCATTGATGAGGAAATAAGAGCATAAGCAATAAGCTTAGTGAGAGAAACTGCAAAACTCTCATCAATGCATTTAAAACCATTTAGATCAAAACACATGTTTATAAATCATGGTAAAACATCTCATGCTTATGTCATCTCAAAATATGCACATTTAAATCATTTCAACACATGTATCATGGATTCAAACTATTTCTCAATTTGAATTTCACACCATAACTCCTTTTTAACAATTCTAAAGAGCGATACATGTATAAATCACATTATACAAACATAATCCATTTCTCATGATACATAATCTCAGATCTTGGCTTTCAAGTGACTCAAAAACAGTAACCTTCCAATTCATAAAACATATCGGATACACAGATTCAAAAGTGCTTCACACAACCACTTCACATACATACCTCAACCGGAGTAACGACACACTTTCCCACCTTAATAGTTCAAACCGAAGTAACAAAACATTTACCCACCTCTACGGTTTGGATGTATAAATCTACCAACAGGAGAAAATGGAACATTTACCCACCTCAACTGCTGGGGTTTTCATGATGGAGAATACAGACACTTTAACTCCCCTCGACACGCATGAGGTGAATTTTTATAGTGCACTTTTAATCCTATAACCGATCAACTATATCCGATAACATTTTAAACTCAGCCACTTGCCAATATATTCAATAACCAACATTACATCATTGTTTTACATATGCATCAAAAACATTCTAACACAATACATTAATCCATGTATTTACCTATTCTCAAACACTTGCATAAACCAATATGCTATTGTAACGCCCTAGTTTTGGGCCTATCAATTTTAAGGGCTAGTTAGACGGTCCGGTGGACCGAGTCAAAGATTTGAGTTGGATTCAGGAATAAATATTTTTATGAGTTAAAAATATGGGAAAATGGTTAAAAATCATTATTTATTATATAAATGATTTTGGTTGAATCAATTTTATAAAATTGAAATTGGAAAAGTGATATTTTGGTTGGTGACCAAAATGTAAGGTTTTAAAACTATTTTAAATGGTGACTAGTTTGAAAAAAGGTTAAATTCTTAGAATCCTTAGGGAGCTATTTTACCAAGTTTTTATTGATGGTTTTTCCCTCAATTATGGCTTTACATGTGCTTTATTAATTAATTAAAAGAGGTTTTTATAATAAAAAGGTAGTTATTGATTTTTATAAGATTTGGCGTAAACTTTTCTCTAAACTTTTCTCCTTAATTCTATTCTGCCAAACACTGTTGTTTTCATCAAATTTCATAGGTGAGAGATCTATTTTCTTGAATTCTTGATTTATAATTGATTCACCATCTTTGATTTACGAAATCTCATTGAAATCCTTTGTTTTTCAAGCTTTAATCAATCAATTGAGGGAGAAATCACACAATAGAGGTAAGGTTCTTTTTTCTCCTCTATTGAATAATTCTTTATTGATATTCACAAGTATTTGATCCTTGATTTATGATTTATAATATGATTTTATATTTTTATGATGATTATTTGATTAAATTGGTTTAATTGATGAAATTGAGGGAGATCCGTATTGGATCTATTTTTCAGTGTTGAGGATTGATTTTAAACATGTATTAGATGTTTTATAATGTTGATACGTTGTTTTTAATATTGGATTTATGAAACTCCTTGAACCCCTAATTATTTACGTTGTTAGATTTGTGTTTTTGAGGTGTTGTGGTGGCTGTTTGGTTGCTGGAGATATAAGGATGATGTAATCCTATTTTTAAGTGTTGATTGATGTTAATGGAAGTGTTAGAGTGATAGTTTGTGGATGGGTTGTGTTTAGAAAGACTAAGATGATGACTTCGGTTGTTGTGGTTGGGTAATTGTGAAAGGATTGTTGATGTTTGTGAGGAATGTTGCTGCAGTGGTTTGAATGCATTGAGATGCATTAATCCTCTATTCTTGTGTGGTTAAAATAGGGAAGGCTGGTCTGGAAGCTAGGGGTGAAGCTTTGGAGGCTTCAGACACATGAATTCATGTCGACAAATTGAGGTTTAGCGTATCAGTGAGTGAGAACGTGGATTTTAGCTTTGAAATGGTTTAAAGGTGGTTTATTGGAGTTTAAACTTATCTTGAAACCCTAGTTTAAACTCGAAAGTAAGTATAAAGTGGTTTTCTCTCTCGATCGTGCTTTTATGAAATGATTTTATACACTTGATTTGAATTACATGGTACCTATTGTTTAAGCATGTTTTAAAGTATGTGAGATACTATTTTTAATCATGAAGTGTTGAAGGATGCACATGGTAAGTGATCCTTGTAAGTATGTGGAAATACTTGTTGAAAAGCATGGTTTGTTGCTTTGGAAAAAGGTTTGCTTTAATGCATATAAAAATAGTGAGGTATGTGGTTAATTGTGAATTATATTGGCAAGTGATGTGGTTTAAAAATGTTATCGGATATAGTTGGTCGGCCATAGGATTGGTAGTGCACTATAAAGAGTAGCCTTGGATGTCGAGGGGTTTTATACGGTGTACCGAATACTCTATCCAAGTATCCTAACGGTTGAGGGGTTATATGGTACCGTAAACTCTCGCTAGTGGATTAAGCATCTAACTGAGGGTTGGGGTTGGTGTCCCCGTGGGTTACAAATGTACCCAATTGTAATGTTCCGCGATTGTGGTTGTATCGCTACGTCGGTTGAGATGGCTTGAAGTGTTGTGAGGAAACTTATTGAATCCGTGTATCCGATGAACTATTTTGTTAATGGAACTTGGTTAATGATCATTTATAATTGTTGATGTGTCATTTAATGGTTTATGTTGTATAATGTGATTTATACATGTTTACTCTTTAAGCTTTGTAAGCCAATAAAATCATCCTTTGCGATGGTTTGTTGTTTTTGAGCACTCCTCACTAAGCCTAGTGTGCTTACGCTCTCTTTTTCCATCAATGCAGAGAATTAAAGATTCAAAGGCAGGGAGGAACCAAGGGACCGCCAAAGACTTGATACTAAAAGTATATTTTGAATTAGACTATAAGTAATAAGGGTAATAGGGTTTCTGTTGTTGTTTTGGGAGATTTTTTGTTAAACTCCCTGTTTGAGCAAAGTTGTTTGTTGCTCTTGGTTTGTAAATGGTCATTTTGGACTGTTGGTTGCTTTGGTTTTGAGTTTTGTGTTTGCTTGGCTTGGATTCTTGGAAGCATGCCTCTAGTTTTATATTCGATGCAAAATGCCATGAATTATCGATGAATCTGTGATGTTTTGTCGTGGTTTGACTATTGAATGTGTTGGATTCATGTTAGAAGCATGTTAGAGTGTTATGGTATGTTTGAAAGCATGTTAAACCAGCAAATCAGGACATTTCAGGTCCAGGCGTATCGGTACGCGTGTCCCTATTTTGGTACGGGCAAGCCATTCTAGGCATAGTGTATCAGAACACGGGCAAGTGTTTCGGTACGGTCTTATGCCGTTTGAGGCCTGTGTTTCAGTACGCAGGATGAGCGTATCGGTACGGGTAAGCCTTTCTAGGCTTAGCGTTTCGATACACGAGGAACCGTTTCGGTACGAGGTAAGTGTAATAGGCAAGGCGTATTGGTACGCGAGGGCGTTTCGATACGAGTTTTGGTTACTAGAATTTGGGGATCTGGAAATAGCAAACACGTATCGATATACGTGTAAGTGTACCGATACGGCTAACCGTTAATTCAGCTATTTGGATGTTTTGAAGTTCTGTTTCCTTGCATTTTAGTCCCTGAATGTTGTGGATGCAATTGAATGAGTATGGATGATCGTTGTGAGCTGAGTTTCCTATGTATGCATGAAATTGGATTAATTAAAGTCTGGTAACATTAAAAAGGGAAAAGTCCTTATAATTTCCCAGAATTTCAATTTGGTCCCTAAAATGCAATTGTGCTAAATTGGATGTCGATCTGATGCCCGGTTGAGTTGAGTTTTCACCTACGGACAGTATGAACACATAGGGAATTAATTTGCATTTAGATAAGATAAAAGAGAAAAAATGGTTGCGTTTCTAGTATCTTCTTCACGGTTTACAACGGTAAACCTAATGTAGCTCGCTCAGTTTGGTCTTGTGACTAGGCCGCGTAACGCCCCAGTTTTGGGCCTATCGATTTTAAAGCTATTTAGACGGTCTAGTGGACCGGGTTAGAGATTTGAGTCGGATTCGGGAGCTGATATTTTTTTGAAAGATAAAAATATGGAAAAATGTTTAAAATCCTATTTTAATATATTAAAACTATTGGTGAAAACAATTTTGGAAAATAAGCTTTGGAAGGGTGACATTTTGGCTAGTGACCAAAATGTAATTTTTTAAAACTGTTTTTAAAAGGTGACTATTTTGTAAAGAGTCAAAACTTTGAATATTTAAGGAGCTATTTTACCATTTGGTCTAATCTGAGTTTTCTCTTAATTAGGATTGTTTTTAAAAGAGTTTTAATTAAAGGAATTAACAAGGATTTAGTTAAAAAGGTAGTTATTTCTCCAAATCACAATTTGACGTAACTTTCTTTCTCTCATATTTTCTCCCAAAATACTCTCAGCCAAACACTCTTTTTCCTATTAGTGATTCAAGGTAATGATCTTGGTTCTTCATCCTTTGATTTTCTAAATGATTCTTTAACTTGTTTTTTCAAAAATCTTATTGAATCTCATTGTTTTTCAAGAGGAAAACATCCAATTAAGGGGAAACTCACTCATTGGAGGTAAGTTTCGTTCTTCTCCTCTAATGAAAGGTTCTTTACTGAAATTCCCAAGTTCTTGACTCTTTATATATGTTTTCTAATGGATTTTAATTGATTAATTATGGAATTTTGGTTAATTGAGAGTTAATTGATGGAATCTTGTGATTTTATAATTGGATCTATTTTTCCAGTGTTAAATATTGATTTCAATCTTATTTTGGATGCGTTATATTGTGGATAAGTTGTTTTTAACAATGGAATCCCAAAATTGGTTGAATATTTAATTGTTAGGTTCTTAGTTAATGATTTTTGGGTTGTTTTTGGAGTTTAATCATTGCTGGAAGTAAAAGTATGTTGTAAAAGGGTTTTTGGATGTTATTTGATGAAGTTTGATGTATTGAATCGTTATATTATGGATGGGTTAAGATTGAGAGGTGTTTGAGGTTGATTTCGGTAAATTTCGGATGAGTTTTGAGTGGGCATCTTGAGAGCTGCG
Source organism: Hibiscus mutabilis (assembly GCA_019671005.1). Lineage (NCBI taxonomy): Eukaryota > Viridiplantae > Streptophyta > Magnoliopsida > Malvales > Malvaceae > Hibiscus > Hibiscus mutabilis. Next base: position 16,114,996 of record CM033739.1, on the reverse strand, counting down.
GGATTTTGGTTTGAAAAAGAGAGTTGGATGCATTTTAATGCATGTTTCCTATGGTTTTGTGTGGCCAAAATAGGGGATAATCAAGGCGTAGCATCTTGAGGTGATTTGAGGCTTGCTGGGAGCTTGTTTCACGGTAGCAAGCAAGGCGATGTGAAATCGGTGAGTGGAGATGATCTTAAAAGTCTTTCAATGGTTTGAAAGTGGGTTTGGAAGATTAGGATAAGTTTGAAACACTTACCTAAGCTCGGAGGTAAGTTTCCCTCCTTTTCTCTTTAATATCGGTTCAGTTATGAGCATGTGTGATTCATGTTTTAGTCGTAAACATGGTTGGTTTTTAAGTACATGTGTTTTAAGTGCATATGCAGCGTTTGAAATGTATGCTAAATTCTAGTGAGCATTGGTTTTTATTTCGGTCGGGAATGTGATGTTGTTGTGGCAATGTGATTTGCATATATGGGGATTTTGTGTAATGCATTGTAAAATAGTGAGTAAATGGTTTTGTAAAAGATATATTGGCTATTTGAAAAGGTGAGAAAACATTCAGATATAGTTGGCATGCCATAGGATAAAGTGCACTATAATATGTTTAAAAATCGATCGTGGTTAAGAGTCCTTGAAAACAATTGTTGGTTTCTGTATCGGTACGGCTATGTATGTATCGGTACAAGAGGCAGTTTTTATAGGTAATGTCATGGAAATCAGTTTCTGGTCTCTTGCATTTTAGTCCCTAGGTATTGCAAATGTAATTGAATGCACTTGGATGATCGTATTAACCTTAAATTTGATATATGGGCATGTAAATGGACTAATTGAAGATTGGTAACATTAATTTCAAGTTTGGATCAATAATTTAAATTATTTAGATTTTAGTCCTCGCAATGAATGTGATGCAGTTGGTCGCCCAGTTGTGATTTGTTTTCTTCAAAATTTCACCTGCTGCGAGTATGTACATGTACAATTAATAACATGCATCTATCAAGATAAAAGGAAAAAATGGACTGACTTTTCATAACCCTTCTCTAGTTTGCTTCGACAAACCTAATGTAGCTCACTAGATTCGGTCGAGCGCCCAGGTCGGGTCAACGAGGCTACATTTGTTGGTATCAGAGCCAGGTTAGGAAAGGTTGGGATGTTGTTGTTTGATTAAATATTATTGGTTGTTATGCACGGTGCTTTTGTACGTGTTCGATGTTTGATTTATATCATGCTAGGGTATGAATTTGGAACACATTGCCTACTTTTGAGGTTTTAAAATGTTTTATAAGATGGTTTTGGATCCTTTGCCTTATGTTAGCCTGACTTTAATGTGTTTTGATGCTTTTAATAGCATGGCTCGATGTGAGACACACTCAATGGCTAGTAATGCCAGAGTTGGGCAGAATAATGTTGAGGAAGAGAATCCACTTAACATTTTACCTCTTCCTCCTCTGTTGGTTCCTCCTGTGGATGTTGGGGTGAGTGGTGTACCCTAGGCTCATCAAGTGCCAGTGTTTGGTGATTTAACCTCGTTAGTTCAGGCGATAATGGGAGCTTTTCAAGCAGCGATGGCTATAGTGCATATGCAGACACCATCACCTGCTAGGGTAGTTAATGTAGGGTTACCTTTAGAGCGTCTTTGTAGTTTGGGAGGTGTTGAGTTTAGGGGTTTGAGCCCCGAGGCAACTGAAGGATGGCTGGAGAGTATGATTCGTATTCTGAATCAGATGGGCTATAATGATGAGCCTAAACAGGGTTGTACCGTGCCGTTGTTGCATGATGATGCTTATCATTGGTGGGTGACCATAATTGCTAGTGTTCCAGAGACGAATGTAACTTGAGAGTTCTTTCGAAGAGCTTTCAAGAAGAATCATCTTGGCCCTAATATCTGGATGCGAGGAAACGTGAGTTTATGGCCTTAGAACTAGGCGGCATGTTTGTGGCTGAATATGAGGTGAACTTTGTCCGTTTAAGTTAATATACCTCTGAGTTGGTTCCGAGTGATCTTGAAAGGTGAAACAGGTTTCGCTATGGGTTGGTGAATGATATCAAAACATATATGTTAGCTGTGAACTACACAGATTTTGATGTGCTTGATAACCGCGCTAAAGATATTGAGCAGTCCTTAAGGGTAATAGGACAGGGTTCAGGCATGAGCTCGAACAAGCGTGGGGATGATTTTGGTAATTCTAGGAAGCAGAGTAGAAGGTTTCATGATAAGAGGCATAAGTTGGATCATAGGCGAGGTGGCAGTGTTGGCGATGGTAACCAAGGTGTTCGTATTATAGCTGAGTGTGAACGCCACACGGATGAATGTTGGGGAAATACTATGAGTTGATGGATATGTGGATCTCCTGGTCACATGAAGTGTGACTGTCCACGTGTTGTGGGTGATGCACCAGTTTGGGCTGCTATACCTGCTAGGGGCTGAGGCCGTGGCATGGGTAATTTTCAGAGGTGCGAGGATGGTCAGAGAGTTGTGGCTCATGTTGTTGCTATACAATCAGAGAATGGTGGGCCGACACAAATCTATGCTCATCGTGAGAGGTGCAATGAAACTAATTTGATCGCATGTACTTTCACCTTGCAATCTTTATCATTGTTTTCTTTGATTGATTCGAGGTCTACTCATTCATATATTCTAAGTGAGCATGCATCATTGCTGAGTGTTCCTGTTAAGATTTTGGATGTTGGCATGTTAGTAACTAGTTCTTTTGGGTAGACAGTTACAACTAGAAGGTTGTATAGGAGTTGTCCTTTGACAGTGCAAGGTCATAAATTTGTTACGAATTTGATGAAGTTGTATTTCATGGTTTTGATGTTATCTTGGGTATGGATTGGTTAAGTGAGCATAAGGCGCGGTGGATTGTGAGTCTAAAAGGATTTCTCTAAAGTTGGCCGATGATTATGAAGTTGTGGTGGTTGATAACAATGTGAAATTCTTGTAAAATGTTGTGTTAGCTTCTCGAGCGGAGAGAATGATGGTTGATGGTTGCCAAGCCTATTTGGCTATTGTTATGAATTCGGAAGCCAATGGTGTTCAGGTGTAGGACATTCGGGCTGTATGTGATTTTTTAGAAGTTTTTCCTGAAGAGTTGCCGGTTTACCTCCAGATAGGGAGGTAGAATTTTGTATTGAGACATATGAAGGTACAACTCCGGTGTCTATTGCTCCTTATCGGATGGCACTGAAGGAGTTGAAAGAGTTAAAGTCTCAGATCCAGGAGTTGTTAGATCATGGGTTCATTGGACCAAGTGTTTCTCATTGGGGTGCTTCGATTCTTTTTGTGAAGAAAAATGATGGATTGATATGTATTTGCGTTGATTACCGCCAGTTGAATAAGTTGAGGGTGAAGAACAAACATCCGTTGCCGAGGATTGATGACTTGTTTGATCAGTTTTGCGGGGCAGTGGTGTTTTCAAAGATTGATTTAAGTTCAGGATATTACCAGTTGACGGTAAAAGGATGTGGATGTACACAATATGGCGTTTCGTACGAGGTACAAGCATTATGAGTTTTTGGTGATATCGTTTGGTTTGACGAATGCCCTAGCGGCTTTTATGGACATTATAAATAGGGTGTTCCATAAATACCTTGATCGGTTTGTGGTGGTTTTTATCGATGATATACTCGTGTACTCTCATACCGAGGAGGAGCATGATCAGCAATTGTGGATTGTGCTGTAAGTTTTGAAGGATAATCAATTGTATGCTAAGTTGAGCAAGTGCGAGTTTTGGCTCAAGGAGGTGATGTTTCTTGGACATGTGGTATTCGCAGAGGGTATTCGTGTTAATCCACAGAAAATTGAGGCTATTCTCAATTGGAAACAACCTAAGACCGTATCAGAGATGCGTAGTTTTCTTGGGTTCGCTGGTTATTATCATCGTTTTTTTAAGAGGTTTTCTAGTATCATAGCTCCATTAACGAAGTTGCTATAGAAGAGTGTTCCTTTTGTGTGGACGTAGAAGCAACAACACAGTTTTGAAAAGTTGAAAGAAGTTTTGACGCATACTCATGTGTTGATTCAACCAAAATCTGGGAAAGAGTTTGTGGTTTATAGTGATGCATCGTACGTTGGCTTGGGTTGTGTGCTGATGCAGGAGGGGAAGTATGTGGCCTATGCATCGAGGTAGTTGAAGTTTCATGAACGCAATTATCCAACTTATGATTTGGAGCTTGCACCTGTGGTGTTTGCCTTAAAGATTTGGCGACACTACCTTTATGGTGAGAAGTGTGTGGTTTTCACGAATCATAAGAGTTTGAAATATTTGATGTCTCAAAGGGATTTAAACCTTAGGTAACGAAGGTGGTTGGAGTTGCTTAAGGATTACGACTTGACAACTAAGTATCATCCTAGAAAGGCCAATGTTTTTGCGGATGTGTTGAGTCGTAAGGTAGCGGTTGAGCTTAGGATGATGTTTGCGAAGTTGAGTGTGACACGAGAAGGTAGGTTGTTGGCTGAATTACAAGTTAAGCTTGCATTGTCACAGATGATTAAGTCTAAGCAATCATTTGATGATTCTTTGGTTCCTCATGTTAAGGACATAGCATACGATAATCCGACAGATTTCTATTTTGATGATGATGGTGTTTTGTGCTTTAAGGGCCGAATAGTGGTGCTGGAAGTTCTAGAGCTCAGGCACACTATTTTGGCAGAAGCACATTCTAGTCCTTTTGCTATGCATCCTGGGTAGTACCAAGATGTATAGTGATATGAAGGAAAGGTATTATTGGGTTGGCTTGAAAATGGACGTGGTAGAGTTTGTGTCCAAGTGCATGGTGTGTTAGCGGGTTAAGGCTGAACATCATTTTCCATCCGGGTTGTTGCATTGGGAATTTCAGAATGGAAATGTGAGAGAATCACCATGGACTTCGTGACAGAGTTTCAGTTGACACCGGCTAAAAAGGATTCCATTTGGGTGATTGCTGATCAGTTTACAAAGTGTGTGCATTTTCTATCAGTGCATACGATGTACACCTTAGACAAGCTGATTGATTTGTATATAGCTGATATTGTGGTTTGCATGGGTACCAAAGTCTATTGTTTTGGATAGAGATCTGAGGTTTACAACAAGGTTTTGGAGATGTTTACATCAGACTTTGGGTTCGAGGTTGAGTTTTAGTACCGCGTATCATCCTCAGACGGATGGGTAGTCTGAGCGTGTTATCCAGGTCTTGGAGGATATGTTGAGGAGTTGTATTATTGAGTTCCAAGGAACCTGGGAGAAACATTTACCTTTGGTTGAATTTGCATATAATAACAGCTATCAAGCGAGTATTCAGATGGCACCATATGAGGCATTGTATGGTCGGAGGTGTCATACGCCCTTGTGTTGGGCCGAGGTAGGGGAAAAGAATGTTTCCTTGCCACATGTGTTGAAAGACACGGATGAGGAAGTTAAGCTTGTGTGTGAACGCTTGAAAGCTGCTGCAAATCGGTAGAAATCTTAAGCGGATTTGAAGCGTAGGGAAATTGAATACGTGGTGGGCGATCGTGTATTCTTGAAAGGGTCACCGTGGAAGAAGGTGATGCAGTTCGGACATAAGGGTAACCTTAGTCTGAGGTTTATTAGACCATATGAGATCGTGGAACGTGTTGGTCCTGTGGCTTATCGGTTGAGGTTGCCTCTTGAGCTTGAGAATATGCATGATGTGTTCTATGTATCTAAGCTACGGAGGTATCGGTCGGACCCTTCGCACGTTATGCCGGTGGAGCATATTGAGTTGAGACCAGATTTATCCTTTGATGCGGAGCAGGTGGAAATCCTTGATTCTAGCAGCAAGGTTCTACGTGGTAAGACGATAGAACTGGTTAAAGTCTTGAGGCGACATCGAGGTGTCGAGGAAGCCACTTGGGAAAGCAAGGTAGATATGTTGGAGCAATTTTCGCATCTTTTTCCTGCAGGTAAATTTCAAGGACAAAAATTTCTTAAGAGGGGGAGAGTTGTAACGCCCCGGTTTTGGGCCTAGCAGTTTTAAGGCTAGTTAGATGGTCCGGTGGACCGTGTTAGAGATTCGAGTTGAATTCGAGAGGAGATATTTTTTGAAAGATAAAAATATGGAAAAATGTTTTAAAATATTATTTTAAAATATTAAAAATGTTGGTGAAAGCAATTTTGGAAAGTAAGTTTTGGAAGGGTGACATTTTGGTTAGTGACCAAAATGTAATTTTTGAAAACAATTTTTAAAAGGTGACGGTTTTGTAAAGAGTCAAAACTTTGAATCTTTAAGGAGCTTACCATTTGGTATAATCTGAGTTTTCACTTAATTAGGATTACTTTTAAAAGAGTTTTAATTAAAGGAATTTATAAGGATTTAGTTAAAAAGGTAGTTATTTTTCCAAATCATAATTTGACGTAACTTTCCTTCTCTCAAAATACTCTCAGCCAAACACTCTTTTTCCTATCAGAGATTCATGGTATGATCTTGTTTCTTTATCCTTTGATTTTCAAAATGATTCTTTAATTTGTTTTCTCAAAAAATCTTATTGAATCTCATTATTTTTCAAGAGGAAAACATCCAATTAAGGGGAAACTCACTTATTGGAGGTAAGTTTCGTTCTTCTCCTCTAATGAAAGGTTCTTTACTGAAATTCCCAAGCTCTTGACTCTTTGTTTATGTTTTCAAATGGATTTTAATTGATTAATTATGGAATTTTGCTTAATTGATGGTTAATTGATGGAATATTGTGATTTCCGAATTGGATCTGTTTTTCCAGTGTTAAGGATTGATTGGAATCTTATTTTGGACGTGTTATATTGTGGATAAGTTGTTTTTAACAATGGAATCCCGAAATTGGTTGAATCTCTAATTGTTAGGTTGTTAGTTAATGGTTTTGGGGTTGTTTTTGGAGTTTAATCGTTGCTGGAAGTAAAAGGATATTGTAAAAGGGTTTTTAGATGTTATTTGAAGAAGTTTGATGCATTGAATCGATATATTATGGCTGGGTTAAGATTGAGGAGTGTTTGAGTTTGATTTTAGTAAATTTCGGATGAGTTTTGAGTGGGCATCTTGAGAGCTGCGGGATTTTGGTTTGAAACAGAGAGTTGGATGCATTTTAATGCATGTTTCCTCTGGTTTTGTGTGGCCAAAACAGAGGATAATCAAGGCGTAGCATCTTGAGGTGGTTTGAGGCTTGTCGGGAGCTTGTTTCGCGGTAGCAAGTGAGGCGAAGTGAAATCGGTGAGTGGAAATTGTCTTAAAAGTCTTTCAAAGGTTTGAAAGTGTGTTTCGAAGTTTAGGATAAGTTTGAAACACTTACCTAAGCTTGGAGGTAAGTTTCCCTCCTTTGCTCTTTAATATTGGTTCGGATATGAGCATGTGTGATTCATGTTTTAATCGTAAACATGGTTGGTTTTTACTTACTATAAATGCATGATTTTAAGTACGTATGCAGTGTTTGAAAAGTATGCTAAATGCTAGTGAGCATTGGTTTTTATTCCAGTCGGGAATGTGATGTTGCTATGGCAATGTGATTTGCATTTGTAGGGGTTTTGTGTAATGTATTGTAAAACAGTGAGTAAATGGTTTTGTAAAAGATATATTGTCTATGTGTCAAGGTGAGAAAAAAACATTCGGATATAGTTGGCATGCCATAGGATAAAGTGCACTATAATATGTTTAAAAATCGATTGTGGTTAAGAGTCCTTGAGGCAAAGCGGCCGGCTAGTCAGACTATGTTGTTGTCACTTGGATTGAGCGGTTGGTTCCCCTTGTTGATGTAAACTTGCGGTTGGCAAGATTGTAAACTCATGCGGTCGGTTAACTAAAGATTAGTGGTCGGCTAATCAAGAATAGTGGTTGACTATCTAGGGTCACTATAATTGCCAATATATGAGAATTCTAATGTTGAATCTATTTTAATTATTTGGGAATTTAAGCATGGTTTTGTATAAAATGATTTGGGAATTTAAGCATGTGGAATATATATTGTTTTGCATATGGTCGAATGCATGGTTTGAGTTGGAATCATTGGAACATGCTTAGGTCGTAAGCATGGTTTGAAAACAAGTGTTGGTTTCCAAGGGTTTTAATGCATTATTGTTTTAAAAGCATCATCACTAAGCAAGTGTGCTTACGCTCTCTTTTTCCTAATGATGCAGAGCATTAAGGCTTGGGGCAGCAAAGGCAAAGTTGTATTGATCCAAGAGGCAAAGAAATTTTGAGTATGAACTCAGTTTGTGTTTCCGGTTAATAAGGCAATGTGTTCGCCATGGATTTTGGGATTTGTAATTTTGTTTTTCCCTAGTTTTAAGCATGTCTAATGTCATGATTTCAGAGTTTGATTGACGTTGTTAAGCTTATTGTGCATCGTTACCCATGGTTGATATTATGAGGTTGCCTAGGTATGCATCTCGATGGTCTTGCTTGGATGGCATGCTTGATGAGCTTAACATGTTGAATATGGTATTAAAGTGATGTTGGTATGGTGATTATGCTGGTAATTGTTTATTTGAGCAACTTGGTATGCATGGTGGAGTGCCTTAGGGAGCATGCCTCTAGATTGATCCTTTTGGTAGCATAAGCTTGTATTGTGGTTAAACCATGGTGCAAGTGTTGATATATGTGTTTTTGAGTGTTTATATTTATGTATGCAAGTTGCTAGGGTCTAAATGCATCTAGATTTGAGTGAAAAACTAAAGAAAATGACGTTACAGGTCTAAGCGTACCGATACGTAGAGGATTATATCGGTACGGGTATTCGAATACCGGTATGGATAAGCAATTTAAGCTTTGCGCACCGGTACGGGGTAAGGTGTACCGAAACACCAAGGCTCGTACCGGTATGGCTTTAATATTGTGCAAGCTGACGTGGTGTACCAATACGGTACATTGTGTACCGGTACACGTGGTTGCTCCGTATTGGAACGACTATGTACGTATCAGTATGGGAGGCAGTTTTTATAGGTAATGTCATGGAAATCATTTACTGGTCTCTTGCATTTTAGTCCCTAGGTATTGCAAATATAATTGAATGCACTTGGATGATCATATTGACCTTGTAACCCCCTCGACCCGGCCTAGTCGCAAGACCAAATCGAGCAAGCTACATTACATTTACCGAAGTAAATGGAAAAGAATAAACCTAAAACATGTCCATTTTTCCCTTTTATCTTGCCCATATGCATTAATGCCTTCCTACATGATCATACTTTTCACAAGTGAGCACTCATCTCAATCGGCCATCGAAACGTTATCTAATTCGCCACAAACACGAATTAGGGACCAAAACGTAAATTCAGTAATATAGAAGGAATTTTCTAATTTTTAAGTTACCGACCTTTAGTTAAATATATTTCAAGCTTGCATGTCAAAAATCAACTTCAAACGATCATCCATGCTCAAATAATTAAGCCCACATCAATCAAGGACCAAAATAAAAGAAAATAGAACTTCACGAAAGCCATTAACTAACTTAACTGCCCCGGGTATCAGTACACACACTTGAGTATCGGTACGCCCTTTCCATTTCCAATTCTATAAATTTCAGTAGCTAACTCCCGTACTGGTATGCCCTTGCGTACTGTACGCCTCACCAAAACCGAAGGCTTGTACCGATCCTCAAACCTATGTACAAAAACCCCATGCCAAACTTAGCCTTCCCGTACCAATACACAAACCCGAGTATCTGTACGCTACTCTTAAAAAGCATTTCTATATAGATACGCCTAACCCGCGTACCGTAACCACAAGCCCAAAATGGCTTCTCGTACCGATATGTAAACATGCGTACCAGTACACCTGGACCTGAATGGTCACAAATGGTTGGTTTAACATGCTTATTTCAAACTAAACCATTTCATCATGCCACAAACTCTCATACAACACTACCAAGATGCAACAACAACCTAAACATCATATGTTCAGCAACAAATTAGCAGTCATACATCTCATGATATTCTAGAGGCATGCATCCTAAAACCACTTTGACAAACAACTGAAAATACACATATAGGCCAATCTCAGCATATGCATCATAACAACACAACCCACACAGTATAATAAACTTGCTCAAACCATCACAACAAGGCAATCATCAAGGAAGCTATAGATGCACACCTAAGTAACCATTCATCCACAACTACAAGCAAGTATTAACATCAAGCTTAGCAACATCAACCATCCTCAAAACCCAGCATAGAAACATTCTTAAAATGCATAAGAAATCTGAATTACAACTCCCAAAAATCATGGCGAACACATTGTCGTATTAACCGAAAACGTAAATAGAGTTCATACTAAAAAGTAGTTTATCTTTTGGATCCTTGCAAACCTTGCCTTTGCTGCCCCGAAATTTAATGCTCTGCATCATTAGGAAAATAAAGAGCTTAAGCACACATGCTTAGAGAGGATGCTCATAAAACAACGATGCATTAAAACCCATTTAAAAACCACATGCTTGCTTTTCCCAAAACATGCTTACAACCAAAGCATTTTTCCATGACTCCTACCAAACCAAAACATAATAACCTTTATATAACATCATATGCAATCCATGCTTAAACCATGCTTAAATCCCAAAGCGTTTAGAACAAACCATGCTTAAATCCTAAAGCGTTTAGAACAAACCATGCTTAAATCCCAAAGCATTATGAACAAGGTTCAAACATATGAACTTTCACATATATTGGCATTTACAGTGAAATGGATAGACTACCTCTATCCTATACACATATCGGATGCACGGATCTCTCATATCATGCCTAGTTAAACCACATGATATCCCAAACCTTGCCTAATTAAACCGTAAGATTTGATACCCTCGCCTAGTTAAACCACGAGATCTCACCCTTGCCTAGTTAAATCGCAAGTGTATCAACCTTGCCTAGTTATCCGCAAAATCACCATCAATTTGGGTTGCATAGTTAATCCGCAAGCACCAAATGAGGTCCTCAATAGTCCGAGTGGCCTTGTTACACCGCCATACCTCAAGGACCCATGGCCACGACCGTTTTGTTAATATTTTATAGTGCATTTTTAATCCTATGGCATGCCAACTATATCCGATTGTTTTCTCACCTTGTCACATAGCCAGTATATCATTTACAAACCATTTATAATCATTTACTCATTGTTTTACAATGCATTAAACAAAACATCACATATGCAAATCCCATTGTCAATGCAATATCACCATTCCTTATCGGAATGAAAACCAATGCTCAATATAATTTAACATTCTTTCAATCCTATGCATATGTGCTTAAAACCATGCATTTCCAACAAGTAAATCATACCATGTGTATCACCAAAACATGCAAACAACATGCTCATATCCAAGCCGATATTCAAGTGCAAAATAAGGAAAACTTACTTCTGAGCTTAGGTAAGTGTCCCACGCTTACCCTAAGCTCTCAACAACCTTTACAAACCTTTGTAAAGCATTAAAAACCAGTTTCCACTCACTGCTACGCCTCGCCTTCCTTGACAACGTGAAACAAGCTCCCAACAAGCAACCAAACCACGTCAAGCTTCGTCACCTTGATTGTCCCCTGTTTTAAACACATAAAACCAGAGGATAAATGCATTAAAATGCATTCAAACCATTGCCTAACAGCAATTTCCCGCAACTCTCAAGTTGCCCACTCGAAAACCATCTAAAACATACCGAAAACACCGTCAAACGTTTCCAAAACATAACCCAGCCATAAAACAACACTTCAACCCATCAACCAACATCCAATAACATCCAAAAACCCTTTCCTAACATCCTTTTACATCCATCAAAGAATAAACTCGATAATCTCCACAAAAACTCAAAGCTAGCAACCTAAATAATTAGAGATTCAAGAGTTTCGGGATTCTTTTGATAAAAACAACTTATCAACATCAAAACACATTCAAAACATATATTAAATCATTCTCAAATACTGGAAATCAAATCCACTTCGAAAATCACCATGTTTCATCAATATATCCAAAATAACTCAATTAAACATTGATAAAACATTAAAATCACATTACAACTTATAAATCAAGGATCAAATACTTGGAAATATCAATAAAGAACCATTTAACAGAGGAGATCACAGACCTTACCCCTGTTATGTGATTTCTCCCTCAATTGGCTTGTTTAAAGCTAAGAAAACATAAGATTTCAATGAGGTTTTGCAAAACAAAGTTAAGGAATCAAATTAAAATCAATAATCTGAGTGAAAATAGTCCCTCACCTCTGGATTTTGATGAAATTATGAGTGTTTGGAAGAAAAGAAGTTGAGAGAAAAGGTTTCGGAAAAAGTTAACATGAATTTCTTTTAAAAGCTAATAACTAACTTTAGATATTTAATCCTTATTAACAACCTTTTAAAACACATGTTTAAAATGATTTAATTGAAGGGAGAAACCACCAGAAAACAATTGGTAGATTAGCTCCTTAAGGATTCTAAGGATTTGACCCTTTTGATTTTAGTCACTAAAAAGTAGTTTTCAAAAATTGCATTTTGGTCACTAACCCAAAATGTCATATTTCTAAATTCCTTTTTCTAAAATTTATTCCACCAAAAATCAATACATATTAAAAGATGATTTTTAACTATTTTTCCATATTTTATCTTACCAAAAAATATACGGTCCTGAATCTGACTCAAATCTCTAACTCGGTCCACCAGACCGTCTAATAAACCTCAAAACCGCTAGACCCAAAATAGGGGTGTTACAACTCTCCCCCACTTAAGAAATTTCGTCCTCAAAATTACCTGTAGGAAACAGATGAGGAAATTGCTCCTTCATATCCACCTTGCTTTCCCAAGTAGCTTCCTCAACACCTTAGTGTCGCCACAAGATCTTTACGAGCTCTATCGTCTTACCACATAGGACTTTCTTGCTGGTGTCGAGGATCTCTACAGGTTCCTCATCCAAGGATTTGATCGATATCTCCTCAACATCGAAACATGGAACACATTATGAATTTTCTCCAACCCGGGAGGCAACCTCAACCGATATGCCACAGAACCCACACGCTCAATAACCTCATATGGTCCAATAAAACTCAGACTTAGCTTACCCTTACGTCCGAATCTCATCACCTTTTTCCATGGTGACACTTTCAAGAATATGCGATCGCCCACCGCATATTCAATCTCCTTACGTTTCAAATCCGTGTAAGATTTCTGTCGATCCACAACCGCTTTCAACCGGCCGCATACAAGCTTAACCTTTTCATCTATGTCTTTTAACACATCCGATAGAGTAACATGTTTTTCCCCCACCTCAGTCCAACATAAGGGCGTACGACACCTCTGGCCATATAACGCATCATAAGGTGCCATCTGTATACTCGCTTGATAACTATTGTTGTAAGCAAACTCAACTAAAGGCAAGTGCTTCTCCTAGGTTCCTTGGAACTCGATAATACAGCACCTCAAATATCCTACAAAACCTGGATAACCCACTCAGGCTGCCCATCCGACTAAGGATGATACGCAGTACTAAAGCTTAACCTCGAACCCATGATCTAGTGCAAACTCGTCCAAACCTTTCTATAAACCTCAAATCCCTATAAAAAATGATGGACTTAGGTACACCATGAAATCGTACAATCTCAGCTATATACAAATCTGCCAACTTGTCCAAGGTGTACGTTGTATGCACTGGCAGGAAATATGCACACTTTGTGAACCAGTCAACAATCACCCAAACAAAATCCTTCTTAGCTGGTGTCAATGGCAAACTTGTTACAAAATCCATGGTGTTTCTCTCCCATTTCCACTCTGAAATTTTCAGCGGTTGCAACAACCCGGATGGAAATTGATGTTCAGCCTTGACCCGCTGACATACCATACACTTGGAAACAAATTCAGCCACATCCTTTTTCAACCCAACCCAGTAGTATACCTCTTTCAAATCATGATACATCTTAACACTACTAGGATGCATAGTAAAAGGACTAGAGTGTGCCCCCGTCAAGATAGTGTGCTTCAACTCCGGATCATCTGGCACCGCTATTCGACCCTTAAAACACACAACTCCATCATCATCAAAATGAAATTCCATCGGATTACCATTCGCTATGTCCTTAACATGCTCAACCAATGAATCATCGTACGATTACTTAGATTTAATCAACTATGGCAACGTAGGCTTGACTTGCAATTTCTCCAGTAAACTACCCTCCCGTGTCACACTCAACCTTGCAAACATAGTTCAAAGCTCAACCGCAACCTTACGACTTAATGCATCCGCCACTAAATTGGCTTTACCAGGATGATACTCAATTGTGAAGTCATAATCCTTAAGCAACTCCAACCACCTACGTTGCCTAAGATCACGCACTTCTCACCATAAAGGTAATGTTGCCAAATTTTCAAAGCGAAAACCACAGCTGCAAGCTCCAAATCATGAGTTGGATAATTGCGCTCATGAACTTTTAACTGCCTCGATGAAAAGGCTACGACCTTCCCATCCTACATTAGCACACAACCTAAGACAACATACGACGCATCACTATAAACCATAAACTCCTTCCCAAATTCAGGCTGAATCAACACATGAGCATGTGTCAGAACTTCCTTCAATTTCACAAAATTGTGCTACTACTTCTCCATCCACACATAAGAAACATTCTTCTGCAATAAGTTGGTAAACAGTGTTGCAATACTCGAGAACCCCTCAACGAAACGATGATAATAACCAGCCAACCCATGAAAACTATGCACCTCCGATACAGACTTAGGTGTGGCTTCCAATTGAGAATAGCCTCAATTTTTTGTGGATCAACGTGAATACCCTCCGCAGAAACCACATGACCAAGGAATGTCACTTCCTTTAGCCAAAACTCGCACTTGCTCAACTTAGCGTACAATTGATTATCCTTCAACACTTGCAACACAATCCGTAAATGTCGAACATGCTCTTCCTTTGTACGAGAGTACATGAGAATATCATCTATGAACACCACCACAAACAGATCAAGATACTTATGGAACACTCTATTCATCATGTCCATAAACGCAGCCGCGGCATTTGTGAAACTGAAGGGCATGACCAGATACTCATAATGCCCATATCTCGTACGAAACGCGGTCTAATGCGCATCCACATCCTTAACCTTCAATTGGTAATACCCTGATCTTAAATCTATCTTGGAAGACATTGTTGCTCCACGGAACTAATTGAACAAGTCATCAATTCGTGGCAACGGGTACCTGTTCCTTACCATAAACTTATTCAACTGATGATAATCGATGCACATACGCATCGTACCATCATTCTTCTTCACGAAGAGAATAGGAGCACCCCACAGAGAAACACTTGGTCGAGTGAACACATGGTCCAACAACTTCTGAAGCTATAACTTCAACTCCTTAAATTCTTTCGGTG
Source organism: Hibiscus mutabilis (assembly GCA_019671005.1). Taxonomy (NCBI): domain Eukaryota; kingdom Viridiplantae; phylum Streptophyta; class Magnoliopsida; order Malvales; family Malvaceae; genus Hibiscus; species Hibiscus mutabilis. Next base: position 16,099,702 of record CM033739.1, on the reverse strand, counting down.
CCATCCTATAAAGAGCAATGGACACCGGTGTTGAACCCTCATATGTCTCAATACGAAACTCCACCTCCCTATTTGAAGGTAAACCCGACAACTCCTCAAGAAAAACCTTAGGAAAGTCGCAAATGGTCCGAATGTCCTGCACTCGAACACCCTTGGCTCCAAGATTCATAACAATAGCCAAATAAGTCTGGCAGCCATCAAACATCATCTTCTCTGCTCTAGCAGCTGAAACCATATTGGATAGAAACTTAACATTTTCACCAACCACCACAACTTCATAGTCATCGGCCAACCTCAATAAAATCGTCTTGGATTCACAATCCACAACTGCTTTGTGCTTAGTCAACCTATCCATACCCAAAATGATATCAAAACCATGGAATGACAATTCCATCAAATCCGCAACAAACTCATGACCTTGCACCACCAAAGGACAACACCGGTACAACCTTCTTGCTGTAACCTTCTCCCCAAAGGAACTTGTGACTAACATGGCAACATCTAAGATCTCAACAGGAACATTCAAGAAAGTTGCATGTTCACTCAAGATATATGAATGCGTAGACCCCGAATCAATCAAAGATAACAATGACAATGATTGTAAAGTAAAAGTACCTGCAATCACATCCGTGTCATTATGACCCTCACGGTGTACAAAGACCTGAGCTGGTCCACTACCTTCTGGTCTCACCGCTATAGCATGAGCCATACCCCTCTGACCATCCTCGCGCCTTTGAAAATTACCACTGCCACAGCCTCGGCCCCTAATAGGTACAACAACCTGTACTGGTGCATCCCTCGCAACCCAAGGACAATCACGTTTCAAGTGATCAGATGAACCACAAATCCAACAAGCTCATGCATTACCCCAGAACATACCAGTGTGGTGCCTACCGCGTCGCTCACACTTTGGTATAACATGAGCTCCCTAAGCACCCTGGAAAACTCCACCACCACGCTTATGATTTGGCTTGTGTCTCTTGTCCCTGAACTTCCTATTCTACCTCCTAAATAGCTAGAGTCAGCCACTCTTTTACCCAAATTCACACTTGCAGCCTGAACTGCTGCACCCAAGGACTACTCGATATCCTTGGACCTATTAACCAACACATCAAAATTCGTGTAATCTACAACCAAGAGATACGTCTTGATGTCCTTAAAAAGACCACAACAGAACCTATGACATCTCTGATGGTCATCTAGAACCAACTCCGAGGCATACTGACTCAGCCGGACAAACTTCATCTCGTACTCAGCAATAGACATGCCTCTCTGAGATAGCGACATAAACTCGCGCTTCTTCATATCCAAATATTGGGTACCAAGATACTTCATCTTGAAAGCTCTCCTAAAGAACTCCTAAGTAACATCCGCCTCAGGAATGCCAGCTATTGTGGTCACCCACCAATGATATGCTTCCCCTGCAGCAAAGATACAATGCAACCCAACTTGCGCTCCTCATTACATCCCATCTGATTCATGATGTGAACCGTCTTTTCCAGCCAACCCTCGGCCGCCTCAGGGATCAAACCTTGAAACTCTTCACCTCCGAAACTCCTCAAATGCTCTAAGGGTAAACCTTGATTTGCCACCACAGCAGGTGCCAGTACCAATGCCTGCACTCCAGCCATCGCTGCCTAAAAAGCTCCCATTATTGCCTGAACCAATAGGGTCAAATCACCATATACAGGCACTTGGTGAACCTAGGGTGCTTCACCCTCCCCAACGTCAACTGGAGGAACCACTGGAGGAGAACGAGTTAAAACATGAGGAAGAGTCTCTTCTGTCTCAGTAATCTGCCCAACCCCGGTAGTATTAGCCATAGATCGTGTCTCACGTCGAGCCATGCTAACAAGAGCATCAAAACATATTAGAGTTAGGCTAGCGTCAGACAAAGGATCCAAGTTAACTTTAAAACGTATTTAAAATCCTCGGTAATAGGTAATGTGTTCCCAATACATACCCCAACGGAGCATTAAACAATCACTGAACATATACACAATCACCGTGCAATTCAAACAACATCAGCTAGTCAAACACAACATCCCAACTTTTCATAAACCTGGCTCTAATACCAACAAATGTAACCCCCTCGACTCGGCCTAGTCGCAAGACCGAACCGAGCAAGCTGCATTAGGTTTACCAAAGTAAACTGGAAAGATTGAACCTAAAACACGTCCATTTTTTTCCTTTTATCTTGTCAATATGCATTAATTCCTTCCACATGATCATACTGTTCACAGGTGAGCACTCATCTCAATCGGGCATCGTAACGATATCCAATTGGCCACAAACACGAATTAGGGGTCCAAAACGTAAATTCAACAATATAGAAGGACTTTTCTAATTTTTTAAGTTACCGACCTTTAGTTAAGTACATTTCATGCTTGCATATCAAAAATCAGCTTCAAACGATCACCCATGCTCAAATAATTGAGCCCAGATCAATCGATGAACAAAATGAAAGAAAACGGAACTTCACTAAAGCCATTAACTAACTTAACTCCCCCGGGTATCGGAACACACACTTGAGTATCGGTACGCCCTTTCCATTTTACATTCTAAAGATTCCAGTAGCCAACTCTCGTACTGGTATGACCCTGCGTACCGATACGCCTCACCAAAACCGAAGGCTCATACCGATCCTCAAACTCGTGTACCGAAACCCTATGCCAAACTAAGCCTTCCCGTACCGATACACAAACCCGAGTATCGATATGCTACTCTTAAAAAGTATTTCCATATTGTTACGCCTAACCCGTGTACTGGAACCACAAGCCCAAAATGGCTTCTCGTACCGATACGTAAACACGCGTACTAGTACGCCTGGACCTGAATGGTCACAAATTGCTAGTTTAACATGCTTATTTCAAACTAAACCATTTCATCATGCCACAAACTCTCATACAACACTACCAAGATGCAACAGAAACCTAAACATCATATGTTCAACAACAAATTAGCATTCATTCATCACACGATATTCTAGAGGCATGCATCCTAAAACCACTTTTCCAAACAACCCAAAATACACAAATAGGCCAATCTCAGCATATGCATCATAACAGCACAACCCACACAGTATAATAAACTTTCTCAAACCATCACAACAAGGCAATCATCAAGGAAGCTCTAAATGCACACCTAAGCAACCATTCGTCCACAACTACAAGCAAGTATTAACATCAAGCTTAGCAACCTCAACCATCCTCAAAACCCAGCATAGAAACATTCTTAAAATCTATAAGAAATTAGAATTACAACTCCCAAAAACCATTGCGAACACATTGCCTTATTAACCGAAAACTTAAACCGAGTTTATACTCAAAAGTAATTTATCTTTTGGATCCTTGCAAACCTTGCCTTTGCTGCCCCGAACTTTAATGCTCTGCATCATTAGGAAAATAAAGAGCGTAAGCACACATGCTTAGTGAGCATGCACATAAAATAATGATGCATTAAAACCCATTTAAAAACCACATGGTTGCTTTTCCCAAAACATGCTCACAACCAAAACATTTTTCCATGACTCATATCGAATCAAAACATAATAACCTTTATATATCATCATATACAATCCATGCTTAGATCCCAAAGCGTTTAGAACAAACCATGCTTAAATCCCAAAGCGTTTAGAACAAACCATGCTTAAATCCCAAAGCATCATGAACAAGGTTCAAACGTATGAAGTTTCTCATATATTGGCATTTATAGTGACCCGGATAGACTACCTCTATCTTATACACATATCGAATACACGAATCTCTCATACCATGCCTAGTTAAACTGAATGATATCCCAAACCTTGCCTAGTTAAACTGCAAGATTTGATACCCTCGCCTAGTTAAACCCCGAGATCTCACCCTTGCCTAGTTAAATCGCAAGTGTACCTACCTTGCCTAGTTAATCCACAAGATCACCATCAATTTGGGTTGCATAGTTAATCTGCAAGCCCCAATTGAGGTCCCCAACAGTCTGAGTGACCTTGTTACACCGCCATACCTCAAGGACCCATATCCAGATCGATTTTGTTCATATTTTATAGTGCACTTTTAATCCTATGGCATGCCAACTATATCCGATTGTTTTCTCACCATTTAACATAGCCAATATATCATTTACAAACCATTTATAACCATTTACTCATTCTTTTACAATGCATTAAACAAAACATCACAAATGCAAATCTCATTGCCAATGCAATATCACCATTCCCTACCGGAATGAAAACCAATGCTTAATAGCATTTAACATTCTTTCAATCCCCTGCAGATGTGCTTAAAACCATGCATTTCCAGCAAGTAAATCATACCATGTTTATCACCAAAACATGCAAACAACATGCTCATATCCAAGCCGATATTCAAGAGCAAAATAAGGGAAACTTACTTCTGAGCTTAGGTAAGTGTCTCATGCTTACCCTAAACTGCCAAACCTTTACAAACCTTTGTAAAGCATTAAAAACCAGTTTCCACTCACCACTACGCCTCTCCTTCCTTACCAATATGAAATAAGCTCCCGATAAGCAACAAAACAACGTCAAGCTCCATTGCCTTGATTTCCCCTATTTTAAACACATAAAACCAGAGGATAAATACATTAAAATGCATTCAAATCATTGCCTAACAACAATCTCCCGCAACTCCCAAGTTGCCCACTCGAAAACCATCCGAAACATATCGAAAACACCATCAAACGTTTCTGAAACTTAACCCAGCCATAAAACAACAGTCCAACCAATATCTAATAACATCGAAAAACCCTTTCCTAACATCCTTTTACCTCCAGCAAAGATTAAATTCAACTATCTCCACAAAAACTCAAAGCTAGCAACCTAAATAATTAGAGATTCAAGAGTTTCAGGTTTCTATTGATAAAAACAACTTATCAACATCAAAACACATCCAAAACATATATTAAATCAATCTCAAATACTGGAAGTCAGATACACTTCAAAAATCACCATGTTTCATCAATATCTCCAAAATAACTCAATTAAACATTGATAAAACATTAAAATCACATTACAACTTATAAATCAAAGATCAAATACTTGGGAATATCAATAAAGAACCATTTAATAGAGGAGATCACAGACCTTACCCATGTTATTTGATTTCTCCCTGAATTGGCTTGTTTAAAGCTAAGAAAACATAAAATTTCAATGAGATTTTGCAAAACAAAGTTAAGGAATCAAATTAAAATCAATAATATAAGTGAAAAGAGTCAATCACCTCTGGATTTTGTTGAAATTCTAAGTGTTTGGAAGAAAAGAAGTTGATAGAAAAGGTTTGAGAAAAAGTTACGTGAATTTCTTTCAAAACATAACAACTAACTTTAGATATTTAATCCTTATTAACAACCTTTTAAAACACACGTTTAAAATGATTTAATTGAAGGGAGAAACCACCACCAAACAGTTGGTGGATTATCTCCTTAAGGATTCTAAGGATTTGACCCTTTTGATTTTAGTAACTAAAAATAGTTTTCAAAAATTGCATTTTGGTCACTAACCCAAAATGTCATATTTCCAAATTCCTTTTTCTAAAGTTGATTCCACCAAAAATCAATATGTATTAAAAGATGATTTTTAACTATTTTCCATATTTTTATCTTTCCGAAAAATATACATTCTCGAATCTGACTCGAATCTCTAACCTGGTCCACCAGACCGTCTAATAAACCTCAAAACCGCTAGGCCCAAAACTGGGTATTATAGACCTAAAATTTGATATGTGGGCATGTAAATGGACTAATGGAAGATTGGTAACCTTAATTTCAAGTTTGGATCAATAATTTAAAATATTTACGTTTTAGTCCTCGCAATAAATGTGATGCAGTTGGCCCCTAGTTGTGATTCGTTTTCTTCAAAATTTCACATGATGCGAGTATGTACATGTAGGATTAATAACTTGCATCTAGTCAAGCTAAAAGGAAAAAATGGACCGACTTTTTGTAACCCTTCTCCGGTTTGCTTCGGTAAATAAAATGTAGCTCATTCGATTCGGTTGGGCATCCAGGCCGGGTCGAGGGGGTTACAGGCCAGGTTGAGAGGGTTACAGCTATTCTCAAAAACCATCATAAATGATTAATTGCATTATTTTCCACTTTCAAAACATGCATAATACAGTGAGTAATAAATCCGTAAACATGCGCATGAGATTTCATTCATAAAAATCGAAAACTGAGAGAAACTCAACTGATACTTACTTCTGAGCTTAGATAAGCCTTTCAAACCTTATCTAAACTACCACAACTCCTTTTCAACCCTTTTTATAGCAGTAAAACGTTTATCAACTCACAACAAACCAACGCTCACTTGTCGATGCATGATTCAAGCCTCTGCAACTCCCACACCTTCTTCGATATGCAAAGGATTCAGCTCCCCTACTTTACCATGCCAAAATAGAGGATTAAGAACACATCTATGTATCAAAACCCTCCAGCAACCAACAATCTCAACAACACCTTACAAGAATCTACCAAACACCTTCTAAAAACCAACGAGAACACCTCCTAACCTTACTCAAGCAAAGCCAAGCCAACATCCAACAATTCTAACACATTAACAAAATTAATTAACATTCAAAAACAACCTAAACATGTTCTTATATCTCCAGCAACACCACAACAACCAAAACACACTTTAAACTAACCATAAACAGTCTAGAAAAACTATCGATCCATATAGTTTCAGGATTCCATTGATTAATCAATCCTTTCAACACTAAAACATATCTAAAATAAGATATAAATAACATAAATCCATCCTCAAAACAGATCGAACTCAGTCTCTATAAATTTTCCAAGAAAATTCAATTTAATTAACAATTCAATGTTTAAATCATAAATCCACAATATAAATCAACAACAAAGGACCAAGAACTTGGGAATTTCATTAAAGAACCTTTAATTAGAGGAGGGAAACGAAAATCACCTCTAGTTGTTGATTTCCTATTAATTGGCCAAGATTCGTTAAAATCCAAAGAGGTTTTGCTAAAGTAATTGAAGAAATCAAGTGGCAATTAAAAAGGAATTCGATAAGAATTGAATCCTGGAGATTTAGAAGTAGAAATCTCAGTTTGTTTGCTGAGAAAAGTTGATAGAAAAGTTTTGGAGAAAAATGGTTACATGAGAAAATGTTTTTAAGAAAATAAGATCTTTTAATTAAATCCTCATAAATCTATTTATTAAACCATTAAAAAATACGTTAAAATGACCATAATTAAGAAAGAAATCTGTTGAAAAAGAATGGGTTAATAGCTCTTAAAGATTCTATGTTTTGATCCTTTTTTTGATTTAATCACCAAAAATAGTTTTAAAAACTTTCAATTTAGTCACTAGACTAAAATGTCAAAAAATCAGAATTAATCCCATCAAATTGAAGTTACCAACTTAATTAAAATATTATTTAAGTAATTTAAAACATTTTTCCACATTTTATTTTCCCCCAAAATAACTTTTATAAAATTATTTTCCCAAAACTATTCCAATTGTCAAAATCGATTCTCTCTAACCTCCGGTCCAACCCGGTTCACATCTAGGCCCATTTTTAGGGCGTTACAACTCTCCCCCTCTTAAGAAATTTCGTCCTCGAGATTTACCTGGTGGAAAAAAATGAGGGAACTGCTTCAGCATATCATTTTTGCTCTCCAGGTTGTTTCCTCTACACCGCGGTGCCGCCACAACACCTTTACCAACTCTATGGTTTTTCCGCGGAGAACTTTACTACTTGAATCCAGAATCCTCACCAGTTCCTCATCATAGGTCAAGTCTGGATTAAACTCAATCTCCTCAACGGGCATAACATGCGAAAGATTCGATCTATACCTACGCAACATTGATACATAGAAGACATCATGTATCTTTTCTAATTCAACCGGCAACCTCAATCTATACGCAACAGGACCAACACGCTCCAACACCTCATACGGTCCAATGAACCTATGGCTCAACTTGCCCTTCCGCCTAAACCTCATCACCTTTTTCCATGGCGAAACCTTCAGAAACACACGATCACCAACCTCATACTCAATCTCCCTTCACTTCAAATCAGCGTAGGACTTTTTTTGATCTGAAGCTGCCTTCAAACGATCACTGATAAACTTTACTTTTCATTGGTATCTTTCAACGTATCTGACAAAGAAACATATTTCTCTCTTACCTTCGCCCAACAAAGCGGCGTACGACATCTTCTACCATAAAAAGCCTCGTATGGAGCCATCTGGATACTGGCTTGATAACTGTTATTATAAGCAAACTCCATTAACGACAATCTTCACCCACGATCCTTGAAAATCTATAGCACAACACCGCAACATATCCTCCAGCACTTGGATAACATGTTCCGACTGACCATCCGATTGCGGATGATACGAGGTACTAATGTTCAACCGTGTACCTAAGGCCCTATATAAACACCTCTAGAGCCTCGCGGTGAAATGCGGATCTCTATCCGACACAATGGACTTCAGCACCTCATGCAACCTCACGATCTCAACGACATACAACTCTGCCAACTTATCCAAAGTATACATCGTATGCACAGCAAGGAAATGTGCACACTTCGTAAACCTATCCACGATCACCCAAATAGAATTCTTCTTTGACGGCGTCAAAGGAAACCCAGACACAAAATCCATGGTGATCCTCTCCCACTTCCACTCGTAAACCCTCAATGATTGCAACAATCATGAAGGAAATTGATGTTTTGCTTTACCACGTTGGCAAACCATACAACGAGCCATAAACTCCGCAACATCCTTTTTTAAACCAATCCAATAATATTCTTCCTTTAAGTCCTGATACATCTTTGTACTCCTTAGATGCATCGCAAAAGGACTTGAATGTGCCTCGGTCAAGATAGTGTGCCTCAACTCTTCATCACTCAGTACCACTACTCGATCTTTGAAACACAAAGCCCTGTCCTCGCTAAAGACAAAATCCGTTTGATTCTTATCAAAAATATCCTTAACATGCGGTACTAACTCATCATCAAAAGGTTTCTTCTCCTTGATCAACTATAATATCGACGGCTTCACTTGCAACTCCGCTAGCAACCCACCATCTTATGATACACTTAGCCGTGCAAACTGAAAGGACCGCTGGTACACTCCATGGCGCAGTTGAAAAAAATTATTCTGGCGATCTCACCAGTGATCCATGTACGATTAATCGAAATCAGGAAGAAGAATGCAGAAAACTACCTTAGTTCATTTGGAAAAAGGTAGACGAGAACAGAGATGAAATCATGATCACGCGTTTCGAATCCTTAGTCGCAACGATAATGTCCCGACCTCTACTCAGTTCACCCGGTTGCAAGCAAATAATTTTCTTCTCTAAACTCTTTAGTGAATTTCGCGAAAAGCATAAGTGGCTGCTAGACCCTTACATTCCTTTTATAATACAAATAACAGTAATTCAACTTGAATTAGAGTTGTTGACGGTTGCTGAATTTCATGCATTAAAGAGTTGTAATTACATTTAATTACTCTCATTTAATGTTTATCCTTTAAATTTAGAATAATTTAAATTCTATATATATCAAATATATATAAACTTTAAATTCGAATAATCAAAATCTATATATATCAAAATACACATAAATTTTAATTATATCTTCATTTATGTAAAACAACTTTTTACGTGTATTATTCGTTTAACATTTGCTTGATCAAACCATAGGGTGTGACCTTGTAGGTTCTTATAACATTAGTAGTAAATATTAGAACAATTCTAATATTACAAACAATGGGTGACGTCTAGCAATGTATCATTGTCACCTAAGTTACAAGAAGTCATGATTCGACAAAACCTCTATGTGATTAACTCTCTTTCTTACATTACATCCTTTTGTCCTTTATATATAGATTGGACACAAGTCATGGAATAGTCACACTTGTATAGTCCATCTAATGTTTCTTGATATCTTGAGTAGACTATAACAAACGAATAATTTATGATATCTCATATCAGCTTATTCGAGCATGGCCATGCATTCCTAGTCTCACTCAATCAAGTGGCCTGTGATATTTACTCATATTATGTAGGAGGGTCAAATCCTATGTTGATCACCTAAATCTCACTACATCGACTGTGGCATGTCCAATATTAGTCTTTATGATGCAACCAGTTATGGCACACTTTTAACTGTATCAAAACATGAGACAATAGATGTCGAGATAATAATGATCTCAAGTCTGAGGATCATACAATTAGTCATCACTATGAACATGTTTGTGACTGTCACATAATAATCCAAAAAATGTGCTCATAGCGGATCATTCCAGTATGTTGTTCTCTAAAACATACTCATGTATTGATTTTGACATCTCTATGGCAATGACAACACTTTGCCATCAATCAACTACACAATAGCCTTTAATGTATTATCGATGTCCAAGCCTACGATAATACTTGGCTATGGATCTTTTAAGAATAATCATATTATTCTATGGATTTATTATCATACAGTTTATATATAAGAACACTGAAATATAACCGAAAATAATAAATGGCAATGCCTTAATAGAACTGGTAAAGTAAGTATGTGGTTACAATCATCTCATGATTGGTCTTTGGGCATACTCTAACACAAACGTCGCTCTCAACTCCAATGCAATCTTTTTACTCAAAGCATCCGATACCACATTTACCTTCCCGGGGTGGTACTCAATGGTCAGATCATAATCATTCAACAGCTCCAACCACCTTTGCTGCCTAAGATTTAACTCCTTATAAGACATCAGGTACTTCAAACTTTTGTGGTCAGTGTATACAACACACTTCTCATCGTAGAGATAGTGTCACCAAATTTTCAAGGTAAACACCACTGCTGCCAACTCAAGATCGTGCATAGGGTAATTACACTCGTGCACCTTCAACTGCCTAGATGCATATGCGACCACCCTTCCTTCCTGTATTAACATGCATCCCAGACCCACGTAGAATGCATCACTATACATAACAAACTCCTTCCTTGACTCCGACTGAATCAAGATTGGAGCGTTTGTCAAAGCCTCATTCAGCTTGTCAAAATCCTGGTGCCTAACTTTCGTCTACTCGAAACTCACATCCTTCTACAAAAACTTCGTCAAAGGGGTTGCAATCTTCGAAAAACCATCCACAAACCGCCGATAATATCCTACCAACCCTAGAAAACTACGAACCTCTGAGATAGATTTTGGTGGCCTCCGATTCACAATGGCTTCAACTTTCTGTGGATCCACGCGAATTTCTTTGGCTGACACAACATGACCAAGGAAAACCACCTCCTTGATCCAGAACTCACACTTGCTTAATTTGGCGTAAAGCTTATTATCCAACAAGACTTGAAACACTATTCAGAGATGTCAATCGTGATCCTCCTTAGTACGTGAGTACACAAGGATATCATCGACGAACACTACCACAAACTGATCCAAAAACTCATGAAACACCTTATTCATCATATCCATGAATGCTGCTAGCGCATTCATCAAACCAAACGGCATCACTAGGAATTCGTAATGCCCATAACATGTGTGAAAAGCTGTCTTCGGCACATCCCTATCTTTCACTTTCAACTTATATTATCCTAACCACAGATCTATCTTCGAAAACACCGTAGCTCCCCAAAATTGATCAAACAAATCATTGATCCTTGGTAACGGGTACATGTTCTTGATTGTCAACTTATTTAGCTACCGATAATCAATACACATCATTATCGTGCCATCTTTCTTCTTCACAAACAACACCAGGGCACCCTACAGTGACACACTTGGACAAATGAAGCCCTGATCAAGCAACTCCTGCAACTGCGTCTTCAGCTCTTTTAACTCTTTCGGTGCCATACGATACGAAGCAATCGATATCAGAGTCGTATCTGTGTACATCTCTATGCAAAACTCCACCTCCCTATCCGGCGGTAAACTAGGAAACACTTTCGAAAACACTCCTAAAAGTCATCGTGCGAATATCATGATCATGTGCTTCTTTCATATTCGGATTCATCACATAGGCTAGGTATGCTTGACCCCGAACTCCAACAACCTTCCCGCTTCCAATGCTGAAACCACATTTGACATAAACTTGATATTTTCGGCCACAACCATAACTTCATAATCTTCGACAAGTTTCAAAGAAACCCTATTGGCTCCAAAATATACTACTGCCTTATGATGCGACAACCAATCTATACCTAGAATCATGTCAAAACCATGAAATGGTAACTCTATCAGGTCAGCTTCAAACACATGTCCCTGAACCAACAAGGGACAACTCCTATACAACCTTATAGCCACACCCGTCTCACCAAAAAAACTGGTAACCAGCATACCAACATCTAACAACTCAACAGGTAAATCTAATAAACATGCATGCTCGTGCAAAATGTAGAATTACGTAGAACTAAAATCAATCAAAGACAACAAAGGTATAGACTCCAAGGTAAAGGTACCTGCGATCATGTCGGTATCATTCATCCCAACACGGTGAGCAAAACCCTCACCGGTCCACCATCCTCTAGCTGAACTTCAATAATATGCGCCATAAGTCTCTGTCTATCATCCTGATGTTGGAAATGCCCACGACTGAGCCCACGACCTCTCTCCGCTCCAGCAACTGGTGCATTAGCCTGACCCTCTCTGGCTAACTGCGGACAATCCCTATGGAGATGATCCCTCAATCCATAACTCCAACATGTGCCTACAATACCCCAGTACTCTCCCAAATGCCTCCGACCACATTTTCTAGACTTGGGAACCCAGCATGAGGATCCCGACCTTGAAAACCACGGTCAGCAACATATCCTCCTCGCATTTGATCCAGACGGTACCTTTGGTCTGTCTACCTCTTATAATAATCTCGGCCAACATCAAACTCTACACTCCTCTTACTAGAAGAAGAACCATCAGAATGAGCAGAAAAACCCAAATTCTATTCTACATCCTTCGCCCGTGACACCAGAACATCAAACTCTCTATAATTAGTGGCCAACATATATGTCTTCACTTCTTTGATCAATCCGAAATAGAATCGATCACACCTTTTATGCTCATTAGGAATCAACTCAGGAGCGTACTTACTCAGCTGAACAAACTTATTTAGCATATACGGAAACAGATATGTTTCCCTACTCCAAAGCATAAACTCCCTCTTCTTTATATCTTTGTAACTAGTTCCTAGATACTTCTTCTTGAAAGCCTTACAGAAGAATTCTCAAGTAACATTGGTAGGTTCCACATATGCAATCATAGTTGTCCACCAACTGTATGCATCACCCTAGAGCAATGGTACGATACATCCTAGCTTACATACATCGATACACTCAATCTAGCCAAAGATCCTTTTGGTGCTCACAAACCACTCCTCGACTACTTTTGGAACCAACCCTTGAAACTCAACACCACCCGGCTACACAAAGGCTCCAAAGGTAACTCGGTGTTAACAACTACAGGTGCCGATGCAGGTACATGCACTCCAGCCATGGCTGCTTAGAAAGCTCCCGACATTACTTGCACCAACGATGCATATCACCAAAAACAAGTACTTGTGGTGCCTGAGATGCACCTTCCTCTACTCCAGCACCAACAGGAGGAATCGGTGGTGGAGGAGGCAACTCTTCATCATGTGTATCCATAACGCTACCCATGTGAGCTCTAGTCTCTCGTCTTGGTCCCATACTCGATAATATAAGTCTAAACATGATAATGCAACAAAACAAAATAGTTAGGCTAACTCTCAGCAAGAATCCAAGTCACTCTTGTTTAAAAACTAAATCATTTAACCTAATTTGTAATAAGGCAATGTGTCCCAAGGTTTAACTTCCAAATATACCACATATCGGATGCAATTTCACAAATTCAATCACCGTGCATATCAAGCATCATATTCAGTCACACAAACAACCATAACCCACTTGTCAACAATCACAACCTGGCTTTGATACCACCAAATGTATCCCCCTTAACCGGCCTAGTCCCAAGACTGAATCGAGGGAGCTATATTAGGGTTTACCGAAATAAACCCCAAAAAGATAAACATTCGAACCAATCCATTTTTTTCTTTTATCTTTTTACATGTATTTTTAGGTCCTAGGGTGTGCATACATGCCATGGTTAGAACCTCAGCTCAATTGAGCGTCTTTTACACATCCAATTGCTCAAATTTGCGTTCAAGGGACTAAAATGTGATTTTTGATATTTACGAGGGCTTTTACCAAATTAAAGATTACCAATCCTCAATTAGTCACATTACATGACTTCATGTTAAATTACAACCCAAAATGATCACTCATACTCATTTAATTGCATAACTAAGTGCAATCATTTCAAACTTCACATAGCATCTTAACCAAATTAACTACCACGATTTCAGTACGGGTGTCCACCGTATCGATACAGTGTTGAAGAACAATGGCGTATCGATATTGTCTTTAGTCGTATTGGTACGATATGCTTAATTTCTAAAATCTAGATTCTAGTGGCTAAGAACCGTATTGGAACGATTACCCGCGTACCAAAACCTCCACTATTTGTAAGATTGGCGTACCGATACGATTACCATGCGTATTGGTATGGCTAGGCAAATTTGTGCCGTGATTAGTCCCTGCGTACTGAAATAGAAGGGGCTATACCTGTACGGTAAGACCTGTAATGACCTCTAGATCTAACATATGACACTTTGACTCACTCTAACTCCCTCTACACAACATATAAACATCATATAACATCGTAAGCACTCATTCACCAGTCATGGCAACATTCCAAGAAACCACACTAAACATAGCATCATCAAACATAACCTAAGGGCATGAATTATACACAAGCATGCTTAGAGTTTTTCAACCCCTCAAAACACAAGAAGAAAGCATCATACAAGTCTAAAACCATAATCCAAACTATTACAATAGGGAGTATCTCCAAAATATAGCTCCCAAAACAACTAGGTCACATTGCTTTCTTATTACTACTTAGTGCGTAATAAAACCATACTTTGTAAAGGTATTAAATCCTTGGATACTTCTTTCTCGCGTGCTGCCTGGATAGCTATTTCTATGCATTGATTAGGAAATGAGAGCGTAAGCAATAAACTTAGTGAGAGAAACTGCAAAACTCTCATCAATGCATTTAAAACCATTTAGCTCAAAACACATGTTTATAAATCATGCTAAAACATCTCACTCTTCTCATGTCATCTCAAAAAATACACACTTAAATCATTTCAACACATGTATCATTGATTCAAACTCTCCCTCAATTTAAGCTTCACACCACAACTCATTTTTAACAAGCTTAAAGAGCGATACATGTATAAATCACGTTATACAAACAAAATCCATTTCTCATGATACATTATCTCATATATTGGCTTTCAAGCGACTCAAAAATAGAAACCTTCCAATTCATAAAACACATCAGATACACGAATTCACAAGTGGTTTACACAACCTTGTTCACATACATACCTCAACCAGAGTAACGACACGCTTGCCCACCTTAACAGCTCAAACCGGAGTAACGGAACATTTACCCACCTCTACACTTTGGATGTATAAATCAACCAATAGGAGAAAACAGAACATTTACCCACCTCAACTGCTGGGGTTCTCATGGTGGAGATTAAACCCCTCGACACACATGAGGTGACTTTTTATAGTGCACTTTCAATCCTATGACCGGTCAACTATATCTGATAACATTTTAAACTATGCCATTTGCCAATATATTCAATAACCAACATTACATCACTATTTTACATATGCATCAAAACCATTCTAACACAATACATTAAACCATGTATATACCTATTCTCAAACACTTGCATAAACCAATATGCTATTCTCAAAAACCATCATCAATGATTAATTACATCATTTTCCACTTTCAAAATATGCATAATACAGTGAGTAATAAGACTGTAAACATGTGCATGGGATTTCATTCATAAAAACTAAAAATCAAGGGAAACTCAACTGATACTTACTTCTAAGCTAAGATAGGTATTTTAAACCTTATCTAAACTCCCACATCTCCTTTTCAAACCTTTTTACAGCAGTAAATTGTTTATCCACTCACCAAAAAAACAACGCTCACTTGTCGATGCATGATTCAACTCCCACGCCTTCTTCGATATGCAAAGGATTCAGTTCCCCTTCTTTACCAAGCCAAAACAGAGGATTAAGAACACATCTCTGTATCAAAACCCTCCAACAACCAACAATCTCAACAACACCTTACAAAAATCTACCAAACACCTTTCGAAATCCAACAAGAACACCTCCTAAACTTACTCAAGCAAATCCCAACCAACATCCAACAATTATAACACATTAACAACATCAATTAACATTCAAAAACAACCTAAACCTATCCTTATATCTCTAGCAACACCACAACATCCAAAACACACTTTAAACTAACCATAAATAACCTAAAAAGCTAATAATCCATATAGTTTCGGGATTCCATTGATTAATCAAACCTTTCAACATTAAAACATATCTAAAATAAGTTATAAATCACATAAAACCATCCTCAATACAGATCCAACTAAGTTTCTATAAATTTTCCAAGAAAAGTCAATTTAATTAACAATTCAATGTTTAAATCATAAATCCACAATATAAATCAACAACAAAGGACCAAGAACATGGGAATTTCATTAAAGAACATTTAATTAGAGGAGAGAAATGAAAATCACCTCTAATTGTTGATTTCCTCTTAATTGGTCAAGATTTGTTGAAATCCAAAGAGGTTTTGCTAAAGTAATTGAAGAAATCAAGTGGAAATTAAAAAGGAATTGAATAAGAATTGAATCCTAGAGATTTAGAAGTAGAAATCTTAGTTTGTTTGCTAAGAAAAGTTGAGAGAAAAGTGGTTACGTGAGAAAATGTTTTTAAGAAAATAAGATACTTTAATTAAATCCTCATGAATCCATTTATTAAACCATTTAAAAATACATTAAAATGGCCATAATTAAGAAATAAATCGATTGAAAAATAATGGTTTAATAGCTCCTTAAAGATTCTAAGTTTTGATCCTTTTTCTATTTAGTCACCAAAAACAGTTTCAAAAACTTTCAATTTAGTCACTAGACTAAAATGTCATAAAATCAGAATTAATCCCATCAAATTGAAATTACCAAATTACTTAAAATATTATTTAAGTAATTTAAAACATTTTCCCACATTTTATTTTCCCCCAAAATCACTTTTAGAAAATTATTTTCGCAAAACTATTTGAATTGCCAAAATCGATTCTCTCGAAGCTTCGGTCTAACCCGGTTCACATCTAGGCCCATTTTCAAGGCATTATAGGAGAGCTGATTTCCCGCAATAAATGTTGTCTACCAATCTACTATATCAGTACATGAGCTTTCTGTATCGGTACCTGACACACAAAATAGAATCGTTGTACAAGGGGCGTATCGGTACAATATGTTAAATTAACAGTAGCATACTAGAACGGTATCGCCATAACGGTACGGGGCTTACTCACTGTAATCCTTATTCTTCAAGTATAAAGCACCGTATCGATACGCTAAATAGGCATATCGGTACACTATAACTAATTTTTAAAGTTTGGGATTCCAATAAACTTACAAGGCAACAGTCAAGTTTTAAATGCCAAGATTTGGAAAATCTAACACCCCGTATCGATACGGGTGGCAACCGTATCAATACTCAACTAGCCGTTATCTCCCTGCTTACATGACGTATCGAAACGGTAACATAGTGTACCAGAACACCATACCATAACGGTCATAAACCGTATTGGTACGCTATGGCCATTTTCTTAAAATTAAATTACAGTAGCGAGAGACCGTATCGATACGGTACATAGTGTATCGATACGCTAAGTTAAAACTTGTCTATTTGAGTAGAAAAGCACTTACAAAATATTTGGGGTTTTAGGTTTTGATTAAGAAACACTTTTAAGTTCGACTCCTTGTCATTTTGTGTGTAGTTTTGAGTACTTGAAAATTTATCTTATTTTGCAAAATAGTCCTTCAAAATACTTGTTATATCAAAATAAAATATTGGTTTTACACAAAGAGATTGATTCCTAAAAATTTTAGAAAGATTTTAATAGTTTGGATGCTGAGAAAGTTGAGAGAAAAGTAGTATCAAAGTTAGTTACATAAGAAAGTGATTTTGTAAAAATAAAATCCTTTTATTAAATCTATTTTATTTTAATATTAAAACTATTTAAAACACTTTCAAAATAGCCTAAATTAAGGGAAAATCTGATGGAATAGTTTGGGCAAATAGCTCCTTAAAGATTCTAAGTTTTGACCCATTTATGATTTAGTCACGAAAAAACAGTTTTGAAAACTATACATTTTCGTCACCGACCAAAATGTCCAAAAATATGATTTAATTCCTCCAAATTGAATTTACCAAAACCTTTAAACTATTAATTAAATAATTTCTACCATTTTTTCATATTTTATTGCATCCAAAAACTATTTATTAAGATCTAATCCCCGAAACTAACTCAGATTGCCAAATCCAGTTCTCTCGAATCATCTAATCGATCCATCTAACTTCTAGGCCCAAATTAAGGGCGATACATACATCCTAGTGTGCCACCGTGGGGAGCACCAATGTTGTTTCTGAAAAAAAGGATGCCATAATAAATGTGCATTGATTATCGGCAACTGAACAAGTTGGCAATTAAGAATAAGTATCCTTTGCTGAGGATTGATGATTTGTGTGATCAGTTTTGAGGTGTTATGGTGTTTTCCAAGATTGATTTGAGATCTGGATATTATCAGTTGAAGGTTAAAAGATAAAGACGTGCCGAAGATAGCTTTTCGCATGCGTTACAGGAATTACAAGTTCTTAGTGATGCCGTTTGGGCTGACTAATGCATATGCAGCTTTCATGGAGATGATGAATTGGGTATTCCATGAATTCTTTGATCAATTCATAGTGGTGTTCATCTATGACATTCTTGTGTACTCTCGTACTAAGGAAGATCACGATCGACACCTACGAATTGTGTTACAAGTTTTTTTGGATAATAAGCTTTTTGCCAAGTTGAGCAAATGAGAATTTTGGATTAAACAAGTAGTTTTTCTTGGTCATGTTGTCACGGCGGAAGGTATCTATATGGATTCACAGAAGATTGAGGCAGTTGTGAATTGGAAGCAACCTAAGTTGGTGATAGAGGTTCGTAGTTTCTTGGGGTTAGCAGGGTATTGTCGTCGTTTTGTGGACGGTTTCTCAAAGTAAGTTTTGAGTGGAAGGAGAGTGACAACAAGCTTTTGACAAGTTGAAGGAAGCTTTGACGCAAGCTTCGATCTTGATTCAACCTGAGCCGGGGAAAAAGTTTGTAGTTTATAGCGATGCATCCTATGTTGGTTTGGTGTGTGTGTTAATGCAAAAGGATAAAGTTGTGGCTTATACATTTAGGCATTTGAAGGTGCACGAGCACAATTATCCTACATGTGATATAGAGCATGCGGCGGTAGTGTTTGCTTTGAAGATTTGGAGGCATTATCTTTCTGATGAGAAGTGTATTGTGTACATGGATCACAAGAGTTTGAAGTACTTGATTTTGCAAAAGAAGTTGAATCTTAGGCAACGAAGATGGTTGGAGTTGCTCAAGGATTATGATTTGAAGATAGTGTATCATTCGGGTAAGGTTAATGTTGTAGCCGATGCCTTGAGTAGGAAAGTTGCAGTAAAGCTGAGGGCGATGTTTGCTCAGTTGAGTGTGACACGAGATGGTGGTTTGTTGGCTGAGTTGTAAGTGAAGCCATCGTTGTTGCAGCTGATCAAGAAGAAACAACCGTATAATCATTTGTTGGTACTACATGTCAAGGATATTATGGATGGTAATCCGATGAATTTTCATTTTGATGATAATGGTATTTTGCATTTCAAGAGTAGAGTGGTTATACCGAAAGATGAGGAGTTAAGTCATACTATCTTGATTGAAGGATATTCGAGTCTTTTTGCTATACAACCAGGCAGTAGAAAGATATTTCAAGATTTGAAAAATGAATATTTCTAGGTTGGTTTGAAGAAGGATGTAGCGGATTTTGTTGGTAGTTGTATGGTATGTCAACGTGTTAAGGTTGAGCATCAGTTTCCTTCGGGATTACTACAACCATTAAAGATTTTGGAATAGAAGTGGGAGAGAATCACCATGGATTTTATATCCTAATTATGATAGAGTTGTATGTTGTGGAGATTGTGAGGTTGCATGGAGTGCCCAAGTCTATAGTATCAGATAGGGATCTGCACTTTATAGCGAGGTTTTGGGAGTGTTTGCATAAGGCTTTGGGTACGCGATTGAATTTTAGTACTTTGTAATATCCTCAAACGAATGGTCAGTCTGAACGTGTTACCCAAGTGTTGGAAGATATGTTGTAGTGTTGCATCATTGATTTTCATGGAACGTGGGAGAAGCAACTACCTTTGGTGGAGTTTGCCTATAACAATAGTATCAGGCTAGTATTCAAATGGCTCCATATGAGGCTTTGTATGGTAGAAGTGGCACACGCCACTTTATTGAGCAGAGGCATATGAGAAGTATGTTTCTTTGCCTGATATGTTGAAGGAAACTAATGAGAAGGTGAAACTTATTAGTGAACGATTAAAAGCGGCTTTGGATCGGCAAAAGTCTTATGCTGAATTGAAGCATCGCGAGATTGAGTTTGTTGTTGGGATGGAGTGTTTCTTAAGGTTTTGCCTTGGAAGAAGGTAATAAGGTTTGGAAATAAAGGCAAGTTTAGTCCTAGGTTAATAGGGATTTATGAGGTGTTGTACTATGTTGGTCTAGTTGCATATAGATTGAGGTTTCCTGCGGAGTTGGAGAAGATACATGATGTTTTCAATGTATTGAAGCTGCGGTGGTATAGATTGGACCCTTCGTATGTGATGCCTATTGAGGAAATTTAGTTAAATTTAGATTTGACTTATGATGAGGAACTGATGAGAATTTTGGATTCTAGCAGCAAGGTTCTTCGTGGAAAGACTGTTGAGTTGGTAAAGGTGTTATGGCGACATCGTGGTGTCGAGGAAGCCACATGGTAATGTAAGGAAGACATGAAGAAGCAATTTCTTTACCTTTTTCGGCCAGGTAAATTTTAAGGACAAAATTTCTTAAGAGGAGGAGAGTTGTATCGCCCCAAATTTTGGCCTAGGTGTTAATTAGATTGAGTAGACGGTTCAGGGGAACCAGATTAGGCGATTCGAGTTAGTTTCGGGAATTAATTCTTAATAAATGATTTTTAGCTAAGATAAAAATATGGAAAAATTCTAGAAAATATTTAATTAATATTCCAAGTGTTTTGGGAAACTCAATTTGAATGAATTAAATTGGATTTTGGGATATTTTGGTCTAGTGACTAAAATGTAAAGTTTTGAAAATTGTTTTGGTAACTAAATCGTAAAAGGGTCAAAACTTAGAATCTATAAGGCGCTAATTTACCAAAGTTTTTCATCAGATTTTTCCCTTAATTTTATTATTTTAGATGGTTTTTAAAAATGTTATTAATTGAAAACAAAAGAGATTTGATTAAAAGGATTTTAATAACTAGTTTCATTTTCTTACGTAACTACTTTTGCTCTCAACTTTTCTCTCCAAATTTTCAGCAGCGAAACTATTAATTTTCCTTCAAAATTCTCAGGAATCATTTATTATTGAATCCTTTTTGATTTCCTAATTGATTCCTTGGATTCCTACACTAAATCCTATTTGCTTACTTAAAGATTCCATTCAAAACATGCAAATTAAGGGAGAAATTAGCAATTAGAGGTGATTTTCATTTCTCTCCTCTAATTAAAGTCTGTTTATTGAAATTTCCAAGTTCTTGATCCTTTACGATTGTTTTTTTATGTTTTTATGATTAAATCATGATTAGTTGGTTTTAGTTGAGTTTTGCTAAGAAATTTGATAAATCTTGATATGGATCTTATTTGTGCTGATTCTAATTGGTTTAGATCAATTATACGATGTGTTTTAATGTTATAAGAAGAGATAAATAAAAGGATTCCCGAAACTATGTGAATTGCTAATTTTCTAGGTTGTGAATAGTTAGATTTTGAGGTGATTTTGGTGATGTAAGGTTGTTGAAGGTATAAGGACATTATATTGTTGTTTTTGGATGTTAGTTGATGATGTTGAGATCTTAAAATCAATAGGTTTTGGCTGGGCTTTGTTTAGATGGAGTTTGATTGTGATTTCGGTTGTTTTAGAGAAGCGTTTGGTGATTTTTAGTGTGGCAAAGTTGAAGAGATGTGCTGTTGTGTTTAGAGATGCTTGGAAGTGAATTAATCCCCTGTTTTTTGTTTGGGTAAAGCAGGGGAGATGGATCCTTTAGCTTTTAGAGAGGTTGCAGAGGCTTTGAAAGCTTGATTTTCGCTTCAGCTAGAAGGGCGTTGTGTTGTCGGTGAGTGAAAACGTGGTATAATGCTTTAAAAAGGTTTGAAGATGATTTTTGGGGTTTATATTGAGTCTAAATAACTTGTCTAAGCTCAAAAGTAAGTATTGGTTGATCTTACTCTCATTTTCGGGTTTGCAAAATACAATCTTATGCACATGTTTATGGTATTGATTACTTACTGTTATATGCATGTTTTAGAAATGAAAGATGTTGCAAATGATCATATATGATGATTATTGAGTATGGAAAATGGCTTATGAAATGATTTTTGAGAATACTTGAATACATGGTTTACTGTATTGGAAATTGGTTGATTTGATGCATATGAAAAATTGTAAGGTAATGTGGTTTTATAGAGTATATTGGCAAGTGGCTGAGATTAAAGGTTATCGGATATAATTGGCTAGCCATAGGGTTTAAAGTGCACAATAATAAGTTGCCTCATGTGTGTTGAGGGGTCAAGAGTGTGCCATGCTCCACCATGAGAATCGCAACGGTCGAATGGTCAAGAGTGTGCCAATTCTCCTTGTAACGACCCAAATTTTGGATCCAAGAGTTGAGTTGACCAGAGGCATAGGCTTTGCATTTGGGCCGTGATGTTGGGCCCTTAGGAGTCTTTTTGGGCTTGATCTTGGTTGTTGGGCTTGAGTTGATGGTTTGGGTTTAAGCTAGGAAGGTGTCATGAGAGTAAAATCGTAATTTCATATTTTGATAATGGAAAAGGGGGAGGCATTGTGTTTTTCTTTGCAGAAAAGAAGGGGGGATGATCTCATTATGTTTCTTTGTCTTCTTCTCTCATCCAAACTCATCTCCCATCACAAAAACAAACCCTAAAGGTTGGATCTTTGAGAATTATGGGGGAAATCTCGTTTTGCTTGAAGGGAGAAGTTTGGCCAGAATCAAAGGATCTTTAATCCAAGGTAAATATTGTTGAGAATGAAGAAGCAAGGTGTCTTGAGGGGAGTGGAAGAGGATGAACGAAAATGAGTCTTTGGGGGCTTCTTCATCAGCTTTAATTCGAGGTTAGTACACTACTAAATCCTATAGTTTCCTACAACTCATAAAATTAGTCTTGGTGCATGATTTGAGTGTTTATGGCTTGATATGCTTTGGTTGAATCTTTAATGGAAAAATATGGGTTAGACATTTTTAAGGCTTAAAATTGTTAGAAATCCACTTAATAACTCCAAACACAACTTGTAGGAGTAATTTGGGGCTTAGCCATGTAGGTTAAGTAGGATTTCTAGGTGAAATCTGAACCTATGGTTTGAATTTTGCGCTTGCGCACCGATATGAATGTTCGAGTATCGGTACGCTTTAGTAAAAAGGGGAGACATATTGTGAGGGGATTACCGGTATGGCTTTCCGTGTATCGGTGCCCTTTGGTCGATTAGAATTCCATTAGCGTCTTTGTGTATTAGTACGCGTGGGGTGTATCGGTACGCACTGTTACATTGCTTGAGGGAGGCTTCGCGTACCGGTACGCGAGAGTAAGGGTACCGGTACGGGATGGATAAGTACTATTAGTGAGTGTTGATACGAGTGTAATACCTAAATCGGGGCTTAGAAGTATGTTGCTAAATTGTTCATAGTTTAAATTGATTTAAGGATATCATTAAAATAGAGAAATAAGAAATTTAGGACCATTTTGAAAACTAAGGAAATGTGCCTAACCAATCTTGAAGGGACTAAACCGAAAGCTCCATGGAAACCTTGGTTTGCATGCTAAAAGAAAAAAAGGCTAAGGTTGTTACACATGTCACTCATGAAGAATGGCACGTGTGTTAAGGGTCTCGGGATAATGGGGTTAGTAGAAACATTATCTTAAAACTTCCCTATCATCCGAAAAAGAGAAAAGAATAGAGGTGAGGGAAATAGCTTGCTAAGAGTTGATGTCGAAAGCTTTTTGTGAGTAAAATTATAGTATCCTAATGGAATTTTGAGGAGAGGAAGGTAAGAAGTTCTCTACATTTCCTAGAAATTCAAATTTCATTAATAAATGTAGTTATACCGTTCTTTGAATGAAATATGTCATGAAAATTGTTATGTAATTAAGCTTGTGTTATGAAATTTCTTAACTAAATTGAGGGTATATCGATATGTGATGAATTGCATGTTTTGATTGATATATAATATGAACTAGGGTGATAAGTTTGATTGAGAAAGGGTTTCGTGATTGTTGTGATATATTGAACATTCGAATGAAACGTTGATGGAGATGTAATATATATATACTTGAAATAGGTTCTATGGTCGTATTGCTTGATTAAAACAAAATGTGGACTGCTGGCATATGAATAAAAGTAAGTTGGGATCGATTTGTGCATAGAGGTTTTGGTGTGGACTGATTGGTACTAATATTTGTGAATCTGTGTATTAGGGACTGTTATGTGTTTATATATATAAACATGAGTGTTGGACTGTTCTGCATACAAAAGATTTATTTAAAGACTGTTTTGATAGAATTTACAAGGGGCTAAATTATACATTAGACATATAAACTGGTTGGAAATTTATGGGACTGTTTTATAAATTGAATGGATTGATTTGGACTGTTCTACTATGCTGATGTATATAAGGGTGTGTGATAATGTTGGGACAGTTTTCAATTGATATAAATGTATGAGGGACTGCTTTTGAATAAAAGAAATTGTACTTGTGTGTAATCTGAACTATTTGTATATATATATTTATAGAATGGACTTTCTTGATGTATTATTTGCACTTAAGAGAAACTGCCAACTTTTGTGTACACCTAGACATATACAGGACTGCTTTCGTACATGGAGTTATAAATATGTAAATGAAACTATTTTTGCATTTATATGGACTTTAGGGGACTGTTTTGGAGCATATATTGGTGCACATATAAAAGAGGGAAGATTGCTTTAAAATGATCCCTATTGGACTGTTTGATACATGAATTTGTGTAAACACGTATTATGAACTGTTTAGTTTGGTTAAAAATATTAAACAAATTTCTTCTAAGGGGAGAGAATTGTAATACCCCAAATCGGAGCTTAGAAGTATGTTGCTAAATTGTTCATAGTTTAAACTGATTTAACGATATCATTAAAATAGATAAATAAGCAATTTAAACCATTTTGAAAACTAAGGAAATGTGCCTAACCAATCTTGAAGGGACTATACCGAAAGCTTCATGAAAACCTTGGTTTGCATGCTAAAAGAAAAGAAAGCTAAGGATGTTACACATGTCACTCATGAAGAATGGCATGTGTGTTAAGGGACTCGGGATAATGGGGTTAGTAGAAACATTATCTTAAAACTTCCCTGTCATCCGAAAAAGAGAGAAGAAGAGAGGTAAGGGAAATAGCTTGCTAAGAGTTAATGTCGAAAGCTTTTTGTGAGTAAAATTATAGTATCCTAATGGAATTTTGAGGAGAGGAAGGTAAGAAGTTCTCTACATTTCCTAGAAATTCAGATTTCATTAATAAATGTAGTTATACCGTTCTTTGAATGAAATATGTCATGAAAATTGTTATGTAATTAAGCTCGTGTTATGAAATTTCTTAGCTAAATTGAGGGTATATCTATATGTGATGAATTGCATGTTTTGATTGGTATATAATATGAACTAGGGTGATAAGTTTGATTGAGAAAGGGTTTCGTGATTGTTGTGATATATTGAACATTCGAATGAAACGTTGATAGAGATGTAATATATATACTTGAAATAGGTTCTATGGTCGTATTGCTTGATTAAAACAAAATGTGGACTGTTGGCATATGAATAAAAATAAGTTGGGATCGATTTGTGCATAGAGATTTTGGTGTGGACTGATTGGTACAAATATTTGTGAATTTGTGTATTAGGGATTGTTATGTTTTTATATATATAAACATGAGTGTTGGACTGTTCTGCATGCAAAAGATTTGTTTAATGGCTTTTTTGATAGAATTTATAAGGGGCTAAATTAGACATATAAACTGGTTGGAAATTTATGGGACTGTTTTATAAATTGAATGGATTGATTTGGACTGTTCTATTAATTTTAAATAAGGGGCTGGGTTTAAAATGGACTATGCTGATGTATATAAGGGTGTGTGATAACGTTGGGACAGTTTTCAATTGATATAAATGTATAAGGGACTGCTTTTGAATAAAAGAAAATGTACTTGTGTGTAATCCGAACTGTTTGTATATATATATTTATAGAATGGATTGTCTTGATGTATAGATTTACACTTAAGAGAAACTGCCCTATTTTGTGTACACCTAGACATATACCAGACTGCTTTCGTATATGAAGTTATAAATATGTAAATGAAACTGTTTTTGCATTTATATGGACTTTAGGGAACTGCTTTGGAGCATATATTGGTGCACATATGAAAATAGGGCAGATTGCTTGAAAATGATCCGTATTGGACTGTTTTGATACATGAATTTGTGTAAACACGTATTATGAACTATTTAGTTTGGTTAAAAATATTAAAGGAATGACTTGTATGTACAATGGTTTGGACTGATTCGAAAATATATAAAGGTGTTAGGGATTGTTATGCATATATGTTTGTATATAAATGAAAATTGTGCCTTTTTGGAACATATGTAAAGGCATGCTGAACTATTTTGATATATATATATATATACAAGTAAACATGAATTTGGGACAGTTTTGAACAATTATATATATATGGACTGTTTGAATATACATATAAATATATGAACCTATGAAAATTTGACTGTTTTGTATATTCATAAGAATATAATAGACCGTCTTGAATATGTATATCTACATAGAGGATCGTTTTGATGCATATAAAGGTAAAATGAGCTGATTTGTAGGTACATAAGTCGATTAGGACTGTTTTAAGCATATAGCAATAGTATGGATTATTTAAACATGTGTATGTAAGTGCATGTAAGAGTTGAGACTGTTTTGAACTTGTAAATCAGTTTATGGACTGTTTTGTAAAGGATTAAGAGTGGTTTTGATAATGCATTGTGCTGTTTTGAAAACTTAGAAAATTATGGACTGTTTTGGAAGAGTTGAGTAAGCTGTTACTTAAATTAGAAATTTAAGGGCTGCTTTGTAGTAACAAAAAAAATGTTAATGGGTTGTTAAGTGGATATGTATGTGAATATATGTATATCAAGGACTGATTTGCTTGAGTTTGACTCTTAATGGACTGTTTCGTATAACTAAGTAATTAATTGCCTAATTAATGATTTACCTTTATAATCTTGGTGACAATAGTGAATAGATCGAATTGGTTTTAATGACTTGTTATTTTGTTTGAGGTACATACTAAGGTGAGAGATGTAAGAGAGATAAGTATTAAAAAGCAAGATGTCGTTGTGGTTCAGGTATTCCATAAGTTGGGAATATCAAGTGAGTGTGGCTGCATTTTCTCAGATGACACGGAGTCATTCCGATTACTATTTCTATACGTTTAATATATGCAATGTTTATATCCTGAATGCATAGTATCATTTTGCATAAGGAATAATTCTTAATGTCGTAGTTTACAAAACACATGTTAATAAAAATACCAAGCTATAAGGAATAATTCTTAATGTCGTAAGCCTATCAAGTTCTAAGTTCTCTGGAGCTATTAAGCTTATATGTGCCAGAAGAATTAAGAATTAAGGAAGAAAGAAGTAAGTCTACTTCTAACATAAGAAATCTTTCCTAACTTCAAGACATAAGATATTTAAGTTGCCTATTCAATGGAAGTCCATGGACACATTGACATAATACATGGTATACTTTGGGGCTATGGTCCATGAGCTACGGCTCAGGTGACGAGTCATTATATGTGATATATTGGTGACAATAGGAGGTAATGGGGGAGATGTAAGGAGATTGGTGACAGTTTGGTTGGATAGTGAGAAGTTAGGATTATTATGTTCCGACATTAACCATTGCTTAGTGCTTTGTGCTATGTGTAATTCAGACCAATGATACTTGTGACCAAATGTGATCCAAGGCAAATATTCTAAAAGATATAAACTCAGATACTAAGCTTTGAAAGGAAACTCTGATAAGTAAGGTTATGAATTCAGATAAGCTATGTTATGTTCCCTAATAGACTCTATCAAGAACTTCAAAAGTTCGGATAAGAACTTTAATAAGCTTTATTAAGGCTACAATAAATCAAGATATGAACTTTGATAAGTCCGAAATAGTAATTCGAAAGAACTCAGTTTAATCTCTGAAAGAATTTCGATTAAGATTTGAAAGAATAGGAACTTTGGCAAAGCTTCTAATAAACGAACCTTGACTATTATTAAGATTAAGTCATAAGTCTCTTTTGTTAATTTATTCTTATATTCCTTGTTTCCCATATTATCATTGGCATTATGTTTGAATGATACTACCTCACTTAGGCTTTATCAGCCTAATGCATTCATTGTTATACATTTTCAGGACCTGGACACCTTTGATTTTAGATCGTGTTTGAAGGTTGCAAGTCTTTCACCAAAGCTAAATCTTGAAATTGACTTGGTCTTGGTTAACTTCTAGGATGGTGGCATATGAAATTGTGTAAGCATCTTTGTAATTCTTTTCGAAACATTAACCTCATGACATGATTACTTGGGTATGTAAAACATTTAATTGTGGCATGACCTTTCTTGTAATAGAATTGTATGCATATATAACTTTATGGATGTGTACGAGCATACTTGAGAACTGAATTGTTTGTGTAAATATGAGATTTAGGTGGTCGGTTTTGAAATTACGTACTTGAATAGTTGTATATGATTGATTATGAGCATATATAACGTATTGAAATGTTCTTGATATGATTTAATGAATGAATAGATAATACATGGGGAATTTCAAAAGCAAATTAGTGTTCTAACTTAAAGGCCTGAATATAGATTAATACTAAGGAGACACAGATAATTGAGTTTATGGAACCATGAATTTAGTTTGTAAAGTAATAAATGATTATGCTTGGTTTTGTGTAAATAGTTAGTAATTATGAAATTTGGTTATAAACAGTCTTATATTAAAGAAATTTTAAGTTAATAAACAAAGTTCTGAAGTATGTTTACATGGTGATTCAATACGCATTTAGTAGGTAGTTTGTGTGTTGCTGCAATTAAAGTTTGGATTGAGTGAAATGAAATAAGCTCTCTGAAGAGAAATTTAATTGAGATATAAAGCATGTAAAAAAGTTTATGAAGATTAAAAGCATGCATTGTTATTTTCAATGTCCTTATGAAAATTTAAATTAGAATGGTAAGTAATGTTATATCATCAAATTATACATACTCCTATCTTATTCGAACTGTCTCATTTCCTCCTAGTTTTTGATGTAAGACTACCTATGTTGATGTTGATTATTCTCATTTCCTCCTATGATGATGCGATGTTTAAATTCTAAGGGCAAGTCGAAGAGTGCTTTGGATTTACGAATGCGTCGAGATAATCTTAAGTTCGATGAATAGATGGTTGCTTATTTGGGTTTGAGATGGATTGTTTTCATGCATGGTGATAGGGTAAAGATGTTTCAAATGGCTTCAAGAAAATGTGGGTTTTGATTAAGGTTGTATGGAATCAGATTCTTGTGTTGTAATAAGTTGTGTTGGAAGAATTATTAGGAATCTTGAAGGACATGCTAAAGTTTTAGCACCAACGCTTGTCAGAATTTGGTGGTTGGGAGTGAAAGAGAATGTTCGGACCCTTGAGGAATGTTTGGTGGTTTGATCCCTAGTAGAGCTTGGTTGTGGTAACAATTTTCTTTTGGAACCAAAGTGGCTTGGCAAGTAGAGTCGCTTGATCGTGGACTCGCATTTGCTTATGTCGTAGTGGGTTCAAGTAAATGAGGTGTTAAGTTCTGCATTAGTTAACCAAGTTGTGAAAAAGGTTGTATTTTCATGTTAGATGGATGATGGAGCAGGATTGATAGGGTGTGTTATTCCTGAACACGTGGGTTATGGTGATTATATATGAGAAAGTGCCCTGTGGTATACCGTGAAGAAGTGTCGCATTATGGACACAAATAAGGGTTGAGTTCAGGAGTTTGGAAATGCTAATAATGATAGAGAGATTTGTTCACCGAGTTATGACTCATCTGAAGTAAGTTTAAAATACTGATGTTTCATAATGCTGATGGGATTATCGTTGGTTGATCCGTCTCCAGGTTTAATATGAGTGTTGTTCTGGACGTTAGGAATGTCTTGTTGAGGAAACTTGTAGAAAGTAGAGAATTTGTGTCAAGAGTTTTGGTTAGGAAGGTTTTTGGCGAACCTAAGAGCCACCAAGACAATTGTCAACGAGAGGTTGGTTGGAGCATTGTCAGTTGCTCTCCTTCCATTGTCTAAATTTTGGGTACAAAATTTTCCTTTTAGAGGGGGGAGTTGTAACGACCCAGATTCTGGATCCAATAGTCTAAGTTGACCCGAGGCGTAGGCTTCGCATTTGGGACGTGATGTTGGACCCTTGGGAGTCTTTTTGGGCTTGATCTTGGTTGTTGGGCTTGAGTTCATGGTTTGGGTTTAAGCTAGGAATGTGTCATGAGGGTAAAATGGTAATTTCTTATTTTGATAATAGAAAAGGGGGAGATGTTGCATTTTTCTCTATAGAAACGAAAGGGGATGATCTCATTATGTTTCTTTGTCTTCTTCTCTCATCCAAACTCATCTCCCATCCCAAAACCAAAACCTAAAGGTTGGATATTTGAGAATTGTAGGGAAAATCTCATTTTGCTTGAAGAGAGAAATTCGATCAGCATCAAAGGATCTTTAATCCAAGATAAATATTGTTGAAAATGGATAAGAAAGGTGTCTTGAGGGGAATGGAAGAGGATGAACAAAAATGAGTCTTTGCGGGCTTCTTCATCAGCTTTATTTCGAGGTTAGTACACTACTTGTATAGTTTCCTACAACTCATAAAAATAAGCTTGGTGCATGATTTGAGTGTTTATTGCTTGATATGCTTTGGTTGACTCTTTAATGGCAAAATATGGGTTTGACGTTTTAAGGCTTAAAATTTGTAGAAATCCACTTAATAACTCCACCATAACTTGTAGGAGTAATTTGGGGCTTAGCCACGTAGGTTAAGTAGGATTTCTAGGTGAAATCTAAACCTAGGATTTGAATTTCGGGCATGCATACTGGTACAAATGTTCGAGTATCGGTACGCTTTAGTAAAAAGGGGAGACATGTGGTGAGTGGAGTACTGGTATGGTTTCCCATGTATCGGTTCCCTTGGTTGATTAGAATTCTAGTAGCGTCTTTGTGTATCGGTACGCGTGGGGCATATCGGTACGTACTGTTACATTTCCTGAAGGAGGCTTCGCATATCGATACGCGAGGGTAAGGGTATTGGTACAGGTTGGGATCAGTACGAGATGGATAAGTACTGCTAGTGAGTATCGATACGTGGGTTTAGCGTATTGGTACGACTTGTTGTACTAGAGCTTTCGATTCTAAATTGAGTATCGATACTCATGGATGAGTAGCGGTACCTAGAGGGGAGTACCGATACCCACATAGGAGTATCGGTACTCGCTGGGCCATCTGCCCAAGAATTTCAAGGTTGCGTATAGTATGCAACCGAGAAGAGAGCTGAGATTCTATATTCCTTGAAGAGTATGTTGAGATATAGATCAATCTGGGTGGAAATAGCTTTGGCTTGGAATTAAAAGGATGTTGAGGCTTATGTTGTGAAGTTACCTCGATTGTGTTTTAAGTCAGGGATTGAGGATGTTTGGGTTCAGGAAGTTCGTGTTGTTACAGATCCTTTCCTGAGATGTTCTAGATGTTTTTAACGGGGTCGTCTTTAGGTTGTGAAGTTAGGTTCAGTGTTGAGACGTACTTTGGTACGGCTCCTAAATTTCTTTGAGCTATGGAGGCGAGCTTTAGGAAAGTGTAAAAGTGGTGGAATCTTCGAGTTTCGAGGTGTCAGGATGAATCTTGGTTGATGGTCAAGTTAGGTTAATAGGTTTTTTGGTGATGTGTCTGACCATATCTAAGGTGGGTGCAAGCATTGGCAAGTCGAATGTTATGTTCTAGGGTTATGGCAAAGTGAGTAAATTCGGTCTGAGAATGTTAGTAAGTGTGAATTGTTAAACATGCACAGTACAAACATATTTATATGTATATATTTAAATATGGCATTACATGTATATATTTGAGCACGACACTAGAGGTATTGCATACATGTGCATATGTATCTATGAAGGCATGTAGGTAATCATGCATACATATCTTCACACTTGCGGATGACTTTTCAAAGACCGACGAATTTGCGATGGAAGTTATCTTAGCAAGGAGAATCCTTAGGGTCTTGAAGAGTTTGGGAAGTATTTAAGGTGGATTCTCGGAGGTTGGGGTTTTAGTATATTTGAAACGACCAAGGTTAGTGATAGGAGTGTGGGGTTTTAGGATTAGTTATTTACTTTTGAAATTCATTGAGGAATTTTCCCAAGTTGTTGTCTTGTTAGCAAAGCTGTGACATTTGAGATGTCTTGTGGATCAAGGGATCACATTAGGTGTGAATGTCGGTAGTTGGTTGGAGGTGGTCAGGTTCTTTTCCAGTTTTTGTAATGCAAAGAGGCTGTAGGCACGGTCTAGGTTATCTCTAGTGTAGGGTGGAAGTTTAGAGGATAGTTGCTCATACCGTAGCGGTTCAGCCTGAGGGTGGTGGATCGGTGGGGTTTTCACGCAATGTGTGGGAAGGAATGATTTGGATATGGTTGCAGAGGTGTTAGATGTTGGCGTGCGAGTAACTAGATTGTTTGGAGAGACAATAGTTGCTAGGAGGTTGCATATAAGATGTCCTTTGACAGTTCAAGGGCATGTGGTTACGGTTGACCTGATGGAGTTGTCGTATCATAGTTTCGATGTTGTCTTGGGGATGGATTGGTTGTCTAGACGTCGGGCCGTAGTTGATTTTGAGATCAAGCGAGTTCTGTTGAGACTTGTTGAAGATTACAAAGTGGTGGTAGTGGGTGAGAATGAAAAATTCTTGTCCAATGTTTTTTCGGCTTTGGAAGCGCGAAATATGATGGAATCTAGGGGTCAAGCATACATAGCTTATGTTATGAACCTTGATTATGAAGGAAGTGCGTGTCTAGGATATTCGCATTGTTGGCAATTTTCCTGGGGTGTTTTCGAAAGAGTTGCCTAGTTTGCCGCTGGATCAGGAGGTAGAGTTTTGCATCGAGACTACGCGGATATGACTTTAGTGTCAATTGCATCCTATCGCATGGCACTGAAGGAGTTGAAAGAGTTGATGACGCAATTGTAGAAGTTGTTGGATTGTGGTTTCATTCGGCCTAGTGTTTCACCGTGGGGAGCACCAGTTTTCTTTGTGAAAAAAGCGAGCACGATGAGGATGTGCATTGATTATCGACAACTGAACAAGTTGACGATTAAGAACAAGTATCATTTGTTGAGGATTGGTGATTTGTTTGATCAGTTTTGAGGCGCTGCAGTGTTTTCCAATATTAATCTAAGGTCAGGGTATTGTCAGTTGAAGGTGAAGGATAAAGATGTGCCAAAGATAGCCTTTCGTTCGCGTTATGGGTATTATGAGTTCTTGGTGATGCCATTTGTGTTGACAAATAGACCGGAAGCTTTCATGGATATGATGAATCGGGTGTTCAAGGAATTCTTGGATTAATTTGTAGTTGTGTTCATTAATGGCATCCTTCTGTGCTCTTATACCGAGGAAGATCATGATCGACACCTACGGAATGTGTTGCAAGTTTTGTTTGACAATAAACTTCATGCCAAGCTGAGTAAGTGTGAGTTTTGGATCAAGTAGTCTACCTTGGTCATATTGTTTTTTCAGCCGAGGGTATTCGTGTGGATCCACAGAAAATTGAAGCTGTTGTAGTTGGAGGCAACCAAAGTCGGTATCGAAGGTTCGTAGCTTCTTGAGGTGGTAGGATATTATCGGCATTTTGTGGATGGTTTTTCGAAGATTGTTGTTCCTTTGACGAAGTTATTGTAGAAAGATGCGAGTTTTTAGTGGACAGAATGTAGACAACAAGCTTTTGACAAGCTGCAGGAAGCTTTGATGCAAACTCCCATCTTGATTCAACCTGATTGAGGGAAGGAGTTTGTTGTGTTTTGATAAGTGTGTAAAAGTATTGTTTTTCCTATCCTTTTTACTCACATTATTGTTAAACTTAAGCTCATTTTAGTTGCATTTGTAGTTATTCATGCATAAGTTCATAGTTTCCTAGTTCAATGTGCTTGCCCATGCATTTTATTACTTTTTGTAGAAAGAATGTTGCTCTTTTGCTTGTTTGTGTGCAGGACGAATTACCGAACCAATTGCCATAGTCTGCCATGGCGTTGGAGGGATCAATGCGGTTAGGATCTCCAACCGCCCAATCCAAATTCATTTGCAAAGGATAAATCCCCATTTTTATTTATTTATCAGCTACATTATCTCCCACATTTGAAATTCAAAATGGAAGCCCTATCTCCACCAAATTCTCACGCAACAAACTCTCATCCACACCTATTTAAAGGATCAAAAAACAAGAGGAAAGGGGGAGAGGAAATTGGGAGGATCAGTTTGTGAGAGAGATTGAAAATGAGAGGCTGATTGTGGGAGGAGTGATCGAATTGAGGAGTTTATCTCCTCTCTTTCTTCATTGCTATAATCGCACATCACCCATCATGTTGGGGAAATATTTCTTTGTATTTTCTTTTCACCTGACCATGAACTAAATTAGATGGTTTAGGTTATTAGGTTTTGAGAGGATTTTGTATGGATAATTTGTTTTTGTTTTAAGGTTAAATGCAGTATGTTGATTCAATTCCTATCTTACAAATTGAGTAGTTTAAAGATAAACACTTGAGTGAGATTCATTTGTTGAAACTCAAATCCCTAAATCAGTGGCAACACAAGGAAGGGTGAGATCAATGGTGATTCGTGGGAAGGAATCAAGGAGTCCATGAGGATGTCCTTAGACTTATACTTTTCCCTATTCACTGAGGGATAGGGCAAGAACATTGTTCAACAACATATTACCAAGCACTCTAGAATCTAGGACAGATATATGCAGAAGTTTCCACGTTAGGTACAATTCTACAAGCATGGTAGATAAATTGCATAATGATATCAATTCTTTCTGTCAAGCAGATGACGAATCTATGTATGAGGCTTGGGATCATTACAAATAGCTTCTTCGCAAGTGTCCCATGCACAAATTTTGAGAATAGACATAAGTAGTGACGTTCAACAATGGAGTCAATGCACCAATTAGGATGATGCTAGATGCCTCGACAAATGGAACACTCCTAGATAAATCACCAGAGGAATAGTTTGATATTCTTGATAGACTAGCCAACAATGACTATCAATTTCCAACCTCTAGGAGGGGACAAGCAAGGCGACATGTCATGGAAATTGAGCTTAATTCAACTGATGCCATCTCAGCACAATTGGCCGCATTAACTAATATGGTTAAGAATCTACAGCATCCCAGCAACACACATGAGGTAAAGGTAGTAGATTCAGCTTGTGATTTTTGTAATGATAACTATGATTCTTCTTAGTGTCCACATAACCCAGAAACTAGTTTTTACGTTGGAAACTACGATAGCAACAACAATCCATATTCCACGGCATATAATCTGAGATGGAAGCAGCATCCAAACTTCTCATGGAATAAGCAGAATGGCTACAACAATGATCTCGACAGAATACTGAAGCATCAGGATTCCAACAGAACATTCCACGACAATAGAATCAATTACCGCAGTAACAATCAACAGCTGGTTCTTTGGAAATCACTCCAAAGGCTTTTATGCTTAAAACTGAATCTTATATGGCTGAAACTAGCAATTTCATGAAAAAGAATAAACTTTTATGAAAAGGAAAGAAATTCGAATGCATAGTCAAGAAGCAGCAATTAAGTCTTTAGAAACTCAGGTTGGACAGTTTGCCCAAGCCTTAAGCACGAGGCCATAGGGAACCTTGCCCAACAATACTGAGGTTGTAAGAGGATCAGGCCATGAGCAGTGTAAAGTAATCACTACCAGAAGTAGGGCAAAGTTGGGTACAGATCTTATCCAACCCAAGGAGGATGAGCATATGTTGACTGATAAAGAAGAGTCTTCAAAAGAGAATGCCACAGCTATTCCATATGCCGTAGAAAGTTCGTCTGTTACATCCAATCCAGTCGAGATAAGTAAAGACAAAGAGAACAGACCGCCACCACCATTTCCATAGAGGTTAAAGAAGCAGAAGAATGAGTACTAGTTTAAGAAGTTCCTTGACATTCATAAACAAGTCCACATCAACTTACCGCTAGTTGAGGCAATTGAGCATATGCCAAATTACGTAAAGTTCCTTAAAGAAATCATATCAAAGCATATGAGGTTGAGCGAGTTTGAGACAGTTGCCTTGACAGAAAGGTGTATGGCTCAGTTACACAACCAATTGCCCCCTAAGCTTAAACATACATGCAGTTTCACAATACCAAGTTCCATTGGCGAGCATTATATCAAAAAAGCTCTATGTGACCTTGGAGAAAGCATAAATCTAATGCCCAAATCAGTGTTTCAACGATTGGGTATAGGCAAGGCGAGACCCACCATAGTCATTCTGCAGCTTGCCGATAGATCATATGTGCATCCTGAGGGAAAAATTCAAGATGTTCTGGTAAGAGTTGACAAGTTTATTTTTCTTGCTGATTTTATTGTTTTGGATTGTGAAGCATATGAGTTTGTGCCCATCATCCTTGGGAGACAATTCTTAGAAACGGGGATGACTTTGATCGATGTTGAGAGAGTTGAACTCACCATAAGGGTAAATGAGCACCAAGTCACACTCAGAGTGTTCAAAACGTTTAAGGATACCGACAATCCAGAAGAATGCCAATTAATATAAGCCACGACAAAGTTCAACTTCAATGCAGAAACTCAGATTGCTGACTGCTTACCCAAACCTAAAAGGAAACAATATCGTAGATGACCACTTGGATACCCATAACATGTTCCTAGATGAACAGTTGCTAATTGCCAAGGCAATTCCCCGGTATGTTGATATAGTGAATTTTCTTGTAAGTTATATTTTACCTCATGATCTTTCTTATCAGGGAAAGAAGCGGTTCCTACATAATGCTAAACATTATTTTTGGGACGAGCCTCTTTTATTTAAATAATGTGCAGATCAGGTTATGAGAAGATGCATTCCTGAGGAGGAACAGAAAAATATACTCCAACAATGTCACTCGTCATCATATGGAGGTCATTTTGGAGGAACTTGCAAGCAGCAAAAGTCTTACAGTCAGGCTTTTATTGGCCTACTCTCTACAAGGATGCTCATGAGTTTTACAAGCAATGTGATCGATATAAAAGAAACGAGAATATTTCAAGGCAGCATGAGATGCCATTGCAGAACATCCTTGTGGTAAAATTGTTTGACGTTTGGGGCATTAACTTTATGGGGACCTTTCCATCATCATATTGCAACCTTTACATTCTAGTTGTTGTGGACTATGTGTCCAAGTGGGTTGAAGCAGTTGCAACTCCCATAAATGACGCAAAGATTGTTCAAAGATTTCTACAAAAGAACATATTCTCACGGTTTAGAGTGCCGAAGGCAATTATCTATGATGAGGGTAAGCATTTTAACTACAAACTTATTGCCAAAGTATTGCTAAGCTTTGGGGTTACCCATAAAATTGCCACGGCATATCACCTGCAAACCAATGGGCAAGCCGAGATCTCTAACCGAGAATTGAAGATTATTTTGGCAAAAGCTACAAATACTTCATTCAAGGACTGGTCTGAGAGGCTAGATGATGCTCTTTGGGCTTCCTGAACCGCATATAAGACACCCTTGGGCACGGCACCATATAGACTTGTCTATGAAAAAACTTGCCACCTTCATGTAGAGATCATGCATAATGCTTACTGAACAATGAATATGGATTGGGAGAAAGCTGGACAGAAGCATTTGTTGGACCTGAATAAGATTGAAGAGTTCATCGCAGCTGCAAATGACAACGCCAAGTTGTACAAGGAGAAAACAAAACCCTGGTATGACAGAAAGATTTTGCCACAGAAATTATTGCCAGGGCAAAATGGTGCTTCTTTATAATTCACGCCTTAAACATTTTCCAGGTAAACTTAAATCACGATAGACTGGACCATTCGAGGTGGTTAAGCCCTACTCCCATGGTGCCGCTGTGATCCGATCGATCAATAATGGATCCGAGTTCAAGGTTAATGGGCAAAGATTAAAGCACTGTGTTGAAAGCCATGTTGAGAGAGACAAGTTCACAATCTCCTTTGAAGATGCATGAAAATGCTCTCACTAAGGATTTTTCATTTTATTTATTTTTTAGTTATTTTTGGACTTGTTATTTTTTTATTTTTGTTATTTTAATTTGTCTTGGTATTTTTCCTATTTATTTTGGTTATTTAAATTTCCATTTAGTTAGGTTGTTTAGTGCTTTTGAATTTTAATTTCGGTTATTTATATTTCTTTTTGAATTTTAAATTTGAATCTTTTCTCTTTTTATTTATCCAATCTTTTATTT
Source organism: Hibiscus mutabilis (assembly GCA_019671005.1). NCBI lineage: Eukaryota > Viridiplantae > Streptophyta > Magnoliopsida > Malvales > Malvaceae > Hibiscus > Hibiscus mutabilis. Next base: position 16,060,834 of record CM033739.1, on the reverse strand, counting down.
TTACTTTATTTTAACCTTTAAATTTTTCTTTTTCAGTCAAGAGTTTGAATTGGAGAAGAATTGAAGGAGTGTTGGAAAAAATTTCAAGAGTGAGCAAGGGCCGGTAGGGTATTGTAGGTTTAAATACCTAATTTTGTTCAAACCCTAGATTTATTTAATCTTTTTCTCTACCATAGCCGCACCACTCTTCCCTTTACCATCATTTTATGCTTTTTCACCTATTGGGGAGACATCATTCAACCTTTAACCTTTCCATCATTCATCATTCACTTCACCATTATAACACCAACCTTCCATCTCTCCCATTCATTTACTCTCTCATATTCAGTTCATCTTTTTCTCACTTTTTTCTCTACCTGTTGAAACTTTGAGTTTTCTTTTCTTTTTCTTATCAAATTGAAATAATGTCTACAAGCCTCAAAACCATGGACAAAATTTGTTCCTTATGCACACCACAACCATCATACCGTAAGTTCACCATTGCGGCCGTGCAGAAGTGGTTCGAAGAGAAGTTTGCAACAAGATGAGTTTAGGAGGAGCAAGGCTTTGCCTATGAAATGCCACACCCGAGTTTCGGTCTTGATGAGTTCATATAAGCCACGATCGAGAGTAAAAAATGGCCAATATTCTGTGAGCAACCGGCTAGAGTAAACATCTCACGGGTAAGAGAATTATACTGTCATATTTCTAGTCCAGATAACCCTGTTGTATTTGTGCGTGGCAGGGCCATTCTCCTCGACGCTACTACCATCAACGCCTATTATGGCTTTTTTTTCAAAGAAGATGAGCATGCAAAGTTCGTGGAGAATGTGACTCACAAGAAGATGGACAAAGTTTTGAAGGATCTTACCTTGGAAGGAATGAAATGGAACAAGAGAAAACTCAAGGGAACGGTAAACCACATTATGCTAAAACCTAAAGCTAAGTTATGGAACAATTTTATTAGGAATCGTTTAATGCCTACCATACAAAACACCATTGTTTTGTTGTCTCGATTGTTATTGTTGCACTCTATTCTTTACAAGCCTGTTATCAGTTTTGGGCAAATAATTGTTAATGAAATTTATGCATGCAGCAAAAAGGACGTAGGAGCCTTATATTTTCCCAACTGAATATCTATTTTGTGTGAGAAAGAAAATATACCAATCGAGCCAACCGATGAACGACTGCCAAAGCGGAGTGGGTAGAAAAGGCGCAGAACAAGCGAGTAATGCAAGAAGGAATGCCACAACCAAAACCAACTATCCCAGTTGCCCAGGCAAGTGCACATGCCGCGGCAAAAGACACTGCACCAAAAGTGTTTGCCTCGACAAGTTCTCAAGGGGTGGTCGATCTAGTACGCCCTTCGTTTAAAAGTTAGAGCACATGGAGGAGCGAGAGATGAAGCTCTTGCGATATATCAAGGATCGGGATATTGCACTAGCACAAATCATCTTGGAAATGTACCCCGATTGCCAAGTACCATTCCTCGTGTTCCCTAAAGAGTTACTCGCCACGGTAAGTGAGGCTGTCAAGTCTGGCCCAGCTGAGAAGGAAACTGCCACGACAATTGATGCCAAGGATAAAGGTAAGAAATTAGTGACTAAACCTATGCAAACTAAAGCATTTGTTGATCCTGCATATTCTGAAGACACCACTTCCACACCATTGATGTCCCCACAATCGAATGAGCTACCACATAAACCAACAAAGCATAAAGCTTCACCAGTTAAGGAAGCCAAAACAATGGGTGAGCCAAAGGAGGAGGTAGAGGATACTAAAGCTTCAACCCCTAGACCACCAACAAGGCAGCAACCAGCACGTACTGGAAAATGTGTTAAGTACATGACCACCAAGAAACCACGAGCTGGAGGTGATGACCTCTCTGACTAGCATTTGTATTCAAAATTTTTTGTTTTGTTTTCATGCATTGAGGACAATTCTCTCCTCAAGTTTGGAGGGATTGTCATGGTTGTTTCATGTTTAGTTGCATTTGCGTTCATTTGTTTTTAGTTAGTGTCACTTGCCATGATAGTTTGCCTATCTGAACTTGTTAATAACCTGCTATGATATCTGATGATGATTTATTTGCCACGACATTAGGTTAAGAGAACTTTTGACTCTAGGCTTAGCATGGAAAGTTGCTTAGGATTTTGTTATGATGCATCTTTAATGAACATTATCGTGACTTTTTAATTTAGGAGAACCTGGTGAACCTTAGGTAAGGAAATATTAAAAAACCGCTAGAGGTGCCCGAAACTAGCGGTAGCCAAAAAAATGATGAATAATGAACCTTAGCTAGAGGTGCCCATCCGGCTCTACTCTTAGGGATCTTGCAATTGCCAGAGGTGCCCGAAACTGGATATAGTATAAGAATAAAAAGAAGAAGAATTACTAGAGGTGCCCAAAACTGGCTCTAGTTATATCGCTTGCCTTGACAAGTTAATAAAACTAAGGTTTTGCTTGGAAGTCCTATGATTAACTTGTACATGAATAGACACACAATTCACTTGCATCATACTAAATTTTGAGTAATCTTTCTATATTTTGCCTAAAGACACAAAGGTAATTAATACTAGTTACCCCGGTTCTGAGGATTAAAGTCAGGTATGCAACTTGTTTGTGTTTGGTAAATGCCTTGGCAGGTGATGGTTAGTTTTGCATTGCTTGAGGACAAGCAATAGATTGAGTTTTGGGGTGTGATAAGTGCATAAAAGTACTATTTCCTACTCTTTTTACTCACATTATTGTTAGACTTAAGCTCAATTTAGTTGCATTTGTAGAAATTCATGCATAAGTTCATAGTTTCCTAGTTCAATGTTCTTGGCCATGCATTTTATTACTTTTGTAGAAAGAATGCTGCTCTTTTGCTTGTTTGTGTGTAGGACGAATTGTCAAACCAATTACCGAAGTCTACCATGGCGTTGAAGGGATCAAAGCGATTAGAATCTCCAACCGGCCAATCCAAATTCAATTGCAAAGGATAAATCTCATTTTTTATTTATTTATCAGCTACATTATCTCCCACATTTGAAATTCAAAATGGAAGCCCTATCTCCACCAAATTCGCACACAACAAACTCTCTGCCACACCTATTTAAAGGATCGAAAAACAAGAGGAAAAATGGGAGAGGAAATTAAGAGGATCGGTTCATGATATATATCGAAAGGGAAAGGCTGATTATGGGAGGAGTGATCGGATTGAGGAGTTCATCTCCTCTCTTCCTTCATTGCTGTAATCGCACATCACCCTTCAAGTTGGGGAAATATTTCTTTGTATTTTCTTTTCACCTAACCATGAACAAAATTAGATGGTTTGAGTTATTATGTTTTGAGAGGATTTTGTATGGATGATTTGATTTTGCTTTAAGGTTAAATGCACTATGTTGATTCAATTTATGTTCTTACAAATTTAGTAGTTTAGATATAAACACTTGAGTGAGCTTCATTTGTTGAAACTTAAATCCCTAAATCAGTGACAGCACAAGGGAGAGTGAAATCAATGGTGATTCGTGGGAAGAAATCACTCTAAGAAAGTGGCAGCCATTGGAGGTTCCTCAACCAAGTTGATTTCCAAACATTATGAGAATTGATGAAAATCGACAGACTGGATTGAATCTAGGTTTCCTAACATTGCGAGAGCTGAAGGAAATAAATTCCCTCTTGAACCAAGTTTGAGGAAGTGGACAAAGTGAAGGAGCTTGGCAACAGGGAGAATTTCAAGCGGCTAACAAGAGTTCAAGGAAAGATGGTGTTTATTCTTGGTAAAGTAACGTGTGACAGACGTATCACTAAGATTTGCACAAGTGTCAGCCCTTCAAGTTAGAGATAACATGAAGGTAATGAAGAACACTCTGCCGAGCATTGGAGACACAATTGGCTTGCCACGACATCGCACTTACCGCAACAATTAACTTGCCAAGGCAACCACTTACCGGGAAGATTTCTGCTATGACACAACCACTTGCAATTGCATTTCACTGGTCATGGAGAGTCCTACTTCCAGTAAACTATTTGCCTGGGCAATTACTTTCCACGACAATCTACTTGCCTCCATCAGTTAACTTGTCAAAGCAATTCATCCGACATACTCTCAATCCTAATAATCCAACCAATTCTTTCATTAATTACTTTATTTCCTTTACAATCTTTAGTTATTTGTTTTATTTTTCTATCACTATCTATCATCACAACTATTATCTTATTTAAGTGCAAGGAGTTAATAGTTCAAGTCCTTCATACCAGTCCCTGTGGAGACGATACTCTATACTTATCACTTATTACTTGCGACGTGTTCGCTTGCACATTTGCATAGCACTCAAAACACATAACATGTTTAGCGACGCATCTTATGTGGGCTTGGGGTGTATTATGATACAAGAAGGAAGGGTTATCGCTTACGCATCTATACAGTTGAAGGTGCACGAGTACAACTATCCTACGCACGATATTGATCTTGCTGTAGTGGTGTTTGCATTGAAGATTTGGTGTCACTATCTTTATGATGAAAAGTGTATCGTGTACACAGATCACAAGAGTTTGAAATGCTTGATGTTGCAGAAGAAGCTGAATCTTAGGCAACGAAGATGGTTAGAGTTGCTTAAAGATTATGATTTGACAATAGAGCATTATTCGGGAAGGCTAATGTTGTAGCTGATGCTTTGGGTAGAAAGGTTGTGGTTGAGTTGAGGACGATGTTTGCATGTTTGAGTGTGACGCGCGATGGTGGGTTGTTGGCTGAGTTGCAAGTGAAGCCATCGTTGTTGCAGTTGATCAAGGAGAAGCAATCGTATGATGATTCGTTGGTACTGCATGTTAAGGATATTTTGGATGGTAATCAAACGGATTTCTGTTTCAATGAGGAATGTATTTTGTGTTTTAAAGATCGTGTAGAGGTGCCGAAGGATGAAGAGTTGCGAATATCTATCTTGTTTGAGGTTCATTCCAGTCATTTTTGCTATGCATCCGGGAAGTACCAAGATGTATCAATATTTGAAAAAGGAGTATATATGGGTTGGGTTGAAAAGTGATGTAGCGGATGTTTTTGCTTGATGTATGGTATGCCAATGTGTTAAGGCTGACCATCAGTTTCCTTTTGGGTTGTTGCAACTGTTGAAGATTCCAGAATGGAAGTGGGGCAGAATTACCATGGATTTTGTATCTGATTTGCCTTTGACGCCAACAAAGAAAAATTCTATTTGGGTAATTGTGGATAGGTTTATGAAGTGTGTGCATTTCTTGGCTATGCATATGACGTATATGTTAGACAACTTGGCAGAGCTGTACATTGCTGAGATTATGAGGTTGCACGGGGCATCTAAGTCTATTGTATCAGATTGAGATCCGCGTTTTATTGCAAGGTTTTGGGAGTGTTTACACAAGGCTTTGGGTACGCGGTTGAATTTTAGTACTTCGTATCATCCTCAAACGGATGGTTGTCTGAACGCGTTATCAAAATGTTGAAGGATAATTTACGATGTTGCATCATTGGTTTCCATGGAACAAGGGAGAAGCAGTTACCTTTGGTAGAGTTTGAGTATAATAATAGCTATAAATTCAGTATCCAAATGGCTCCATATGAAGCTTTGTATGGTAGAAGGTGTCGCACGCCACTTTGTTGGGCAGAGGCAGGCGATAAGTTTGTTTCCTTGTCAGATGAGTTGAAAATACAAATGAGAAAGTGAAGCTCATAAGTGATCCGTTGAAGGCGGCTTCAGATCGGCAAAAGTCATATGCTGACTTGAATTGAAGGGAGATAGAAAATATGGTTGATGATCTTGAAGGTATTGCCTTTAAAAAAGGTGATGAGGCTTGGATGGAAGGGCAAGTTAAGTCATAGGTTTATTGGGCCTTATGAAGTACTGGATCATGTTGGTCCAGTTGCATATAGGTTGAGACTGCCTACTGAATTAGAGAAGATACATGTTGTTTTTCATGTATTGATGCTTCGGAGGTAGAGAGCGAATCCTACGCAAGTGATGCCAATCGAAGAGATTGAGTTGAATCTAGATTTGACCTATGATGAGGAGCCAGTGGGAATTTTGGATTCAAGCAGCAAGGTTCTTCGAGGAAAGACAATAGAATTGGTGAAGGTGTTGTGGCAATGACGTGGTGTTGAGGAAGCCACCTAGGAAAGCAAAGAGGACATGCTGAAGCAATTTCCTCATCTTCTTTCGTCAGGTAAATTTCAAGGATAAAATTTCTTAAGATGGGGATAGTTGTAACGCCCATTAGACGGTTTGGGGGAACTGGCTTTGACAATTTGAGTTAGTTTCAAGAATTAAATCTTATAAAATTGTTAATGGTTAAAATAAAATATGGGAAAATGTTATAAAATATTTAATTGATATTTTAAGTATTTTGGCAAATTCAATTTGAAGTAATTAATTCTGATTTTGGGACATTTTGGTCTGGTGACTAAAATGAAAAGTTTCAAAATTGTTTTTGGTGACTAAATCAAAAATGGATCAAAACTTAGAATCTTTAAGGAGCTATTTGACCAAACTTTTCCATCATATTTTCCCTTAATTTAGGCTATTTTTAAAGTGCTTTTAAATGGTTTTAGTATTAGAAGAAAATAGATTTAATAAAAGGGATTTCATTTTCACAAAATCACTTTCTCACGTAACTAACTTTGATACAACTTTTCTCTCAACTTTCTCAGCAGCATAACTATCAAAAGCTTTCCAAAATTTTAAGGAATCAATCTTTTTAATTTCCTACTTGATTCCTTTGATTCTTGCAAAAAAATATATTTGGATTTCAACCAAACTTTGCCAATTGAGGGAGAAATCAACAATTAGAGGTGATTTTCGTTTCTCTTGTAATACCCCAATTTTTGGTTAGTGACCATTTTGCAAAGAATCAAAAGTTGATGGTTTTAGTTCAGTGACTAAAATGTAAAATGGTTCGATCCGATGTTTCTATTATTGGGAAATTACAGTAAAAGTTTAAAATGGAATTCGGGTAGTCGTATGAGCTCAAAATGTGATGAATTTTTGAAGGGAGTTGTAAGAGGACTGGAAGAGTATGTCATTTCATTTTGGAATCATTTTTAATCGATTTAGATTCGATTGAAGACCGTATTTTGAAATAGTGCACAAATGGCATTTTTGTGAATACATGGATTCATTAATGGCATTTTAGTCATTTTGCCCCTACTTTTTTGATTAAAGATGATTATGGAAAAGTGATAAGGTTAGGTGTCAACACCTAATTGATCATAGTTGAGGGGTAAAATGGTAATTTCACTATTGATGAAGATTTTTACATTAGGATTAAAGATTAAATATGCCATTTGTCATGTTAAGTAATTAAAGAAAAAGCTAGAAACCATCTCCTCTTCTTCCTCCAATTCGAAATCCACCATAGCCAAGGTAAGAAATTTTTTATTCAAATATTGGTTTGATTTGATTGGTTTTTGGTTCAAGACATGGAATAGAAAATTAATCTCCATTGAATTCTCTTTCATTTGGTATAATTTTTGGGTGGTTTCCATGATTATATGTTGAGATTAGAGATTAGGGTTTATGAAGAACAAGTTGGGAATTCATGTTTTATGGGTTGTTTAAGTTGGATTTGAGGTTGTAAGGTTGTTTTTATGCTTAGATTGATGAAAACAACATGATTCTTGTTTTAGGTATTATTTGGGGATATTGAAAAATTAGGAGAAACTCTTAGAAAATTTTTATTTGAATGGGAAATGATGTGAAAAGATTGAATATGATGTTAGAAGGTTAAATTTATGCTTGAATCAAGTTGGAAAAATTTTGGAGAGTGACCCTTGGTATTCAGCATATAGGGAAAATTATGGAAAATTTTCCTAAGGTTAGAAATGGTGTAAGGATGATTTTGTAAGGTTTAGAAAGTTATTTGGACTAATGTGGAAGTTTATAAAGTGTTGTGGATTAAGTTGTAAATTTGGGAAGTTTAGGGGATTGGTTGTTAAGCTTGTTTTCGAAGTGTATTGTGTTGGAAAATGAAGTTAAAGTGACTAGTATGTTGATTTTGAAGTTATGTTAACTTTGGGGACCAATTTAAAATTTTAGCAATTTCAAGGACTAGTGTAAATTTTTAAAGTTTGGGTACCCAAGTGTAAAGAATGAGAAATGTAAGGTTTGGACTTGAAAATGTTAGCTGGAAGTTTAAAAAGAGTCCTTAGGACTAAAATGAATATTTTGGAAAGTTAAAGAATTATTAGGAAATATTATTCCTAATATGTATCAATGTTAGTATGATACTAACATGTATTTTGAATGGTATGTGTTGTTGAAATGTTGTGTAGATCGTAATCGGGATACAAGCAAGGCTGCTGATAAAGATAAAATTCAAGAGTAAGGTTGGAAGTAATAGTACAGCTTTTGGTGAGGCAAAGGTGAGTGCAATTTTATTTATTTTAATTATGATACGAGGAAGACTTGTGATAAGTCAACCTCAAATGTTGGAAGAAAAGGATTTGATTTATATTAAATGGTTTTGAATGGTTTTGGGTATGAACTGCCCTATGCATATTTTTATATGTTAAAATTATTGATTTTGGTCCATTGATATTATCGAAATGAATGAAAGGTTCATAATAGTGAATTGTTCAAAAAGGCCATTGTATGATTATTGAGAGTCTTGGTATATTGGCATGCCAAAAAGGTGGAGTATATCGATATAATATTATTGTCATATTACAGTAATAATACAGTGAGCTGTGTTTTACAGCTATGACCTATCGGTTAATACTGTTGTTAAGTTACGCTAGTGATACAGTGAGTTGTATTCTACAACTATGACCTATCGTTATTATTGATGCCGTTAAGTTATGGTAGTGTTTACATTGATACACTGACATGGATACACTGATATCGATACCTTGACATATTGTTTTATTATGGCACGACAAATTGCTTGATGTCAGCACATGTGTATACTCATCATTGACTCGCATACCATGTATTCTCATCCATAGTACATTGGGCTATATTGAAATTGAAAGTACAATGGATCGTATTGATATAACATGTATTGTACATATACGAATATTGAGATTTTTACAGGTTACAAAAAAGGGCAATGGTTTTGATAAGTCAGTCTTTATAATTTTCAAATCCTTTTTGATAGTTATATTGCACTCTATTTATTTCTATTTTTACTTTGCAAAGAAATGTTTTAATTATTTTACATTGCCTCACTAAGTATATTCTTAGCGTGTGATTGTTTCACGCGTAGATATTAAGGAACACAAGGAGTAAGGACCAGCAGAGGACATCATCATATTTTGGAGAGTCGAAAATCAGTATCAATATGACATCTTTGAAGTTATCTTTTGATATTACTAGTTGGCATGTTTATTTATTAATGTTTTGGCTGCTCTGATATGTATGTAGTTAGAAAAGAGAAAGTTTAGTCGTATTTTATTTACTATCTAAATGATTTGCAAATTAGGCAGTTTTAAGTAGTTTTAATAGTCATATGATTTAGAAATGAACTGCCTAGTTGTTGCTTAAATCTAGGTTCGAATTTAACTTAAAATATTAGTTTTAAATTTTATGCGAATAAATATTCTTTTAGAAAATGGTAAATTATTTATATTTTAAAGAAATTTTTTTTATCGATATTAAAATAAGAACAAGTGTACAAGTGTCATGTGACATCTCTAACTCGTATTTAGTGATGGATACGGGAAAGGGTTTTACATTTATTGGTATCAGAGCTATAGGTTTAGTCGGTCTTGGATGGAATGAAAGTTGTTTTTGTTGAAAAGTGTGTACATGCCACTAGGATGTCAAAATTACTGATCTGATGTTTATATAATTGATGAATGTCGCTCCTTACTAACGTAGTAATTACGTGATTATATATGACTGAATCAGGAGGTTCCAGACATCCTACGGAACATGAGGTTCTTGAAGAAGTTGGGAGTGAGAATAATGTGGTTAATAATAACCATCCAGCTCAACCGGATCAGGAAAGAGCACCATTATAGCAGGGAATGCATGTGCAAGACCAAGGGACTTTTCTTCAGTCATTAGAAGCGATTCTAACACGTTTCCAACCTTCAGCTTCTCCTGCTCCCCGTATGACAATTGCTAAGGAATTAAAAAGTTTGGGAGCGAGATTCAGATGATAGTCCAATGGTTGTTGATTATGGTTAAATCATTTAAAGATCATGCTTGACGGATTTCATTGTTCTAAGACGGATAAATTGGATGGAGCTGTCTCATTACTACGAGGTCAAGCTAGGTTTTGGTTGACTAATGCCACGATGCACGTTCCTTCTGAGCAAGTGACCTAGCAATTCTTCTTGGAGGAATTCAAGAATAATTATATTGGAGATTAGTTCATATGGGAGATGAAACGACAATTCCTGAACTTGAAGCAAGGAAACCGGACTATCTATGAATATGAGTGTGAATGCAACAAGTTGAGGCGGTTTGCATCAGAGTTGATCCCTACTGAAAATGACCGATGTGATTATTTTATTGAAGGCCTAAATAGGAGACCAAAGGAAATGTTGGTGGCATTGAACCTGTCTACCTTTCAAGAGGTGGTGAATCGAGCTAAAGCAATGGAACGTGTCTATTCGGAGGACATGACAGAGAAGACTTTGCAATCTAATAAAAGACCAGGAACATCTTCAGCTCCTTTCTCATCAAAGAGGAATAAAGGCAGTTCTTGGTATAAGAATAAATATGGATATGCTCGTAAAAGAGGCAATGCTGGAGGAAATAAGCAGGCCCAGACAGTTAATTCTGGTGTTGGTTCATCATCCTAGTTTAGAACTCAATCTTGTGATGTTTGTGGTAAACGTCATTTAGGTACATGTTGGTTGGTGACCAGAGCATGTTTTAACTGAGGAAAGATGGGTCATTTTGTGAGAGATTATCCTCAAAAGTCTAGAGAGAAACCTGTACATACAAAAAGGTCTGATGTGATGCCACCGAGATGCAGAGGAAGAGGTGGATCAAGAAGACCATCTGAGTCAGCTTCGCAAGCGGAAAGGCGCACACCAGCTCGAGTTTATAATATACAGACTAATGAGGACCGTGATGACTCAGAAATTATTGCAGGTACATTCTATCTTTTTAATAATCCTGTATTAGTTTTGATTGATCATGATTCTACGCATTTGTATATTAGCACTAAGTTGATTGAAGAGAGAGATATTCCATTAAAGTCTATCTCTAGTGATATAGTGGCAACAAACCCATTGGGTCGGAGTGCGAGAGTATGTAGGAATTGTAGAAATTATCTGATAAAGGTGCAAGGAACAGAGTTTTCGGCAAACCTAATAGAGTTACCTTTCAAAGAATTTGAAGTGATTTTAGGCATGTATTGGTTATCTTTCTATCATGCCATTGTAGATTGTTGCTTAAAGCAATTAATCTTGGAAAATTGAAAAGGTGAGGAGATAATAGTAGTGGGAGAAATGATGAATCCTTTATCTAATGTGATATCAGCAGTTTTTGCGAAGAAGCTGCTTTTAGAAGGTTGTCAAGCTTTTCTAGCTAATGTGGTGGATACTCGAACTTCTAGAATTAAGTTGGAAGATATTCCTACTGTTCGAGAATATACAGATGTATTTCCTGATGTGTTACCGGGATTACCCCCTGATCAAGAAGTAAAATTTAAAATAGAGGTGTTACCTGGTACTGTACCTATATCTATGGGCCCATATAGAATGGCGCCAGCTGAGCTTCGAGAGTTAAAGGCGCAATTGCAAGAATTATTGGATCGGGGTTTTATAAGGCCAAGTGTGTCACCTTGGGGTGCACCATTGTTATTTGTGAAAAAGAAACTATGCACTATGCATAGATTATCGTCAACTAAACAAGGTGACTGTGAAGAATAAGTATCATCTTCCAAGGATTGATGATCTTTTTTATCAATTAAAGGGTGCAGCTGTGTTTTCCAAAATTGATCTTCGATCAGGATATCATCAGTTGAAGATTAAGGAAAATGATATTTCAAATACGGCTTTTCGAACTCGGTATGGACACTTTGAGTTTGTAGTGATGCCGTTCGGATTAACTAATGCCCCTGCAGCATTCATGGATCTGATGAATCGAATATTTCAGCCATATTTGGATCAATTTATGGTGGTATTTATTGATGATATTTTAGTCTATTCAAAGACAGGGGAGGAACACGATATTCATCTTCGTGTTGTTCTTTAGATCCTTCGAGAAAAGAAACTATATGCTAAGTTATCGAAATGTGAGTTTTGGTTATCAGAAGTTACTTTTCTCGGTCACGTGGTTTCAGCAGAGGGAATAAGAGTAGATCCCAAGAAAATACAAGCCATAGTGGAATGGAAAGCTCTGAAAAATATTTTTGAGGTTCGAAGTTTCTTGGGATTAGCTGGTTATTATCGAAGATTCGTAAAGAATTTCTCAATGATTGCTTCCTCGTTAACCAAGTTATTGAGGAAGGATGTGCCATTTATTTGGACAGACAAGTGTCAGGGAAGTTTTGAAGCATTGAAGAGAATTTTAACTAAAGCTCCAGTATTAGTACAACTAGAATCGGGTAAATATTTTGTGGTGTATAGTGATGCATCTCATAATGGATTGGGATGTGTACTCATGCAAGAAGGAAAAGTGGTGGCTTATGCTTCCAGACAGCTGAATACGCATGAGAGGAATTATCCTACCCATGATTTAGAGTTGACAACAGTTATTTTTGCATTAAAGATATGACATCATTATTTATATGGAGAACGATGCTATATCTATACAGATCATAAAAGTTTAAAGTATCTGCTAACTCAAAAGGAGTTGAATTTAAGACAGAGGAGATGGATTGAGCTTTTAAAGGATTACGACATGATTATTGACTACCATCTAGGAAAAGCGAACGTGGCAGCAGACGCCCTTAGCATAAAGACCTTTGTTGCCTTACGAGCTATAAACGTGAGGCTACCTTTGAAAGAAAATGGTGTTTTGATTACTGAAGTAAGTTTAAGGTCTGCTTTAGTAGATAGGATAAAGGAGCTTCAGAAGAGAGATACGAAATGTTTGTCAAGATTAAAACAAGTCGAAAATGATGAAAATAAAGATTTTGAAGTTAAGCCTGATGGATGATTGTATTACCGGGGAAGAATTGTTATTCCCGAGGATGAAGAACTAAAGAAAGAACTTCTCTTTGAAGCACATTATAGTCCTTTGACTATGCATCTAGGTGGAAACAAGTTGAATCAAGATCTAAAAAGTAGATATTGGTGGCCGAGAATGAAAAGAGCTATAACTAAGTTTGTTTTGAAATGCCTGACATGTCAACAAGTAAAAGCAGAGCATCAAGTGCCTTCTGGTCTATTGCAACTAATTTCCATTCCATAGTGGAAATGGGAACGGGCAGCCATGGATTTTGTATCAGGACTACCTTTGACTCCAAGCAAAAAGGATTCCATTTGGGAGATTGTTGATAGATTGACTAAGTCGTTGCATTTCATTCCTGTCCGAATTGATTTCTCTATGGACAAATATACAGAGTTGTATATTAAGGAGATAGTTCAGCTTCATGGAGTACCAGTCTCAATTGTCTCTGATAGAGATCCAAGGTTTACATCTAGATATTGGAAATCTTTACATAAAGCTCTGGGTACTCGAGTTAATTTTAGCACAGCCTTTCATCCTCAAACAGATGGACAATTAGAGCGAACTATCCAAATTTTGGAGGATGTGTTGAGAGCTTGTGTGATTGAATTTCAAGGATCCTGGGAGAAATATTTGCCTTTAGCGGAATTTTCTTACAGTAACAGCTATCAAGCAAGTATCAAACTGGCACCTTATGAAGCCTCGTATTGAAGAAGGTGCACGACTCGTTTGAAATGGTACGAGTTGAAAGATCGGGACGTATTGGGACCTGATCTAATTAGAGAAGCGGAAGACAAAGTAAAGATCATATAAGATAACCTCAAGATAGCCGTTGATCGACAGAAAGGTTATGCAGATTTGAAGAGAAATGAAATTGAATTCCAAGTTGGTGATAAAAGTGTTTCTCAAAGTATCACCTTGGAAAAAGATACTGCGATTTGGATGAAAATGAAAGCTAAGTTCGAGATTTATTGGACCATATAATATTGTAAAAAGAGTTGATTCGGTGGCTTATCAACTTGCTCTACCCCCGGAAATGGATAAGATTCATAATGTCTTCCATGTATCGACGCTCCAAAAGTATCGATCATATATTTCCCACGTCATTACTCTAGAAGAAGTAGAGATTCAACCAGATTTGACATATGAAGAGGAACCGATCAGAATCTTAGAGCGTGAGGTCAAGGAACTGAGGAACAAGTCGATTCCACTTGTTAAAGTTCTTTGGAGAAATCACAAAGTGGAAGAAGCAACATGGGAAAGAGAGAAAGATATGGAAAAATGATTTCCTCATCTTTTCAAATCAGGTACGTTCTAAAAATTCGAGGACGAATTTTCTTAAGGGGAGAATTGTAATACCCCAATTTTTCATTAGTGAATATTTTGAAAAGAATCAAAAGTTGGTGGTTTTAGTTCAGTGACTAAATGTAAAATGTTAAAGTTTGGTGACCAAAGTGAAAAGTTGAAAAACGTTCAGGGACCAACATGGTAATTTTCCCAATAATTATTTTTATTCTTTAAATAAATAGATCACATAAGGGTGTGAATCGAATATAAAATTGTTGGTTCGATTCGATGTTTCTACTATTGGGAAATTTTAGTTAAAGTTTAAAATAGAATTCGGGTAGTTGTATGAGCTCAAAATGTGATGAATTTTTGAAGTGAGTTGCAAGGAGACTGGAAGAGTATGAAATTTCATTTTGGAATCGTTTTAATCCATTTAGATTCAATTGAAGATAGTATTTTGAAATAGTGCACAAATGACATTTTTGTGAATACATGGATTCATTAATGGTATTTTAGTCATTTTGCCCCTACTTTTTTTTATTAAAGATGATTATGGAAAAGTGATAAGGCTAGGTGTCAACACCTAATTGGTCATAGTTGAGGGGTAAAATGGTAATTTCACTATTGATGAAGATTTTTACATTAGGATTAAAGATTAAATATGCCATTTGTCATGTTAATTAATTAAAGAAAGAGCTAGAAACTCTCTCCTCTTCTTCCTCCAATTTGAAATCCACCATAGCCAAGGTAAGAAATTTTTTACTCAAATTTTGGTTTGATTTGATTGGTTTTTTGTTCAAGACATGAAATAGAAAATTGATCTCCATTGAATTCTCTTTCATTTGGTATAACTTTTGAGTGGTTTCCATGATTATATGTTGAGATTAGAGATTAGGCTTTATGAAGAACAAGTTGGGAATTCATGTTTTATGGGTTGTTTAAGTTGGATTTGAGGTTTTAAGGTTGTTTTTATGCTTAGATTGATGAAAACAACATGATTCTTGTTTTAGGTATTATTTGGGGATATTAAAAAATTAGGAGAAACTCTTAGACAATTTTTTTGAATGGGAAATGATGTGAGAAGCTTGAATATGATGTTAGAAGGTTAAATTTATGCTTGAATCAAGTTGGAAAAATTTTGGAGAGTGACCCTTGGTATTTAGCATATAGGGAAAATTTGGGGAAAATTATGGAAATTTTTCCTAACGTTAGAAATGGTGTAAGGATGATTTTGTAAGGTTTAGAAAGTTATTTGGACTAATGTGGAAGTTTATAAAGTGTTGTGGATTAAGTTGTAAATTTGGGAAGTTTAGGGGTTTGGTTGTTAAGCTTGTTTTTGAAGTGTATTATGTTGGAAAATGAAGTTAAAGTGACTAGAAGGTTGATTTTGAAGTTGTGTTAACTTTGGGGACCAATTTAAAATTTCAGCAATTTCTAGGACTAGTGTGTAAATTTTTAAAGCTTGGGTACCCAAGTGTAAAGAATGAGAAATGTAAGGTTTGGAATTGAAAATGTTAGCTGGAAGTTTAAAAAGAGTCCTTAGGACAAATGAATATTTTGGAAAGTTAAAGAATTATTAGGAAATATTATTCCTAATATGTATCAATGTTAGTATGATACTAACATGTATTTTGAATGGTATGTGTTGTTGAAATGTTGTGTAGATCGGAATCGGGATACAAGCAAGGCTGCTGATAAAGATAAAATTCA
Source organism: Hibiscus mutabilis (assembly GCA_019671005.1). NCBI lineage: Eukaryota > Viridiplantae > Streptophyta > Magnoliopsida > Malvales > Malvaceae > Hibiscus > Hibiscus mutabilis. Next base: position 16,044,776 of record CM033739.1, on the reverse strand, counting down.
AGAGTAAGGCTGGAAGTAATAGTACAGCTTTTAGTGAGGCAAAGGTGAGTGCAATTTTATTTATTTTAATTATGATACGAGGAAGACTTGTGATAAGTCAACCTCAAATGTTGGAGGAAAAAGATTTGATTTATATTAAATGGTTTTGAATGGTTTCGGGTATGAACTGCCCTATGTATATTTTTATATGTTAAAATTATTGATTTTGATCCATTGATATTATCGAAATGAATGAAAGGTTCATAATAGTGAATTGTTCAAAAAGCCCATTGTGTGATTATTGAGAGTCTTGGTATATTGGCATGCCAAAGAGGTGGAGTATATCGATATAATATTACTATCAAATTATAGTAATAATATAGCGAGCTGTGTTTTACAGCTATGACCTATTGGTTAATACTGTTGTTAAGTTACGGCGGTGATACAGTGAGTTGTGTTCTACAACTATGACCTATCGTTATTATTGATGTTGTTAAGTTACGGTAGTGTTTACACTGATACATATACATGGATACATTGATATCGATACCTTGATATATTGTTTTATTATGGCACGACATATTGCTTGATGTCAACACATGTGCATACTCATCATTGACTCGCATACCATGTATTCTCATCCATAGTACATTGGGCTATATTGAAATTGAAAGTACAATGGATCGTATTGATATAACATGTATTGTACATATATATGAATATTGAGATTTTTACAGGTTACGAAAAAGGGTAATGGTTTTGATAAGTCAGTCTTTATAATTTTCAAATCCCTTTGGATAGTTATATTGCACTCTATTTATTTCCATTTTTACTTTGCAATGAAATGTTTTAATTATTTCACATTGCCTCACTAAGTATATTCTTAGCGTGTGATTGTTTCACGCGTAGATATTAAGGAACACAAGGGGTAAGGACCAGCAGAGGACATCATCATATTTTGGAGATTCGAAAATCAGTATCAGTATGACATCTTTGATGTTATCTTTTGATATTACTAGTTGGCATGTATATTTATTAATGTTTTGGCTGCTCTAATATGTATGTAGTTAGAAAAGAGAAAGTTTAATCTTATTTTATTTACTATCTAAATGAATTGCAAATTAGGTAGTGTTTAAGTAGTTTTAATAGTCATATGATTTAGAAATGAAATGCCTAGTTGCTGCTTAAATCTAGGTTCAAATTTAACTTAAAAATGTTAGTTTTAAATTTTACACGAATAAATATTCTTTTAGAAAATGGTAAATTATTTATATTTTAAAGAAACAAAATTTTATCGATATTGAAATAAGAACAAGTGTACAAGTGTCATGTGACATTTCTAACTCATATTCAGTGATGGATACGGGAAAGGGGTGTTACATCTCTCCTCTAATTAAAGGTTCTTTACTGAGATTCTCAAGTTATTGATCTTTTGCTATTGATTTATGTTATGGAATTATGATTTAAACATGAATTTGATAATTAAATTGAGTTTTTATGGAAATTGGATAAAAACTGATTCTGATCTATTTTGTAATGAATCTAATGGATTTAGATCTCTTATATGATGTGTTTAAATGTTAAAATAAGAGGTTAAGTAAAGGAATCCCGAAACTATGTGAATTGCTAATTTTCTAGGTTGTTTATAGTTACTTTTTGATGTGATCTTGGTGTTGTGGTGTTGCTGGAGGTATAAGGACGAGTTTAGGATTTTTTGGATGTTAATTTGTGTTGTTAAGATGTTGAAATCAATAGGTTTTGACTGGGTTTTGTTTAGATGAAGTTTGGTGTTGTTTTCCGGTTGTTTTAGATAGGCGTTTGATGGATCTATGGGAGGCAAAGTTATGTTTGTTGTTTGCTGGGGATTTGCGATGCATGGAAGTGCATTAATCCTCTATTTTTATTTGGGTAAAGCAGGGTAGTTGAATTCTATAGCGTTTGGAGAGGTTACGAAAGCTTCGGAGGCTTGATCGTGTATCAGCTAGAAAGCTTTGGGTTGTTGGTAAGTGGAAATGTGTTTTGCTACTATCAAAAGGTTTGAAGGTGGTTGTTGGGAGTTTAGAAAAAGTTTGAAACAATTTTCTAAGCTCGAAAGTAAGGATTGGTTGAGCTCTCTCTCATTTTCGGTTTTGCAAAATATAATCTCATTTACATGTTTATAGATTTGATTACTTACTGTTATATGCATGTTTTGGAAACAAAAGATATTGCAAATGTTTATTCATGATGATCTTGGTGTAAAGCAAATGATTTATGAAAGCATGTTGAGGATGCTAGAATACATGGTTTAATGTATTGGAAAATGATTTGAATTGATGCATATGTAAAACAATAAGCTAATGTGGTTTTAATGAGTACATTGGCAAGTGGTTGTGATTAAAATGTTATCGGATATAGTTGGCTAGCCATATGGTTTAAAGTGCACTGTAAAAAGTCTCCTTATGTGTATTGAGGGATTGTGAGTTTGTCATAGACTCCACCATGAGAACCACAACAGTCAAGGGTTTAAATTTGTCATATTATCCCGTTGGAGGAATAAGTATCACAATGATTGAGGGGTTAAATGTGCCGTTTGCTCCCATTGTTGATAGTTTATATTGTAACCGTTGATGGGTTAATTCTGTCGTATGCTCCGGTTAGATGTATGTTAAGTGGTCGTAGGAACCACTTGTCAAATCCGTGTATCGGATGTGTTTTTATAAGTTGGAAAGAAACTTGTTTTGAGTCACTTCAATGGAAATACACGAGATTTTGTATCATGAGAAATGGATTATGATTTGGTATAATGTGGTTTATACATGTGATGCTCTTTAAGCTTGCTATCTAAAGATTTTGGCATGTGAAGCTTAAATTGAGGGATGATACATGTGTTGCTAATGATTTAATTGTGCATTTGAAAAGAGATTATAAAAGCATGAGGTTTTTTGGTCACGAGCCTTAAATTCTAGATTTGAATAAACGATTTTAATTGCATTGATGTGTGTTTTCACAATTCCCTCACTAAGCTTATAGCTTACGCTATCTTTTCTTATCAATGCAGAGAAATAGCCATTCCAGACAGGGAGGGGGCAATAGGAGATCCAAGGGTCGAAATGATTTCAAAGTATGGTTTTATAAACGCTAAGTAGTAATAAGAGGCAATGTGACCAAGATGTATTTGGGAGGCTTATTTTGGGTACTCTCTTTTTGTATAAGTTTGTTATGATGCTTTAGACTTGTATGATGCACTATGATTGATTTTGAGGGGTCGAGAAACGTTATGCATGCTTGGGTAGAAATCATGCTTATAGGGGTTATGCTTAGATATGATATGTTGTGTATGATCATCCACCACGTTGCTATGTTTGATGAACTGATGTTTGTGAAGTTGTATGATGATTAGATGTTGTTTGGAGTGTGTTAGATTGAGCCAAAGTGTCATATGTTGGACCAAGAGATCATTACAGGTTTGTCCGTACCGATACAGGTCCTCAGGGATCGGTACGCGGGGATCTATCTCGGCTTAATATGGGAAAATTTGCCTAGGAGTACTGATAAGCTTGGTAGCCATATCGGTACGCATAGCTGATAAAGAAGCCTGGTTTCGGTACATAGGTAACCGTATCGGTACAACCTTTAGCTACTAGAATTCCACACTTTTGAGAACACATACCCGTATCGATATGCTGGAGGACCGTATCGGTACGCCTTTGTATTTCAACCCTATTTTGATATGGATGGGCCCTGTACCGGTATGCCAGTCGTTAAATCTGTTAGGATGCTTTTTGAAGTTTGTTTTCTTTGCAATTTAGTCCATGTTTCTTGTTTATGCAATTAAATGAGTTTGGATGGTAATTTTAAGCTGAGATTTAACCCAATAATATGAAATAGGACTAATTAAGGATTGGTAACTTTAATTTCTCAAGCATCCACCAAAATGTTAGAAATTGTATTTTAGTCCCTAAAATGCGAATTAGAACAATTAGATGTCAATTCAATGCCCGATTGAGTTGTAATCCACACCATGACCAGTATGATCACCTTAGGGCTTAAACATGCATTTATATAAGATAAAAGGAAAAATGGACCATTTCAACGTAAATCTTTTGGGTTTATCACCTTAATGTAGCTCGTTTGGTTCAGTCTTGCGACTAGATCGGGTCAAGGGGTTTATAGTAATGACTTGTTAACCTGACTTGTCACTGAATCTGTCGATGTCAGTAACTATGTTTAACATTCTCATGCAAACAGTAATCAGATCCAATAACCAAAGTATGAGAAAAGGCTAATAAAAATATATTAAACTGAAAGATAAGAGTTCAAAAAGTTCATACAGAGCTTAAAAGAAGTAAACCATCATCGTTAAAACACAAAATATAATGGAAATATTCAACAAACATCTAATTAAAGAAAAGTTTAAGAATATAGTAAAATATTCTCCTTGATCTTGTACTAAAATCCATTTCTCCTCGAATATTTCTACCCAACTTTACCTTAGATCTCTAGAAATAGAGCTTAAACCACCATGGATGAGAGGTAAAAGATCGAGGTTGCAGATGATATGAAAATAGAATTCACATGTCTTTCTCTTCCAAGATTCGTTTTTTTATAAGCCATCCATGAAAGGACGCATGTCCTTTAGGTGTTTTGCGTGGCTCAAGACTTGATCGAATTTGTTATAATAAATAATACAGCTTGCAAGGTCTACCCGGATACCTTCAGCTGAAACCACATGCCCAAGAAAAACCACTTCCCTAATCCAAGACTCGCATTTGCTCAACTTGGCATCAAGCTGATTATCCAACAAGGTCTGCAACACAACCCTCAAGTGTCGATCATGATCCTCATTGGTATGAAAGTACACAAGAATATCATCGATGAACACTATTACAAAATGGTCTAAAATTTCATGAAACACACGGTTCATCGTATCCATGAATGTTGTAGGCACATTCGTCAGCCCAAATAGCATTACCAAGATCTCAAATCGATCTCAAATTGATTTTGGAAAACATCGATAATATCCATATCTCAAATCGATCTTGGAAAACATCGTAGCTCCCTAAAATTGATCAAACATATCATCAATTCGCGGCAAGGGATATTTGTTCTTAATCGTCAACTTATTCAGTTGCCAATAATCTATACACATCCTCAACGTGCCATCCTTCTTTTTCATAAAAAACACCAGTGCTCCCCACTACGACACACTAGGCCAGATGAAACCCCGATCCAGCAACTCCTGAAGTAGCATCTTCAACTCTTTCAACTCCTTTGGTGCCATGCGGTATGGTGCAATTGACACTTGAGCCGAATTAGCATATGTCTTGATGCAAAACTCCACCTCCCTGTCTGGTGGCAACCTAGGTAACTCTTTCAAAAACACACCCGAAAAGTCACAAACAATGCGAATATCCTTCGTCTGCACTTCCTCCACGTTCGGGTTCATCACATAAGCTAGATACGCCAGATATCCACATTCAAGCAATTTACACGCTTATATGGCCAAAACCATATTAGAGAAGAACTTTACATTTTCACCCACAACTACAACCTCATAATCATCCGCAAGCCTTAAAGAAACCTGCTTGGTCTCAAAATCAATCACAACTTGATGCTCGGACAACTAGTCCATACCCAAAATCACGTCAGAACCATGGAATGATAACTCCATCAGGTTAGCTATAAACACGTGACCCTGAACCAATAGAGGACACATCCGGTACAACTTCCTTGTGACAACCGTTTCTCCAAAAGAGATCATCACATGCATACCAATATCAAGCATTTCTACTGGCACACTAAGAAAATATGCATGCTCATGCAATGCATATGAATACGTACAACCATAATCTATCAAAGATAACAATGAAATAGACTGCAAGGTAAAGGTACCTGCTATCACGTCCATGTCATTTCTCCCCTCTCGATGAGCATAGATCCTTTCTGGTCTACCCTCCTCTGGTCAAACTGTCACTGTGTGTGCCACAGTCCTTTGTCTCTCCTCCCTTCTCTAAAAGGTTCCTCGACCGCACCCACGAACCCTAAGTGGTGCAACAATAGGTGCAGGTGCCTGCCTACCTTTAGCAAGCAATGGACAATCTCGTCTGATATGTTCTGTCGACCCACAACTCCAACAAGAGTTCGCAGTCACAAATATAGGAGCTTGCCCTTCCCTAGCCAAATGCGGGCAATCTCGCCTCAAATGTTCTCTGGAACCACAACCCCAAGAACTATTATGCGCTGCTCGAACCTGAGCAACCTGTCCCTGATATCCTCGTCCTGAGCCATCTCCACCACACCTCGCATCTGATCAAAATCTCTGGTCATGGTGCCTCTTAGCCCGGCCACCCCCATAACTATACTCTGCAGCTCTCTTCCCCAAGCTAAAACCTCCCAAACTACAAGACAAACCCAGACTCTACTCTATATCCTTTACCCAATATACTAGAACATCAAACTCAGTATACTCAGTGGCTAACATGTATGTATTGGCATCCTACACCAAATCATACCGAAAACAATCACAACGGTGCCTCTCTTCTGGCACCAATACACACCTCATACTTTGACACGGTCATACTGCCCTAAATCAAGGCCATAAACTCTCGTTTCTTGTCATCCAAATATCTAACACCCGGATATTTCATTCTAAAGGCAGCATGGAAAAACTTCCACGTCACATCACCAGGTTCAATGCCCATGATTACAGTGGTCCACCAGCTATATGCATCCCCTTGCAACAAGGAAACATCATAATTACACCGTAGCTGAACCAAGATACGCTCTGTACTGGTAATCTACTCCTTAGATTCCTCGGGTGCCAACCCTCTATACTCAACCCCTCCAAGGTTATGCAAATGCTCCAATGGCAAACTCGAATTACTAGCAGGTGCCGGAGCAGGTACGTGAGCTCCAGCCATCACGGTCAGGAATGCTCCTGTCGTCACCTGAACCAAAGGTGTTATGTCCCCAAATATAGGACCAGGTGGTGCAGGGGGTACTTGTTTCACTCCCTCGGGAAGATTAGGCGAAGGCGGCGGCAAATCCTTAGGGTGTACTAGCTTGACCTTAACTCCATGCCCTCCAGCAGCAGCGTTTCCGCTTGATTGCAATTCTCTCCTTGGTGGCATAGTCTAAAGCGTATCTAAAGTATGATAATTACACAGAAACAAAACAATTAGGCCAGCTTCAAGCAAGGATCCAAGACTTTAATTTTAAACCGAAATCATTTCATATACATAGCAATATGGCAATGTGTCCTCAAGGTACCCAAACATGGCATAATTCAAGCACCGTACATGTAAACAATTACTGTGCATAGCAAACATCATGTTACACACATCAACAACATCCCAATTTTTCACAAAACTGGCTCTAATACCACCAAATGTAACCCCTTTAGCCCGGCCAAGCCAAAATCGGACTAAAAAGACCACATTAGGTTTGCCGAAGCAAACTCGATCTAAAACCCTAAACCAAACCCATTTTTTCTCTTTTTATCTTATCTAGATGCGCTTTATTTGAGTACTAAGTGAGCACGACATAGCGGTAGCTTTTCATATTAATCAGATTTCAAATCAATAATCTATAGCTCAGTGTACCGATACACTAAGTCATGTACCGATACGGTGTGTTGACCACCCCGTATCGATACAGCTTTGACCTGTACCGATCCCTTTCTCATTTCCTCAAAATTCTGGATTCTAGTAACCAAAATGCGTACCAATATATCGATCCTCAACCCCATGTACCAGAACAAACATACAATTTCCTTAAGGAGTACCGATACGATGGCTAGGCATACCGGTACCCATAGCTTTAATTTAACACTTTGAGCCTTGTATAGACCCTGTGTACCAATCCTGAGGTACCTGTACCGATACGCAGAGGCCTGTAATGACCTCTAGGTCCAACATATGACTCTTTGGCTCACTTCAATCAAGCTTAACACTTATCTATCATCATGTAACATCATCATCGTATTTGAGCATCAACATACCACCTCTAAAGCCAACCTAGCACCACTAGCATAATCAAGCAATCAAATCTAGAGGCATGCTTTCTAGTCCACATCCAAGGCATCAAACCAACCATATCACAATCTCTTAAAAACATACTACAAGTCCAAAACAACAAATAAACTTGCAACAACAAGGAGTTCATCAAAACCCTCCCAAAGCCTTAATTGACACATTGCCATTATTACTATTTTTTTATGTCCAAACCATACTCTGAGTTCAAGTCTTGGATTTTCTTTCCTCACTTCTCTAGTGCCTCAAACCTTATTTTTCTGCATCGATGGAAAAGAGAGCATAAGAACACTAGGCTTAGTGAGGAATGCTCAAACAACAACCATCATCAATGCATTTTCAAATCCATTTCACAATATATTTGTAAAATACATTTCAAAGTTCTTTTGAAACATCATCACATTATCGTACCTTATCAAAACATGCACTTAACATTTACAAAACAACATATTAAACCATATGCAACATGTATCATGAATCCCACAACAAAATCACATTTGCTACCCTCAATTTAAGTGTAACCCCCTTGACCCGGCCTAATCGCAAGACCGAACCGAGCGAGCTACATTAGGTTTACCGAAGTAAACTATAAGAATTAAACCCAAAACTCGACCATTTTTGCTGGTTTAACATGCTTTTGAACACTCCAAAACAACCTAACATGCCCTAACACATATCCAGCATATTCAAGAATCAAACCACACCAAGAAAACCTAACTTCAACATCAATTCATGGTATTATACCTCAAAAGGAAATCTAGAGGCATGCTTCCTAGAGAACCAATCATGCAAAGCACAAAACTTCAAACCATCACCACAAACAATCATTAATGGCCATTTACAAACCAAGAGCAACAAAACAAACTTGCTCAAATAGGGAGTTTAGCAAACACCTCCCAAAATAAGAACGATACCCCTATTGCCCTTATTATTTATAGTCTATACCAAAAACATACTTTGGTGAACAAGTCTTATTGTGATCCTTGCTTCCCACTACCTTCCAAGCTTTTAATTCTCTACATTGATGGACAAAGAGAGCGTAAGCACACTAGGCTTAGTGAGGAGTGCTCGAATCAACACACCATCAATGCATTAAAACCATTTCTCAACATTACATTGAAATCTCATTTCAAACATCCTTTAAAACATTATCATGCCTTAAAACCATGCGCTTAACATCTTTTAAAACCAGCAAACTAAACCATATGCAACATGAGTCATTAATCAACAGTAAATCCCATTGCTCAACCTCAATATAAGCCTTCCCATGCATAACAACCATATGCAAAGCTTAAAGAGTAAACATGTATAAATCACATTATACAACATAAACCTTTCAATGGTACATCGACAATTATATTGGCTCACAAGTGATCATTAACCAAGTTCCTTTACCAAAATAATTCATCGGATACACGGATTTAACAAGTGTTCTCCCAACACTTGAAGCCATCTCAATCGGAATTGCAATACAATCACAATCGCGGTCCCTAAACACCTGGGTACACTTTCAACCCACGGGGACACCAACCCCTTACCTCGGTTAGATGCTTATTCCACTGACGGAAGTATACGGTACTGTATAACCCCTCTACATTAGAGTACTTGGATGGAGTTTTCGATACACGTATCTAAACTGCTCAACATCCAAGGTGACTTATTATAGTGCACTATCAATCCTATGGCCAGCCAACTATATCTGATAACAATTTTAAAACCACATCACTTGCCAATATAATTAACCATTTTCCTCAATGTTTTAAACAAGCATTAACCAAACCAATTTTCCAAAGCAACAACCATACTTTAAAACACAAGTATAACCATATACTTACAAGGATCACTTACCATGTGCATCCTTCAGCATTTCATGCTTAAAAATAGTATTTCACATACTTTAAAACATGCTTTAACAATAGGTATTATATAAATCAAAACAAGTACATTAAACCATATCATACTAGGACGACCGAGAGAGAAAACCACTTTATACTTACTTCTAAGTTTAAACCAGAGTATCGAGCTAAGTTTAAACCCCCATAAACCATATCAAGTGTCTGAAACCTCTAAAGCTTCATCGATCTCTTTCAGATCAACCTCCCCTATTTTAATCACATTACAACATAGGATTAATGCATCTCAATGCATTCAAAACACTGAAACAACAAATCCTCACGGACTTCCACAATCCTCTCAAAATTACCCAACCACAACAACATAAATCATCATCTACTCCTTTCCAAACACAACCCAGCCATAATCTAATAGTCTAACACTTTCATAACCATCAATTAACATTCAAAAATAGGATTAATTCATCCAAATACTTTCAGCAACTACACAACCTCCACAACTCCATGAAACACAAAATATGATTAAACCAAAATATGATTAAAATCAATCTTCAACACTTGAAAATAGATACAATGAGGATCTTTCACTATTTCATCAAATTCACCCAATTAAATCAATGAATTCAACATAAAAACACAAAATCAGATTATAAACCATAAATCATGGATCAAACACTTGGGAATATCTATAAAGAACCATTCAATAGAGGAGATCATAGACCTTACCCCTATTGTGTGATTTCTCCCTCAATTGGCTTGTTTAAAGCTAAGAAAACACAAGATCAACGAGATTTTGTAAATCAAAATTAAAGAATCAATTACAAATCAATAATCTGAGTAAAATGATCTCTCATCTCTAATTTTTAGTGAAAACTTGAGTGTTTGGCTGAAGAGAAGTGGATAGAAAAGTTACGTCAATTTTCTTGAAAATGATAACTAACTTTTTAATAACCAAATTTTCTTTTAATTGACTTTTAAAGCACATGTTAAAAAGACTTAATTGATAGGAGAAATCACCAGAAAAAAAGTTGGTAAAATAGCTCCTTAAGTACTCTAAGAATTTGATCATTTTCATTTTAGTCATTTTAAAAACTAGTTTTCAAAAATTACATTTTGGTCACTAACCATAATGTCACACTTCCAAAACCCATTTTCCAAAATTGTTTTCACCAATATTAATCATATATTAAAATATAATTTTTAACCATTTTCCATATTTTTATCTTATTGTAAAATATTTACTCCCGAATCCAACTCGAATCTCTAACCTAGTCCACCAAACTGTCCAATAAACCACATAACCGCTAGGCCTAAAATCAGGGCGTTACAACTCTCCCCTACTTAAGAAATTTCATCCTCGAAATTTTACCTGGAGGAAACTTGTGCGAAAACTATTCCAAAATATCCAACTTGCGTTCCCACGTGGCCTCCTCAACACCGCGGTGCCTCCACAACACCTTAACAAGCTCGACTGTCTTGCCACGCAAAACCTTACTGCTAGTATCAAAAACCTCTGTCGGTTCCTCATCATAAGATAGATCTGGCCTCAACTCAATATCCTCCACTGGCATTACATGCGAGGGATTCGACCGATACCTCCACAACATCGAAACATGAAACACATCATGTATCCTCTCCAACTTTGTAGGTAACCTCAAACGGTAAGCAAGAGGACCCACAGACTCAACAAGCTCGTATAGTCCAATAAACATTGAGCTAAGCTTCCCTTTTCACCCGAAATGCGTCACCTTTTTCCAAGGTGATACCTTCAAAAACACTCGGTCACCAACAACATACTCCACATCCCTACACTTCAAATTAGCGTAGGATTTCTGACAATCCGAAGTCTCTTTCCAGCGCTCACATATCAACTTCACTTTCTCATTTGTGCCTTTCAATACATCAGGCAAGGAAAGATGCTTCTCCCCAACTTCAGCCCAACATAGACGGTACGACACTTCCTACCATACAACGCCTCGTACGGTCCTATCTGTATACTAGCCTGATAATTGTTATTATAAGAAAACTCTACCAAAGGCAACCATTTTTCCCACATTCCATGGAACCCAAAGGTACAACATCTCAACATATCATCCAGAACTTGAATCACACGCTCCGACTGACCATCCGTCTGAGGATGATACGAAGTGCTGAAATTCAGCCGAGTTCCCAAAGCACTATACAAGCACACCCAAAACCTTGCTGTAAAATACGGATCTCTATCCAAAAAAATGGACTTGGGAACTCCGTGCAAATGCACAATCTCAGAGACGTACAAATAAGCCAACCTATCCAAGGTATACGTCATATACACTGGCACAAAATGCGCACACTTCGAAAACCGATCAACAATCACCCAAATGGAATCCTTTTTGGTTGGCGTCAAAGGTAACCCAGACACAAAATCCATGGTGATTCTTTCCCACTTCCATTCTTGTATCCTCAACTATTGCAACAACCCGAATGGAAACTGATGTTCAGCTTTCACCCGTTGACATACCATGCATCGAACAACAAAATCAGCCACATCTTTCTTCAGTCCAACCCAATAGTACTCTTTCTTCAAACCACGATACATCTTAGTACTACTATGATGCATAGCAAAAGGACTACCATGCACTTCGGTCATAATTGTATGCCTCAACTATTCATCTTCAGGCACAACAATTCGACCTTTAAAACATAACACTCATCATCATTAAAATGAAAATTCGTAAGATTCCCATCCATGATAACTTTCACATGCGGCACCAAGCTCTCATCATGTGGTTGTCTGTCCTTAATCAACTGCGACAAGGACGATTTTACTTGCAACTCAGCTATCAACCTACCATCACACGTTACACTCAACCGAGCGAATATTGCTCTCAACTCTATAGCAGCCTTCATAGTCAAAGCATCAGCCACCACATTAGCTTTGCCCAGATGATACTCACTAGACAAATCATAATCTTTAAGCAACTCTAACCACCTCCGTTGCCTAAGATTCAGCTCCTTCTAAGACATCAAATACTTCAGACTTTTATGATCTGTATAAACCGCACATTTCTCACCATAAAGGTAATGCCTCTAGATTTTCAAGGCAAACAAAACTGTGGCAAGCTCAAGATCATGAGTAGGGTAATTATGATCATGCACCTTCAACTGTCTAGATGCATACGCAACTACCGTACCCTCCTGCATCAACACGTAACCAAGCCCAACATAGGACGCATAACCATAAACAACGATCTCTTTTCTTGATTCAGGTTGAACCAAGACTAGAGCTCGCGTAAGAGCTTCCTTCAATCTTTCAAAAGCCTGCTGCCTATCATCCGTCCACTCAAAACGAACATTCTTCTGCAACAACTTGGTTAAAGGAGCAGCTAAATTGGAGAACCCCTCAACAAACCTACGATAATAACCCGCCAAACAAAGGAAACTCTGAACTTCTAACACAGATTTAGGCACCTTCCAACTCAGCACAACCTTAATCTTGTGTGGATCAACACGAATTCCCTTAGCCGACACAACATGCCCAAGGAAAACAACCTTTCTAATCCAAAACTCGCATTTGCTTAACTTGACATAAAACTGATTAGCCAACATCTAAAGAACAATTCAAAAATGTCTATCATGATCATCCTCGGTAAACACAACCACAAACTGGTCCAAAAACTCATGGAACACACGATTCATCATGTCCATTATAATATCCCATTATTGGATTAGTGACCAAAACGTAAAGAATTAAAAGTTAGTGGTTTTAGATTAGTGGCTAAAATGAAAAGTTTTATGACAAAAGTGAAAAAGTTGAGAAAAGTTCAAGGACCAACATGGTAATTTCCCCAATAAATATTTTTATTCCATAAATAAATAGATCATCTAAGGGTGTGGATCAAATATAAAATCTTTGGTTTGATCTGATGTTTCTATTATTGGAAAATTACGGTTAAAGTTTAAATGTAATTCGGGTAATCGTATGAGCTCAGAATTTTATGAAAAATTGAAGGAAGTCTTAGGAAGACCCGAGGAATATGACATTGAAGTTTTGAGTTGTGTTGGATCGATTTAGATTCTGTTTAACACAGTATATGAAATAATGCATAAATGGCATTTTGGAGAATATAAAGATTCATTAATGGCAATATGGTCATTTTACCCATACTTTTTAATTATAACTGATTTGATGATAAGGTTGAGTATGGGTGCTGATTTATAATTGGTCATAACCCAAGGGTGAAATGGTCATTTTACTATGAAGAAATATTTTTGTTTTAAATTAAAGATTTAATTGCCATTTGGCATTAAAATAAAAGATAGAAAAAAAGCTAGAATTTTGTTCATCTTTCTCTCAAGTTGGCTGAAACTCAAGGGGACTACGTAAGAGGATTTTCAATTCAATTTTTGGCTTGATTTACTTGAATTTTGGCTAGAGACATGAAACAAGAAATTGATCTCCCTTGAATTCTCTATATTTTGATATAAGGTTTGCTTAGTTTCCATGTCTATAGGTTGAGATTGATGATTTGGGTGGTTGAAGAACATGTTAGGTTTTCATGTTTTAAGGTTCAATCATGTTGGGAATGGTGTTGTAACGTTGTTTCTATGTTTGAAATGATGAAAATCTCTTGAAAATCTTATAGGGACCAATTCGGCTATAAGAGGAAAATTAGGGGAAATTTTGTGAAAATTTGTTTGATGATGGAGATGATTAGAATGGTGTTTTCTAAGTTGAATTATTTTGTTAGACTGAAGAAAACATCATTTTAGGATTATTTTGTGAATCTTGCAATTATGGTGAAATAAGTGAGACATTGGAAAATATTCAAGAAGCATGGTTATGTTGTTTGTTATTATACAAGGATCATGTTGGCATTGAATTTTTTGAAAATTGAGTTGAAATATGAAAGTTTCCAAATTTTAGTTTATAAACCCTAAGAGAGAGAGTTTAGGGTTTAAAGTGAAATTATCAAATTATTGGTTGTAATGTGTAATTTGAGATGAGATTAAAGCTTGGGAAGCATTGTTGTTGCAAAGAAGTATTTGGTTGAAAATGTTAAATTTTCCAACTTGGTATGTACATGTATTAGTAAGGTTGGACATGTACTTAAAGTTGCTTGTGTTATGTTTTTAATGTACATACAGATAACAAGCAAGTTCGAGATCAAACAAGTGAAGAAAGAAGATAAAAAGCGCAACCAAGCTTAGTGAGGCTAGTATAAAGTTTACTTTTGAAAGTTTCAAGGTGAGTGTAATGCATGTATAGCATGATCTTTATATCATTTACCATATATTTGACATAGAAATATGTCAAAGGTTGACACACATCCATGGATCACTAATTATTCTTAGAATGTTATTTGGATATGAAATGTTCAATATATATATATATTTTTTGTTGCCATGTATGATATTATGATTTACATAAATCCCAATGTATGAGGTAGGAAATTAAAAGTATAGTTGGATATCCATAGAGTCATAAACATCTGTTTAATTATTTTAAGCACTTCGGTGCAATATTCATAAATACTCATTGAGGGTATACTCATGCAAGGTTTGGGTATGCGGAAACACTTAGGGTATTAAGCACTACGGTGCAATTTCATTAATACTCAATGAGGGTATACTCATGCAAGTTTTGGGTATACGGAAGCACTTAGGGTGCTAAGCACTATGGTGCAAATAATACACTATACTTAAGTAAGTATAGGGGGGATGACTCGTGTACATAGATTTCCTTAAATCGATACTTGGGCTAAATAAATTGAAAAAACAAGATGAAAAGCTTAAAACTCGATGATAAACATGGCAACGACAATGGTAAGAATCAATGTGATTACCATGTATTATGTTATTATATATGTAACATGTCATATATGCTAGCAAGCATAATATAGTATTGATCATGTGCATTGTTATTTATTTACATTGATACCATGTTAATTTACATTTGAACTACATGTTGTTGCCTCACCAAGTATATGCTTAGCGTATGATGAATTTCATGCATAGGTTTTAAAGGAGTTTTGAGGGAGGAGTAGCCGAGCATCACTATCTCATTTTGGGAGGTATATCTCCATATTCATAGTAATGTTAATGACATCAATCCTTTCTTATGGAAGTATACTAGATGGCAAGTATAATTAGTGGGGTTTGTAACAACCTTTTATCAAATATGGTTGGTTAATAGTTGTTATAATATCGGTGATGAACTTAGTAAGTCCTCTTATGGTTATAAATGATAATGGACTAAGTTTTTAGTAAATATGGATCTTAAGATAAAAAGATTAAAAATCTGTCCAGAATCGTATGCAAAAGCAGTGTGTTTGAAAAATCAGCATAAATTTCAGAATTGGAATTAGACAGTGAATCTTATGTGTATAAACTAGAAATTTTGTCTAGTTTCTTACAAAATTGACGGTGATTAATTTCGAGTTGTTTGTAAAAAGTTATGAATTTTTATTCGATGGAAGGTCAGAAAACAGGGTAGCAGAATTTCAGTATTTTTGGGGCTGTGACGTGAATCCAAGGATTTATTTGAATTTTTGTGTAAGGAGTTTAGGCTAATAATTTATATGGTTAGAAAGCTTAATGAATCTAGTTTAATTATAAAATTTCGGAATGAATTTTTGAAGTCTATAAAAAATTTTAGAATTTTGTTTTGAGTAAAGGCAGTGCAGGCTGCCAGTTTTCTAAGTAAATGAAATTAAGGGTTTAATCTTAGTTGGTAACATCACTGACTCGTATTGGGCAACAAATACGGGAATGAGATGTTACATTAATTGGTATCAGAGCCACAGTTTTAGTCGATTCTGGATAAAAATTGAGTTTAAAAATGAGTGGGAATTTTATACATGCCACTAGAATGTCATAATTACTGATGATTATGTGCAGATCTTCTGATGCTCTATAATTAATATTGCTACTCTATATTAAGAAATTTGTTGAAAATGTGTTCTGTTCAGATGTTGGACCATCAAGGTTCTAGACATGCGTTTGAACAGGAGGTCCGTGTGTAGAGTGGGAGTAACGAGGTAAATTAGAATGTACCTTAGGAGCAATATCAAGGTCAGGCACTGCACAAGGACAATTAGACATGCCGGTTCAGGATCGAGGACTGTTCGTGCAGGCGTTAGATGATATTTTAAATAGGAAGAAACTGGTGTATTTACCAAGGGAGTTGAGAAAGCTGAAGGCATCGAAATTTCAAGGTGATTCGATGTTGACCCGATGTCTGCGGACTTCTGGTTAAATGATATTAAAATTATGTTGGATACTATTCAATGTGATGATTAAGGAAAACTTGAAGGAGTAACATCACTTTTGATGGGACCTGCTCAAATTTGGTGGACCACCATTCTTTGCTCGATTTCTCGAACGAGTTACTTGGGAATTATTTTTACAAGAGTTCCGAACAAGTACGTTGGTGATGTTTTTATCGAGGTTATGAGGACCCAGTTTATGAATCTAAAGCAAGCATACAGATCAGTATATGAGTATGAGTGTGAGTTTAATAAGCTTAGCTGGTTTGCTACAGAGTTCCTTCCGATTGAGAAGCACATAGTTAACAAATTTGTTGGAGGTCTAGATCTGAAATATAAGAAAGTCTTGGTTGCTCTCGATTTGTCTAAATTTCAAGTTGCAATCAACCGAGCCAAAGGAATGGAAAAAGTAGAAGGAAGAAGCATGATAAGAAGGAACAGTCAATCAAGCGACCTGGAGGTCCCAGTGCTTTACCCTGGTCTAAACGTGGTAAAGGATTTCAGCAATAAGGGTCAGCTGGATCAATGTCGTCCGTAAAGAAGAATTTTTCTGCAGGTAAATCCAAGCAAGTTCAAGCTAGAACAAGTGGAGCTAAAGGTGATGGATCTCGGATTCAATCAGAATGCAAGACTTGAGGAAAAAGACACTCTGGTTGATGTTGGTATGCACCCGAAATAGTATGTTATCAATGTGGGAAGCCGGGTCACTTCAAACGTGAATGTCCAGAATTACAAGAAAAGCGATTTGCGGCTGCTTCTCAAAAAAATAAGGGAACCGAGGTTGGAATTTTCATCAAGGTGCATCGGTTGCATCCAACCTAAAAGGCAAAGCTCCTGCTCGTGTATATAATATAAAGACCACGAGGGTATAGATGATCACAATGTGATATCAGGTACGCTTGAACTCTTTGATAGACCTATTTTTGCACTAATTGATGCTGGTTCCAATCATTCATATATTAGTTCTAGAATCATATTAGAAAAAAAATTCCAGTAGAACTAATTATGAGTGAGGTGGTAGCAACCAATCCGTTAGGCTAGAATGCTAAGGCCAACAGAATTTTTCATCAGTGTCCTATTAAAATTCAGAACGTGAATCTCCCCGCTGACCATATGAAATTACCATTTTGTGAGTTTGAAATAATATTGGGGATGGATTGATTATTTGCATATGATGTTGTGGTGGAGTGCCCGATTAAAAAAATTAACTTTAAAGGCACCAGATGGATCACGAATATTATTCGTGGGTGAAAAGCCGAATCATCATAGTGACGTTATTTCGGCTGTTGTTGCAAATGAAATGTTGGTGGATGGCTGTGAAATATATTTAACTCTCGAAAGTGATACCTTGAAGTGGGAGGTGAAAATAGAAGGTATACCTATGGTGCGGGAATTCCCAGATGTATTCCCAAAAGAATTACCGGGATTACCTCCAGATAGAGAGGTAGAATTTGGAATTGATGTATTACCTGGTACAACACCTATATCGATGGCACCGTATTGTATGGCACCTGCTGAACTCAGAGAATTAAAGTCAGAGCTGCAAGAATTATGGAATCGAGGTTTTATACGACCAAGTATCTCACCATGGGGAGCACCCGTGTTATTTGTAAAGAAGAAAGATGGATCGATGAGATTGTGTATTGATTATCTTCAATTTAATAAAGTGACGATAAAGAATAAATATCCATTGCCAAGAATTGATGATTTTTTTTATCAATTAAATGGGGCAGTAGTGTTCTCTAAGATTGATCTTCGATCGGGTTATCACCAATTAAAGTTTAAGGAGCAGGATATTCCAAAGACAGCTTTTAGGACTCGATATGGACATTATGAGTTCGTGGTAATGTCGTTTGGATTAACTAATGCCTCAGCAGCATTTATAGATTTGATGAACTGAATTTTTTAGCCATATCTGGATGAGTTTGTAGTGGTATTCATAGACGATATCCTGGTTTATTCTAAAACCAAGGAGGATCATGATGTTCATCTCAAAATAGTGCTTCAGATTTTGAGGGAGAAGAAGTTATATGCCAAACTATCTAAATGTGAGTTTTGGCTTTCTGAGGTGACGTTTCTTGGACATATAGTATCAGCTGAAGGAACTCGGGTTGATCCTCAGAAGATTCAAGCTATCATGGAGTGGAAACCTCCTAAAAATGTTGCAGAGGTTAGAAGTTTTCTTGGATTGGCAGGATTTTACCGCCAGTTCGTGAAAGATTTCTCGATGATCGCAGCACCTATTACCAAACTACTCAGGAAGAATGTATCTTTTGTGTGGATTAAAGAATGTCAAGAAAGCTTTGAAAGAATGAAGAAAATCTTAATAGAAGCTCCGGTGTTAGTTCAACCTGAACCGGGTAAGAATTTTGTGGTGTATAGTGATGCACCACATATGGTTTGGGTTGTGTATTTATGCAAGACGGGAAAGTGGTGGCTTATGCTTCTAGGTAGCTTAAAACTCGTGAGAAGAATTATCCTACTCATGATTTGGAGTTAGTTGCGGTTGTTTTTGCTCTAAAAATTTGGTGCCACTACTTATATGGTGAAAAATGTTATATTTACACAGACTATAAAAGCTTGAAATATCTTTTAACACAGAATTAGTTGAATCTAAGACAAAGGTGATGGATCGAGTTAATAAAAGATTACATGCAATTATTGACTATCACCTGGAAAGGCTAATGTGGTGGCGGACGCACTTAGCCGAAAGATGTTCTCAGCTCTACGGATATCAAATGCTCAATTGTCAATATTGAATGATGGCGCTTTACTTGCCGAGATGAACATCAGGTCTACTTTGATAGACAAAATAAAAGAATAGCAGGAAAAAGATTAAAATTGTTCAGAGAAAAAGAAGAAAACTGAAAAGGGAGAATCTTAAGACTTCGAAGTGAAGTCCAATGGATGTTTATATTATAAAGGACGTGCTTATATTCCTGAAGATGAGGAATTGAAAAAGGAAATTCTTACAGAAGCACATTATAGTCCTTTAACGATGCACCCGAGAGGAAATAAAATATATCCCGTTTTTGATGGCCAAGAATTTAAAGAGCTATAACAGAATTCGTATCTAAATGCTTAACTTGTCAACAAGTTAAAGTAGAACATAAAGTGCCATCAGGTTACTTCAACCAATTGCTATTCGAAATGGAAATGGGAGAAAGTGACTATGGATTTTGTAACCGGGATTACCATTGACGCCTTGAGTAGGAAAGACTCGATCCGGGTGATTGTGGATCGATTAACCAAATCAACACATTTCCCACTAGTTAGAACATATTTCTCTTTGAGTAAATTTGCAGAGTTGTATATCCGGGAGATTGTTAGACTACATGGAGTCCCTATTTCCATTGTGTCTGACAAAGATCCCAGTTTACTTCTAGATTCTGGAATGCACTACAAAAAGCGTTGGGCACTTTCGATTGCATTTTAGTACTGCCTTCCACCCACAAACCGATGGACAATCGAGAGGACAATTCAGATTTTGGAAGATATGCTTAGAGTATGTATCATTGAGTTTGCAGGCTCGTGAGGAAAGTACTTACCATTGGCTGAATTTGCGTATAACAATAGTTATCAGTCAAGTATTAAAATGGCACAGTATGAAGCTTTATATGGAAGAATATGTCGGACACCATTAAATTGGTTTGAATTGGAAGACCACAAGATTATTAGGTCTGACTTGATTCAAGAAGTAGAAGAAAAAGTGAAGATAATTCAAGATAATCTAAGGGCAGCTTCTGATAGACAAGAAGCTTATTCCGATTCAAAAAGAAAAGACATTGAATACCAAGTGGGAGACAAAGTATTCTTAAAAGCTTCACCATGGAAGAAAATAATGTGATTTGAAAGAAAATGGAAGCTTAGTACCAGATTCATTGGTCCGTATGAAATCTTGAAAAGAGTTGGACCGATGGCGTATCAATTGGATTTACCACCATAAATGAGCAAGATTCATGATGTCTTTCATGTATCTATTATTCGTAAATATATATCGGACTTCACATGTCATTTCACCTACAGAAGTTGAAATGCAACCTGATTTGACATTTAAAGAAGAACCGGTAAAGATTCTAGCTCATGGGGTAAAGAAATTAAAAAACAAGTCGATTCCATTCGTTAAAGTGCTCTGGAAGAATCATAAAGTGGAAGAAGCCACTTGGGAAACTGAAGAGCGAATGGAAACTTAGTATCCGCATTTGTTTAATCCAGGTACTTCGAAAAATTCGAGGACAAATTTTTTTAGGGGGAGAGAATTGTAATATCCCATTATTGGATTAGTGACCAAAACATAAAAAATCAAAAGTTATTGGTTTTAGTTCAGTGACTAAAATGTAAAGTTTAAAAGTTTGGCGACAATAGTGAAAAGTTTAGAAAAGTTTAAGGACCAACATGGTAATTTTACCAATAATTATTTTTATTCCATAAATAAATAGATCATCTAAGGGTGTGGATTGAATATAAAAACTTTGGTTTGATCTGATGTTTCAATTATTGGGAAACTACGGTTAAAGTTTAAAGGTAATTCGGGTAATCGTATGAGCTCGGAATTTTATGAAAAATTGAAGGAAGTCTTAGGAAGACCCGAGGAATATGACATTGAAGTTTTGAGTTGTGTTGGATCGATTTAGATTCAATTTAACATAGTATATGAAATAATGCATAAATGGCATTTTGGAGAATACAAAGATTCATTAATGGCAAAATGGTCATTTTACCCATACTTTTTAATTATAATTGATTTGATGATAAGGTTGAGTATATGTGTTGATTTATAATTGGTCATAACCCAAGGGTGAAATGGTCATTTTACTATGAAGAAAGACTTTTGTTTTAAATTAAAGATTTAATTGCCATTTGGCATTAAAATAAAAGATAGAAAAAAAGCTAGAATTTTGTTCATCTTTCTCTAAAGTTGGACGAAACTCAAGGGGACTAGGTAAGAGGATTTTCAATTCAATTTTTTGCTTAATTTACTTGAATTTTGGCTAGAGACATGAAACAAGAAATTAATATCCCTTGAATTCTCTATATTTTGATATAAGTTTTGCTTAGTTTCCATGTCTCTAGGTTGAGATTGATGATTTGGGTGGTTGAAGAATATGTTAGGTTTTCAAGTTTTAAGGTTCAATCAAGTTGGAAATGGTGTTGTAATGTTGTTTCTATGTTTGAAATGATGAAAATCTCTTTAAAAATCTTATAGGGACCAATTCGACTATAAGAGGAAAATTAGGGGAAATTTTGTGAAAATTTGTTTGATGATGGAGATGATTAGAATGATATTTTCTAAGTTGAATTATGTTTTTGGAATGAAGAAAACATCATTTTAGGACTATTTTGTGAATCTTGCAAAATATGGTGAAATAAGTGAGAAAATGGGAAATATTCAAGAAGCATGGTTATGTTGTTTGTTATGATACAAGGATCATTTTGGCATTGAAATTTTTGAAAATTGAGTTGAAATATGAAAGTTTCCAAATTTTAGTTTATAAACCCTAAGAGAGAGAATTTAGGGTTTAAAGCAAAATTATCAAATTATTGGTTGTAATGTGTAATTTGAGATGAGATTAAAGTTTTGGAAGCATTGTTGTTGCAAAGAAGTATTTGGATGAAAATGTTAAATTTTCCAACTTGGTATGTACATGTATTAGTAAGGTTGGACATGTACTTAAAGTTGCTTGTGTTATGTATTTAATGTAAATACAGATAACAAGCAAGTTCGAGATCAAACAAGTGAAGAAAGAAGGTAAAAATGCAACCAAGGTTAGTGAGGCTAGTATAAAGTTTAATTTTGAAAGTGTCAAGGTTAGTGTAATGAATGTATAGCATGATATTTATATCATTTATCATATATTTGACATAGAAATATGTCAAAGGTTGACACACGTCCATGGATCACTAATTATTTTTAGAATGTTATTTGGATATGAAATGTTCAATATATATATATATTTTTGTTGCCATGTATGATATTATGATTTACATAAATCCCAATGTATGAGATAGGAAATTAAAAGTATAGTTGGATATCCATAGAGTCATAAACATCTGTCTAAATATTTTAAGCACTTGATTGCAATATTCATAAATACTCATTGAGGGTATACTCATGCAAGGTTTGGGTATCTGAAACACTTATGGTGATAAGCACTACGATGCAATTTCATTAAACTTAATGAGGGTATACTCATGCAAGGTTTTGGGGATATGGAAGCACTTAGGGTGCTAAGCATTATGGTGCAAATAATACACTATACTTAAGTAAGTATATAGGGATGACTCATGTACATAGATTTCCTTAAATCGATACATGGGCTAAATAAATTGAAAAAACAAGATGAAAAGCTTAAAACTCGATGATAAACATGGCAACGACAATGGTAAGAATCAATGTTATTACCATGTATTATGTTATTATTTATGTAACATGTCATATATGCTAGCAAGCATAATATAGTAGTGATCATGTGCATTGTTATTTATTTACATTGATACCATGTTAATTTACATTTGAACTACATGTTGTTGCCTCATTAAGTATATGCTTAGCGTATGATGAATTTCATGCATAGGTTTTAAAGGAGTTTTGAGGGAGGAGTAGCCAAGCATCACTATCTCATTTTGGGAGGTATATCTCCATATTCATAGTAATGTTAATGACATCAATCCTTTCTTATGGAAGTATACTAGATGGCATGTATAATTAGTGGGGTTTGTAACAACCTTTTTATCAAATATGGTTGGTTAATAGTTGTTATAATATCGGTGATGAACTTAGTAAGTCCTCTTATGGTTATAAATGATAATGGACTAAGTTTTTAGTAAATATGGATCTTAAGATAAAAAGATTAAAAATCTGTCCAGAATCGTATGCAAAAGCAGTGTGTTTGAAAAATCAGCATAAATTTCAGAATTGGAATTAGACAGTTAATCTTATGTGTATAAACTAGAAATTTTGTCTAGTTTCTTAAAAAATTGACGGTGATTAATTTCGAGTTGTTTGTAAAAAGTTATGAATTTTTATTCGATGGAAGGTCAGAAAACAGGGTAGCAGAATTTCAGTATTTTTGGGGCTGTGACGTGAATCCAAGGATTTATTTGAATTTTTGTGTAAGGAGTTTAGGCTAATAATTTATATGGTTAGAAAGCTTAATGAATCTAGTTTAATTATAAAATTTCGGAATGAATTTTTGAAGTCTATAAAAATTTTAGAATTTTGTTTTGAGTAAAGGCAATGCAGGCTGCCAGTTTTCTAAGTAAATGAAATTAAGGGTTTAATCTTAGTTGGTAACATCACTGACTCGTATTGGGCAACAAATACGGGAATGAGATGTTACATTAATTGGTATCAGAGCCACAGTTTTAGTCGATTCTGGATAAAAATTGAGTTTAAAAATGAGTGGGAATTTTATACATGCCACTAGAATGTCATAATTACTGATGATTATGTGCAGATCTTCTGATGCTCTATAATTAATATTGCTACTCTATATTAAGAAATTTGTTGAAAATGTGTTCTGTTCAGATGTTGGACCATCAAGGTTCTAGACATGCGTTTGAACAGGAGGTCCGTGTGTAGAGTGGGAGTAACGAGGTAAATTAGAATGTACCTTAGGAGCAATATCAAGGTCAGGCACCTGCACAAGGACAATTAGACATGCCGGTTCAGGATCGAGGACTGTTCGTGCAGGCGTTAGATGATATTTTAAATAGGAAGAAACTGGTGTATTTACCAAGGGAGTTGAGAAAGCTGAAGGCATCGAAATTTCAAGGTGATTCTGATGTTGACCCGATGTCTGCGGACTTCTGGTTAAATGATATTAAAATTATGTTGGATACTATTCAATGTGATGATTAAGGAAAACTTGAAGGAGTAACATCACTTTTGATGGGACCTGCTCAAATTTGGTGGACCACCATTACTGCTCAGATTCCTCAGGAACGAGTTACTTGGGAATTATTTTTACAAGAGTTCCGGAACAAGTACGTTGGTGATGTTTTTATCGAGGTTATGAGGACCCAGTTTATGAATCTAAAGCAAGCATACAGATCAGTATATGAGTATGAGTGTGAGTTTAATAAGCTTAGCTGGTTTGCTACAGAGTTCCTTCCGATTGAGAAGCACATAGTTAACAAATTTGTTGGAGGTCTAGATCTGAAATATAAGAAAGTCTTGGTTGCTCTCGATTTGTCTAAATTTCAAGTTGCAGTCAACCGAGCCAAAGGAATGGAAAAAGTAGAGAAGGAAGAAGCTTATGATAAGAAGGAACAGTCAATCAAGCGACCTGGAGGTCCCAGTGCTTTACCCTGGTCTAAACGTGGTAAAGGATTTCAGCAATAAGGGTCAGCTGGATCAATGTCGTCCGTAAAGAAGAATTTTTCTGCAGGTAAATCCAAGCAAGTTCAAGCTAGAACAAGTGGAGCTAAAGGTGATGGATCTCGGATTCAATCAGAATGCAAGACTTGAGGAAAAAGACACTCTGGTTGATGTTGGTATGCACCCGAAATAGTATGTTATCAATGTGGGAAGCCGGGTCACTTCAAACGTGAATGTCCAGAATTACAAGAAAAGCGATTTGCGGCTGCTTCTCAAAAAAATAAAGGGAACCGAGGTTGGAATTTTCATCAAGGTGCATCAGAAGTTGCATCCAACCTAAAAGGCAAAGCTCCTGCTCGTGTATATAATATAAAGACCACGAGGGTATAGATGATCACAATGTGATATCAGGTACGCTTGAACTCTTTGATAGACCTATTTTTGCACTAATTGATGCTGGTTCCAATCATTCATATATTAGTTCTAGAATCATATTAGAAAAAAAATTCCAGTAGAACTAATTATGAGTGAGGTGGTAGCAACCAATCCGTTAGGCTAGAATGCTAAGGCCAACAGAATTTTTCATCAGTGTCCTATTAAAATTCAGAACGTGAATCTCCCCGCTGACCATATGAAATTACCATTTTGTGAGTTTGAAATAATATTGGGGATGGATTGATTATTTGCATATGATGTTGTGGTGGAGTGCCGATTAAAAAAATTAACTTTAAAGGCACCAGATGGATCACGAATATTATTCGTGGGTGAAAAGCCGAATCATCATAGTGACGTTATTTCGGCTGTTGTTGCAAATGAAATGTTGGTGGATGGCTGTGAAATATATTTAACTCTCGAAAGTGATACCTTGAAGTGGGAGGTGAAAATAGAAGGTATACCTATGGTGCGGGAATTCCCAGATGTATTCCCAAAAGAATTACCGGGATTACCTCCAGATAGAGAGGTAGAATTTGGAATTGATGTATTACCTGGTACAACACCTATATCGATGGCACCGTATTGTATGGCACCTGCTGAACTCAGAGAATTAAAGTCAGAGCTGCAAGAATTATGGAATCGAGGTTTTATACGACCAAGTATCTCACCATGGGGAGCACCCGTGTTATTTGTAAAGAAGAAAGATGGATCGATGAGATTGTGTATTGATTATCTTCAATTTAATAAAGTGACGATAAAGAATAAATATCCATTGCCAAGAATTGATGATTTTTTTTATCAATTAAATGGGGCAGTAGTGTTCTCTAAGATTGATCTTCGATCGGGTTATCACCAATTAAAGTTTAAGGAGCAGGATATTCCAAAGACAGCTTTTAGGACTCGATATGGACATTATGAGTTCGTGGTAATGTCGTTTGGATTAACTAATGCCTCAGCAGCATTTATAGATTTGATGAACTGAATTTTTTAGCCATATCTGGATGAGTTTGTAGTGGTATTCATAGATTTATATCCTGGTTTATTCTAAAACCAAGGAGGATCATGATGTTCATCTCAAAATAGTGCTTCAGATTTTGAGGGAGAAGAAGTTATATGCC
Source organism: Hibiscus mutabilis (assembly GCA_019671005.1). Taxonomy (NCBI): domain Eukaryota; kingdom Viridiplantae; phylum Streptophyta; class Magnoliopsida; order Malvales; family Malvaceae; genus Hibiscus; species Hibiscus mutabilis. The sequence continues at coordinate 16,017,812 of CM033739.1, read as the reverse complement.
AAACTATCTAAATGTGAGTTTTGGCTTTCTGAGGTGACGTTTCTTGGACATATAGTATCAGCTGAAGGAACTCGGGTTGATCCTCAGAAGATTCAAGCTATCATGGAGTGGAAACCTCCTAAAAATGTTGCAGAGGTTAGAAGTTTTCTTGGATTGGCGTGGATTTTACCGCATTCGTGAAAGATTTCTCGATGATCGCAAAGACCTATTACCAAACTACTCAGAAGAATGTATCTTTTGTGTGGATTAAAGAATGTCAAGAAAGCTTTGAAAGAATGAAGAAAATCTTAATAGAAGCTCGGTGTTAGTTCAACCTGAACCGGGTAAGAATTTTGTGGTGTATAGTGATGCACCACATATGGTTTGGGTTGTGTATTTATGCAAGACGGGAAAGTGGTGGCTTATGCTTCTAGGTAGCTTAAAACTCGTGAGAAGAATTATCCTACTCATGATTTGGAGTTAGTTGCGGTTGTTTTTGCTCTAAAAATTTGGTGCCACTACTTATATGGTGAAAAATGTTATATTTACACAGACTATAAAAGCTTGAAATATCTTTTAACACACGAATTAGTTGAATCTAAGACAAAGGTGATGGATCGAGTTAATAAAAGATTACATGCAATTATTGACTATCACCCGAAAGGCTAATGTGGTGGCGGACGCACTTAGCGAAAAAGATGTTCTCACTCTACGGATATCAAATGCTCAATTGTCAATATTGAATGATGGCGCTTTACTTGCCGAGATGAACATCAGGTCTACTTTGATAGACAAAATAAAAGAATAGCAGGAAAAAGATTAAAATTGTTCAGAGAAAAAGAAGAAAACTGAAAAGGGAGAATCTTAAGACTTCGAAGTGAAGTCCAATGGATGTTTATATTATAAAGGACGTGCTTATATTCCTGAAGATGAGGAATTGAAAAAGGAAATTCTTACAGAAGCACATTATAGTCCTTTAACGATGCACCCGAGAGGAAATAAAATATATCCCGTTTTTGATGGCCAAGAATTTAAAGAGCTATAACAGAATTCGTATCTAAATGCTTAACTTGTCAACAAGTTAAAGTAGAACATAAAGTGCCATCAGGGTTACTTCAACCAATTGCTATTCCAGAATGGAAATGGGAGAAAGTGACTATGGATTTTGTAACCGGATTACCATTGACGCCGAGTAGGAAAGACTCGATCTGGGTGATTGTGGATCGATTAACCAAATCAACACATTTCCCACTAGTTAGAACATATTTCTCTTTGAGTAAATTTGCAGAGTTGTATATCCGGGAGATTGTTAGACTACATGGAGTCCCTATTTCCATTGTGTCTGACAAAGATCCCAGTTTACTTCTAGATTCTGGAATGCACTACAAAAAGCGTTGGGCACTCGATTGCATTTTAGTACTGCCTTCCACCCACAAACTGATGGACAATCAGAGAGGACAATTCAGATTTTGGAAGATATGCTTAGAGTATGTATCATTGAGTTTGCAGGCTCGTGAGGAAAGTACTTACCATTGGCTGAATTTGCGTATAACAATAGTTATCAGTCAAGTATTAAAATGGCACAGTATGAAGCTTTATATGGAAGAATATGTCGGACACCATTAAATTGGTTTGAATTGGAAGACCACAAGATTATTAGGTCTGACTTGATTCAAGAAGTAGAAGAAAAAGTGAAGATAATTCAAGATAATCTAAGGGCAGCTTCTGATAGACAAGAAGCTTATTCCGATTCAAAAAGAAAAGACATTGAATACCAAGTGGGAGACAAAGTATTCTTAAAAGCTTCACCATGGAAGAAAATAATGTGATTTGAAAGAAAATGGAAGCTTAGTACCAGATTCATTGGTCCGTATGAAATCTTGAAAAGAGTTGGACCGATGGCGTATCAATTGGATTTACCACCATAAATGAGCAAGATTCATGATGTCTTTCATGTATCTATTATTCATAAATATATATCGGACTTCACATGTCATTTCACCTACGGAAGTTGAAATGCAACCTGATTTGACATTTAAAGAAGAACCGTAAAAGATTCTAGCTCATGGGGTAAAGAAATTAAAAACAAGTCGATTCCATTCGTTAAAGTGCTCGAAGAATCATAAAGTGGAAGAAGCCACTTGGGAAATCAAGAGCGAATGGAAACTTAGTATCCGCATTTGTTTAATCCAGTACTTGAAAAATTCGAGGACAAATTTTTTTAGGGAGAGAATTGTAATATCCCATTATTGGATTAGTGACCAAAACATAAAAAATCAAAAGTTATTGGTTTTAGTTCAGTGACTAAAATGTAAAGTTTAAAAGTTTGGCGACAATAGTGAAAAGTTTAGAAAAGTTTAAGGACCAACATGGTAATTTTACCAATAATTATTTTTATTCCATAAATAAATAGATCATCTAAGGGTGTGGATTGAATATAAAAACTTTGGTTTGATCTGATGTTTCAATTATTGGGAAACTACGGTTAAAGTTTAAAGGTAATTCGGGTAATCGTATGAGCTCGGAATTTTATGAAAAATTGAAGGAAGTCTTAGGAAGACCCGAGGAATATGACATTGAAGTTTTGAGTTGTGTTGGATCGATTTAGATTCAATTTAACATAGTATATGAAATAATGCATAAATGGCATTTTGGAGAATACAAAGATTCATTAATGGCAAAATGGTCATTTTACCCATACTTTTTAATTATAATTGATTTGATGATAAGGTTGAGTATATGTGTTGATTTATAATTGGTCATAACCCAAGGGTGAAATGGTCATTTTACTATGAAGAAAGACTTTTGTTTTAAATTAAAGATTTAATTGCCATTTGGCATTAAAATAAAAGATAGAAAAAAAGCTAGAATTTTGTTCATCTTTCTCTAAAGTTGGACGAAACTCAAGGGGACTAGGTAAGAGGATTTTCAATTCAATTTTTTGCTTAATTTACTTGAATTTTGGCTAGAGACATGAAACAAGAAATTAATATCCCTTGAATTCTCTATATTTTGATATAAGTTTTGCTTAGTTTCCATGTCTCTAGGTTGAGATTGATGATTTGGGTGGTTGAAGAATATGTTAGGTTTTCAAGTTTTAAGGTTCAATCAAGTTGGAAATGGTGTTGTAATGTTGTTTCTATGCTTGAAATGATGAAAATCTCTTTAAAATCTTATAGGGACCAATTCGACTATAAGAGGAAAATTAGGGGAAATTTTGTGAAAATTTGTTTGATGATGGAGATGATTAGAATGATATTTTCTAAGTTGAATTATGTTTTTGGAATGAAGAAAACATCATTTTAGGACTATTTTGTGAATCTTGCAAATATGGTGAAATAAGTGAGAAAATGGGAAATATTCAAGAAGCATGGTTATGTTGTTTGTTATGATACAAGGATCATTTTGGCATTGAAATTTTTGAAAATTGAGTTGAAATATGAAAGTTTCCAAATTTTAGTTTATAAACCCTAAGAGAGAGAATTTAGGGTTTAAAGCAAAATTATCAAATTATTGGTTGTAATGTGTAATTTGAGATGAGATTAAAGTTTTGGAAGCATTGTTGTTGCAAAGAAGTATTTGGATGAAAATGTTAAATTTTCCAACTTGGTATGTACATGTATTAGTAAGGTTGGACATGTACTTAAAGTTGCTTGTGTTATGTATTTAATGTAAATACAGATAACAAGCAAGTTCGAGATCAAACAAGTGAAGAAAGAAGGTAAAAAATGCAACCAAGGTTAGTGAGGCTAGTATAAAGTTTAATTTTGAAAGTGTCAAGGTTAGTGTAATGAATGTATAGCATGATATTTATATCATTTATCATATATTTGACATAGAAATATGTCAAAGGTTGACACACGTGCATGGATCACTAATTATTTTTAGAATGTTATTTGGATATGAAATGTTCAATATATACATATATTGTTGCCATGTATGATATTATGATTTACATAAAGCCCAATGTATGAGATAGGAAATTAAAAGTATAGTTGGATATCCATAGAGTCATAAACATCTGTCTAAATATTTTAAGCACTTCGGTGCAATATTCATAAATACTCATTGAGGGTATACTCATGCAAGGTTTGGGTATACGGAAACACTTATGGTGATAAGCACTACGATGCAATTTCATTAAACTTAATGAGGGTATACTCATGCAAGGTTTGGGGATATGGAAGCACTTAGGGTGCTAAGCATTGCGGTGCAAATAATACACTATACTTAAGTAAGTATAGGGGGGATGACTCATGTACATAGATTTCCTTAAATCGATACATGGGCTAAATAAATTGAAAAAACAAGATGAAAAGCTTAAAACTCGATGATAAACCTGGCAACGGCAATGGTAAGAATCAAAGTTATTACCATGTATTACGTTATTATTTATGTAACATGTCATATATGCTTGCAAGCATAATATAGTAGTGATCATGTGCATTGTTATTTATTTACATTGATACCATGTTAATTTACATTTGAACTACATGTTGTTGCCTCATTAAGTATATGCTTAGCGTATGATGAATTTCATGCGTAGGTTTTAAAGGAGTTTTGAGGGAGGAGTAGCCAAGCATCACTATCTCATTTTGGGAGGTATATCTCCATATTCATAGTAATGTTACTGACATCCATCCTTTCTTTTCGAAGTATACTAGATGGCATGTATAATTAGTGGGGTTTGTAATAACTTTTTATCAAATATGGTTGGTTAATAGTTGTTATGATATGGGTGATGAACTTAGTAAGTCCTCTTATGGTTATAAATGATAATGGACTAAGTTTTTAGTAAATATGGGTCCTAAGATAAAAAGATTAAAAATCTGTCCAGAATCGTATGCAAAAGCAGCGTGTTTGAAAAATCAGCATAAATTCCACAATTGGAATTAGACAGTTAATCTTATATGTATGAACTAGAAATTTTGTCTAGTTTCTTAAAAAATTGACGGTGATTAATTTCGAGTTGTATGTAAAAAGTTATGAATTTTTATTCGATGGAAGGTCAGAAAACAGGGTAGCAGAATTTCAGTATTTTTGGGGCTGTGACGTGAATTCAAGGATTTATTTGAATTTTTGTGTAAGGAGTTTAGGCTAATAATTTATATGGTTAGAAAGCTTAATGAATATAGTTTAATTAGAAAATTTCGGAATGAATTTATGAATTTTTTTTGAGTAAAGGCAATGCAGGCTGCCAGGTTCCTAAGTAAAAGAAATTAAGGGTTTAATCTTAGTCGGTAACATCACTAACTCATATTTGGCAAAGAATACGGGAAAGAGATGTTACATCCATGAAAGCAGCCGGTGCATTGGTCAAACCAAACGGCATCACCAAAAACTCATAATGCCCGTACCTCGTACGAAAAGCTGTCTTGGGCACATCTACAACCTTCACCTTCAACTGATAGTACCCAGACCTCAAATCTATCTTAGAAAACACCGAGGTACCCCTGAACTGATGAAACAAATCATCTATCCACGGTAAATGATACTTATTCTTTATCATCAATTTATTCAGTTGCCGATAGTCTATACACATCCGTACGTACCATCCTTCTTCTTTACAAACAACACCGGTGCACCCTACGGTGAAATACTAGGTTTAATAAAACCTCGATCAAGCAACTCCTGCAGTTGCGTCTTCAACTCCTTTAACTCCTTTGGTGCCATGTGATACAGAGAAATGGACACTAGTGTCGTATCCGCAAAGATCTCGATGCCAAACTCAACCTCACGATCTGCTGGCAACCCCAGCAACTCGTCCGGAAAAACACTCAGAAACTCACATACGGTGTGAATATTTTGCACCTTCAACTCTTTTGCACCAGGATTCATAACATAGGCCAAGAAAGCCTAACATCTAGAATCCATTATTCGACTCACTTCCAAAGCCGAAATAGCATTAGACAAAAACCTAGCATTCTCACCAACAACTACCACCTCAAAATCATCTGATAATCTCAAGGATATCCGTTTGGTCTCAAAATCCACCACAGCCCTGTGTTCAATTAACAAAACCATGGAATGGAAACTCCATCAACTCCACGGCAAACTCATGTCCCTGAACCATAAGCGGACACCTACGATACAAACTCTTAACCATGACTGTCTCCCCAAGAGAACTAGTCACTCTAACGCCCACATTAACAATTTCAACAGGCATATCAAGCAACAGTGCATGCTCACTCAAGATGTATGAATGGGTAGAACCATAATCAACCAACGAATACAACGGAAAAGAATGTAAAAAAATGTACCTGCAATCACATTGATGTCATTACGACCTTCTCGGTGCACATACACCTTAGTCGGTCCACCTCCCTTAGGCTGGATAGCAACGGTATGAGCCATAGTCCTCTGCCCACCATCTCTACGCTGAAACGGTCCACGACCAGGACCACAGCGTCTATGTGGAGCAACAACAGGTGCAACACCTTGCCCACCTCTAGCCAACAAAGGAGAATCACATCTCAGATGGTTTCCAGACCCACAACTCCAACAAGCATTGGCCACAACAGGCTCAGGGGCCTCACTCTCCCTGGCCAAACGCGGACAATCTCACCTTAAATGATCTCTGGATCCAAAAAACCAATAGGTGTTAAACGAAGCTCTAACCTGGGCACCCTGCCCCTGGACTCCATGTCCAACAACACCTCTGCCATACCTCGACTCCGGGCGAAACCTCCGTTCGTGGTGTCTATTGGCTTGAGCATCGCTAATACTAGAATCAGCCGCTCTCTTGCTAGAGCTAAAGCCTCGAAACCCATAAGCCATACATAGATTATGCTTAACATCCTTAGCTTGTGAAACCAACATATCAAAATATGTGTAATCAATAGCAAGCATATATGTCTTAACCTCTTGCACAAGCCCATAGCAGAAACGATCACATCGCGTACGCTCGTCAGGAACTAACTCAGGTGCATACTGGCTCAACCTTACAAACTGCAGGTCTTCCTCAGCAACAGACGTACTGCCCTGCACCAAAGCCATAAACTCACGCTTCCTATCGTCTTGATATCGAACTCCTAGATAATTCTTTTGGAAAGCACCACAAAAGAACTCCCAGGTTACATCCTCGATCATCATACCAGATATTGTTGTAGTCCGCCATGTATAGGTATTACCTGATAATAGGGACATAACACAATCCAGCTTACGGGCATCAGAATAACCCATCTGGCCCAGTATCCTCTCAGTACCAGCCAACCATCCCTTATAAGCCTCAGATGACAAACCTCATAATTCAACTCTGCCTAAACTGTGAAGACGCTCTAGCGGCAAACCCGTCCCAACTACTGGTGGTGCCGATACATGAATACCTACAACTGCTTCTTGAAAAGCACCGGTCATGGCCTGTATCAATGGTGCCATATCACCCATCCCTGGCCCAGCTGACGCAGGTGGTACTTTCTCCACTACCTCAGGTGGAATAGGTGGGGGCAGTGGTAACCCTCCAGGAGGTATAACAGTCTCCTCGATTTCCTACCCAATGGCAGCAGCAATCATACCATATCGCAACTCTCTCATCGGTCCCATCGTGCTAACAATATATCTAAGGCATGATAATCATTCAAATACAAAACAATTAGGCCAGCTTTAACCAATGATCCAATACTTCCATTTTAAAATCATTACATTTTAGACTATAATAATAAGGTAATGGTTTCCCATATTTCCCTCCCAACATGGCATACAACAACCATCGTACATATTACAATCACCATGCATATCAGATATCAAATAAAAACTCACAATAGCATCACAACAATCAAACCAACTCCCAAATATTGTAAACCTGGCTCTGATACCACCAAATGTAACCCCCTCGACCCGACCTAGTCGCAAGACTGAACCGAGCGAGCTACATTAGGTTTATAGAAGTAAACCATAAGAATTAAACCCAAAAACTAACCATTTTTTCTCTTTTATCTTATCTAGATGCAAAATTGTTATCCTACAAGTACATACTGATTTCTGGTGAAAACCCAAATCAGTCAGGCGTCGAATTGGCATCCAATTGATCACAAATGCAATTTAGGGACCAAATTGCAAATTTAAAAAACTATAGGGTCATAACTCATTTTTATATTATCAATCTTTAATTAAGCAGGCTTTATGCTCACATGTTAAAAATCAAGTCAAAAAGACCATCTAAGCTCATATAATTGCATCCACAACATTTAGGGACCAAAGCGTAAGAAAATAGAACTTCAGAAGATTCCAAAACTAATTTACCTACCACCGTACCGGTACGACAATGGGTGTTTCGTTACGCCTTCTTTGATTTTAAACCCAAAATTCCAGTAGCCGATTTTTGTTCTAATACGCCCCCGCATATTGAAGCGTCCTTCATGAAAACGTTATACCGTATAGAAATGCCTCCCCGAGTATCTAAACACTGGCCAAATTTTCCTAGGCCCGTACCAAAATAGTTGCCCGCGTACCGGTACGCTAAGCCTAGATTGGGTTACTCATACCGAAATAGGAACACCCATACTTGTACGTCTGGTCCTGAAATGTCCACTTTTGCTGGGTTAACATGATTTTGATCACTTCAAAACAACCTAACATGCCCCTAACAAATATCCAACATATTCAAGAATCAAACCACACCAAGACAACCTAACTTCAACATCAATTCATGGTATTATACCTCAAAAGGAAATCTAGGGGCATGCTTCCTTGAAAACCAATCAAGCAAAGCACGAAACTTTAAACCATCACCACAAACAGTCATTAATGGCCATTTACAAACCAAGAGCAACAAAACAAACTTGCTCAAACAAGGAGTTTAACAAACACATCCCAAAATAACAACGGTACCCCCATTGCCTTATTATTTATAATTTATACCAAAAACATACTTTGGTGAACAAGTCTTGTTGTGATCCCTTGTTTCTCGAGCCTTCCAAGCTTTTAAATCTCTACATTGATGGACAAAGAGAGCGCAAGCATGCTAGGCTTAGTGAGGAGTGCTCGAAACAACACACCAACAATGCATTAAAACCATTTCTCAACATTATATTGAAATCTCATTTCAAACATCCTTTTAGAACATTATCACACCTTAAAAACCATGCACTTAACATCTTTTAAAACCAGCATATTAAACCATATGCAACAAGTATCATTAATCAACAACAAATCTCATTTCTCAACCTCAATTTAAGCATTCCCATGCATAACAACCACATGCAAAGCTTAATGAGTAAACATTTATAAATCACATTATACAACATAAACCTTTCAATGAAACATCAACAATTATATTGGCTCGCAAGTTATCATTAACCAAGTTCCTTTGCTGAAATAGTTCAACAGATACACGCAAGCCATCTCAACCGGAATTTCGATACAATTACAATCGCGGTACCTAAACAACCGGGTACACTTTCAACCCACGGGGTCACCAACCACTTACCTCGGTTAGATGCTTATTCCACTAACAAGAGTATACGGTACTGTATAACCCCTCTATCGTTAGGGTACTTGGATGGTGTTTTCGATACACGAATCTAAACCCCTCAACATCCAAGGCGACTTATTATAGTGCACTATCAATCCTATGGACGACCAACTATATCCGATAACAATTTTAAAACCACATCACTTGCCAATATAATTAACCATTTACCATATACCTCACTATTTTCAACAAGCATTAACCAAACCAATTTTCCAAAGCAACAACCATGCTTTAAAACAAAAGTATAAACCATAAACTTACAAGGATCACTTACCATGTGCATCCTTCAGCATTTCATGCTTAAAAACAGTATTTCACATACTTTAAAACATGCTTTAACAGTAGGTATTATACAAATCAAAACTAGTGCATTAAACCATATCATACTAGCACAATCGAGAGAGAAAACCACTTTATACTTACTTTTGAGTTTAAACCAGCATATCAAGCTATGTTTAAACCTCCCATAAACCACCTTTAAAACATTCCAAAGCTAGAATACATGTTCTTACTCACCGATACGCGAAATCTCGATTCGCCGATGCAAAGGCAAGCGTCTGATGCCTCCAAAGCTTCACCGAGCACTACCGGATCTACCTCTCTTGTTTTAATCACTTTAAAATAGAGTATTAATGCATCTCAATGCATTCAAAACACTGCAACAACAAATCCTCACGGATTCCACAATCCTCTCAAAATTAACCAACCACAACACCCAAAATCATCATCTACTCCTTTCCAAACACAACACAGCCACAATCTAACACTTCCATAATCATCAATTAACACTCAAAAATAGGATTAATTCATCCAAATACTTCAGCAACTACACAGCCACCACAACTGCACAAAAACACAAATCTAACTACCTAAGCAACTAGGGATTCAAGAGTTTTGGGATTCCATTGTTAAAAACAACTTATAAACATAATAATACATCCAAAATATGATTAAAATCAATCTTCAACACTAGAAAACATATTCAATACGGATCTTTCACTATTTCATCAAATTCACCCAATTAAATCAATTAATTCAACATAAAAACACAAAATCAGATTATAAATCATAAATCAAGGTAAAACACTTGGGAATATCAATAAAGAACCATTCAATAGAGGAGATCACAGACCTTACCCCCATTGTGTGATCTCTCCCTCAATTGGCTTGTTTAAAGATAAGAAAACACAAGATTTCAACGAGATTTTGTAAATCAAAGTTAAAGAATCAATTACAAATCAATAATCTGACTAAAATGATCTCTCACCTCTGATTTTTAGTGAAAACTTGAGTGTTTGGTAGAAGAGAAGAGAGAAATGTTGAGAGAAAAGTTACGTCAATTTTCTTGAAAATGATAACTAACTTTTTAATAACCAAATTCCCTTTTAATTAACTTTTAAAACACATGTTAAAAAGACTTAATTGATAGGAGAAAGCACCAGCTAAAACTTGGTAAAATAGCTCCTTAAGGATTCTAAAAATTTGATCCTTTTTATTTTAGTCACCTTTAAAAACCAGTTTTCAAAAATTGCATTTTGGTCACTAACCAAAATGTCACACTTCCAAAACCCATTTTCCAATTTTTTTCACCAATATTAACCATATATTAAAATATAATTTTTATCCATTTTTCCATATTTTTATCTTACCAAAAATATTTACTCCTAAATTCAACTCGAATCCCTCATCCAGTCCACTAGACCGTCTAACAAGCCACAAAACTGCTAGGCCCAAAATTGGTGTGTTACATTAAGCTTTCCCATGCATACTACCAATGCAATGCTTCAAGAGTAAAACATTTTCAAGTCACATTAAACAACCTAATCCATCTCATGATACAAAAACAATTATATTGGCTTCCAAGTGATCATTTACCAAGTTCCATTTACCAAAACGTAACATCGGATACACGGATTCAACAAGTGTTCCCACAACAGTTAACAAACAATCTACCGATAACACAAAGTTCACACACCAGAGTATTCAGTATACATAAACCCCTCCACCGTTCTAACACTCGTGGTGGAGTATTCAGTACTCATAAGCCCCTCAACACAACTCATCAGTATGATGTTTAATCCACTAATGGGAGTCTATGGCACCATACAACCCACTAATTGGATGTTTTAGATCTTGAAAATAAAGAAATTCAATAAGGTTTTGCAAAGAAAAATTAAGGAATCCATTAAGAACCAAAAACTTAAGAAATCAAGAGTGTTACCTCAGATTTTGGATCAAAAAATGAGTCTTTGGCTGAAGAACTTAGAGAAAAGTTTGGGCGAAAATTATGTAACTTTTTTATTTTAAGAAAATATCAACCTTTTAGTTAATTCCCTTTTAATTACCCACTTAAAACACTTTTAAAATAATCCTAATTGAGAGGAAAACCTTATATTAAAGTTTGGTAAAATAGCTCCTTAAAGATTCTAAGTTGACCCTTTTTCAAAATATTCACTAAAAATAGTTTTCAATCTTTACATTTTGGTCACTAGCCAAAAATGTCCAAATTCCAAAATCCATTTTCCAAAATTGACTTTACAAAAAATATCCATATATTAAATAATGATTTTTATATATTTCCCTATATTTTTCTTGTACCAAATTATTTGTTTCGATTTTAATCCCGAATCTGACTCGAATCTCTAATTCCTGGTCTACTAGACTGTCTAAACCATTATGAAAACTCCTAGGCCCAAAATCGGGGGCGCTACATATTGTCTCCACGGGGATTAGTTTGGGACACTTTGCTTATGTTATTGCACTGTAAAAGAAATAAATTGATGGTGATAGATAATGATAAGTAAAATAAACTAAGTGTAAAAGAATGTAAATAAATAGAAGAGTAAATCAATAAGAGAGAATAAATTGGTTTATTGTAATTAATGGTGTGTTTGCCGGATAAATTGTTGGACAAGTAATTACTATGGCAAGTGATTGTTGTGGCAAGTAATTGTCGTGGCAAGCAATTGTTGTGGCAAGTGATTTCCCTTCAATATTCGGTGGAGTGTTATTCAATGCCCTCCAGTTATCCCTAACTGAAGAACTGATGAATGTGCAAACTTTGGTGATACATCCCTGAGTTAACCTTGGGTGGACAACATTCATCTTCTAACTCTTCTTATCTGCTGAAGTTCATTCCTTATTCCTAAGGTGAATCAGTTCCCACCAACGATTGTTTAAATGGAAACCATATCCAATCATTTCATGAATCTAGATTTCCCGAGTCTAGATAAATGAATGCACTCAAGTTCCTTTCCCAAGTTTCTTTGAAGCAAAATTAAGAAGCAAGAATGGATAAACAATGAATATATAGAATTAAAAACCAAAACAAATCATTCATCTCTACACACTATAAAACCCAATAACCCAAGCCAAATAATCTAGTTCATGGCTCGGTTAAAAGAAAATAGTAATGGATAAAACCCAGACATGGGTGGATCATATGATACAAGATAAAAGGAAATTGAGAAGATGAATTCATCCAATCTGTGTTAATGGTTGTGCGCAAATCCCTATCTTTGATATGATCTCTCTCTCTAACGATTGAGTCTCCCGATTTGTTGTTGCAATCTCCTCAAATAGTTGAGGAAAATGAGTTTAAATGCGTGTGTAATTCGTGGGATTTGATCTCTAGCTGACTCAAATTTTGAATTTGAATCTGGGTAACTATCCATTGCATTTGTATTAATTCCTGGAGATAATAGTTTCTCGCAACTTGCCAGAGCATTATTCGGCAAGTGGTTTGGCAATTCATTGAATTGCCAGGGCATCCTTCGGTAAGTGACTCAACAACTCATCCTGCACAAAATAAAGAAAAAACAACAATGATTTCTCTACAAAATCTATCAAAACATAGGGCCAAGCCTAATAGACGGAGAAACTATGAAACTATGCATGAATGGCTAAGAATGCAACTAAAATGGGCCTAAGTCTAAAAATAATATGAGTAAAAAGGGTAGAAAATATAGTGCCTTTTTCACACTTAACATACCACCAAACTCGAACTATTGCTTTTCCACAAGTAATGTTGTCAATAAAATTTACCTGCCTAGGCATTCACCACAAAACATGCTTCAAACCTGACTTCAATCCTTAGAACCGTGGCAACAAAGAATTGATTACCTTTTGACCTTTGGAAAGCACATAAAATTACTCAAAATAAAACTGCAATACTAGTGAAAATGTGTGTGCATAGTTGTGTACAAGTTAATCAATAGGATCCAAACAAATCTTATTTTTATTAGCTTGACAAGGCAGTTAATTCAACTAGAGCCAGTTATGCACCTCTAGCTATTTCTATCATTTTTTCAACTAGATCTAGACAGGCACCTCTAGCAATTCTAATGCTAGAGCCAAATGGTCAGCTCTAGCAATCAATTATCATTATTCGTTTTTTATAGCTAGAGCTAGATAGGCACCTCTAGCATAGATTTTTCCAATTTTTAATAACCTAAAATTTACTAGGTCTCCCTCGGTTAACAAGTCACAGCAGTGTGAATATAAGTAGCAACATAGAAAAATTCCAAGTAAATTTCATGCCAATCCTAAAATCTAAGATTTTCTCATCTAAGTGTAGTGGCAAAATTCATCATAGGATATCACATCAAGTCTCGACAATTTTATCAGGCAATTGTCATGGCAAGAACATATGCAAACTAACATGAGACAGATAAAATAAATGCAAATGAACATGAGACAAGCAAAAACAAACCCCCAAACTCGAGAGAAGCATTGTCATAATGAATGCAAAACAAAACAAAGCAAAATAAAATAAATCCAAATGCAAATGAGCTAATCGGAGAGGTCATCACCTCAAAGACGTAGTTTTCTTTTGGTCGTTCGCTGATGTGTTTACTGCCTCGCTATGGTTGCTGTCATGGAGTTGGTATAGGGTCATAAACAATAGTTCACTCGATCTCTTCAACTAGCTTACCCCTTTTTAGAATTATCTTATGTGAGAACTTTACGCTTTGATGCTTGTTGTGACGGTACAACCAGAGGTGGGGACTTTAACGGTGTAGAAGTGGTGTCTTCGAAATCTAAAAAGCCATAACAAGATTGGGTATATTTTGGTTCATGAATAGGTTCCTTACCTTTGTGCGAGGTAGTGGTTGCCACGGTAACGTCACTTGTAGCCTGCTCAACATTAGTTGTTGGGGTAAGTAACTTGGTAGGGAACACTAGAAAGGGTACACTAAGATTAGGAAAGTTTTCCATGATAACTCGTTATAGGGAAATATCTCGGTCCTTCATATATCGCCTTAGTACCAGCTCTCTCCTTTGTCTGTTCTAACATTGCAGAAAATGACAAATAAAGTCTACTAGCCATAGAGCACTTGCAAAGGCATGTAGACTTATTGGGGCAAATTTTGGAACAGAGGATGTCTTTGCAACTATTGGTGGTTTTGGCAGGCCGTCTTGCATCATCCTCATATATTGAGACTTTGTCCCCTATTCTTCTTGGGCAACCTCTCATCCGTAGCATTGGACAATACTTTCTCTTTTTTGCATAAGATCAAAATCAAATTAGGAAAATATAGCATGCCCGTATCCTTCTTGCTAAAAGTATAAATCTCATCAACAATAATTTGTTCAACATTAATAGTACGATTATTCAAAATAGAGTGTAGCAACAATAAAGGAGAGAAAGAAACAATAGTATTATGAGTTGTGGGCAACAAACGAGTTTTGAGGAAGTTATTCCACAACTTTGCCATATGATTCAACATGACCCTATTCACATTTCCTTTCAAATCTCCATCATTCCACTTGGTCCCTTCAATAGTGAGGTCCTTAAGGACTAGGTTTGTGCCTTCTAGGGTGATGTTATTCACAAACTCGGAGTGCTCATCATGTGTAAAGAATAACCCATAATATGCATTGATTGTGGTGGCATCAAGAAAAATAGCCCTACCACGTACAAAAACACACAGTTTATCCAGATTGGAAACATGCGAATAAAATTTTCTTACCCATTAGATGTTAACTGGTTTAGGTTGAATGCAAAAGATCGGTCATTTGTGATCTGCAACAACGGTGTAGATGGAATCCTTAAGACCATACTTTCCCAAACCTTTCGAGCGGCAAACTTCTTCTCGAATCTTTGCTTGATTGCCAGTGTTGCGAAACAGCAGAAAGAAGGCGCAACAACTGTTTGCGATGAACTTGCTTTGGGCATGGTTTTCAAGTTCTTGGCTATGGTGATCGAAAGAAAATGAATAAAACTAAGAAAAATCTCAAGAGTTGTAAGAAGAAAGTAAAAATGGTGATTAAATAAGTTGAAGAAGATGGTACATGGTGTCTTTAATGGTGGGCGATGGAAGTGAAAGATGGATTAATGGTTAACCAATGGGGTAAAAAATGTGAATAATGGATGTAAGTACGAGGGAATGTGCGGCTAGGGTATTTGGAATTTGGGTAAAACCACCGATCCTTTCTCCTCTTAGGGATAAAAGCTTTATTCAAATAAAAATTTATCCCTTAAAGTTGAATATTCAAATCTTCTTGAATTCTTATCCTAAAAAAATAAAAAGATAAATATCAAATAAAGAGATAAAATAAAAATATAAAATAAAGATAAAAAGTTAAATAAATAAAAATAAAAAAGGATAAAGATAAATATCAAACAAAAAGATAAAACAAATAAAAACATAGAATAAAGATAAAAGCAAATCTAAATTGAAAATAAAAATAATAAAACAAAAGGGAAATAAAATAACACAAATAAATTAAAATAAAAAAGAAAATAAAATGACTAAAAGTTACATTTTCATGCATCTCCTAAAGTCAATTCTCTATTATCTGGCTCAATGGGTGTTGATGTAGTGCCATAGGAGCTGATGCTCTGCTTCAATTTGCTCCAATTGACTCAACAGTGGGAGCAAGAGTTCTTCTGGGACGAGGGAAGTTTCCCTGGCATGTTCCTTTGTCGTGACAAGTATGATTGTCTAGGCTTCTTTCAACACCATGGACTTATTAAAATGGAAAATAGAATAACAACTAAAATCAAAATAAACATAAAAGAAAAGAAAATTGGAGGGGAATAAGGTTGCCTTAAAGAAAGCTTGGCGAGGTTCATTTTTTATACTTCTTATAGTCCATTTGTACTCTCCATCGGGTGACAAAATTCCCTCAAAAGAGTTGGGAACTATTATTGCAACTACTCCCACGTACGCTATCTTGGTGGATGTGTCTTTTTTCCTAGTTTCTTTGTAGTCCATGTATACCTTCCACCTTGTTATTTCTCCTGAAGTATTAATATATTAATAGGAAAAATTATATCAACATACAACCATTATTACCTCATTCTCATCGAATTACATCATGGTTGGATGTAGGCTTCGTTGCCATGGTAATTGCTGCTCTAGCCTAATTTCTTTGGCAATCTTCAGCCACAATTTGGTGTAAGTCAAGGGAAGGACCAATTTTCTAGAAATCTCCAGGCATCCAACCAATGCTTCCCTTATGATTTTCAAACATCTCCATCAACAGAGATGTTAGTGCATCACTAATATTGGAGAGAAATACCAAGGATAGAGTGTTGTCTCCGAAATGATCACACCCTACTTCTAATGGATTTACATCCAACAACGTTGGTTCCTCAAGAAATACCTGTAATAGATGAGGTCATTTTTTTAAAGAGTTCAAAAGATTCAATCATCACCGGCTCATATTCCATTAGCAAAGTATCGTCATCTTGTTGACCCAGCATGTAGTCATGCAATTATAGTAGCAAATGTGGATAAGAGCAATCTATAGATTCATGTTTCATCATCAGCATTGTTATAATATTATGGGCATCAGGTTCCTCAAAATTTGATGTAGCATTACTCTTCTCAACCTCACTGATTGTTGTCGCGACATTGCTCTGTTCAGGTCCCTCAATCTTTGCCGTGGCAATTCATTGTTCAGGCTCATCTAGTGTTGGACAATCTTTCTCATTGGTAGGTTCTCGACTTGGAGGTTTCAGTAGTTCCCCGCACATCAGAGAGCACTCGCATTGCTCCTTGTCTTCTTGCCTTGGGATTCAGTGTCCCTAAGAATTAATTATTAGGGCATTTTATCCATGGCACATGTGAATTTCCACAATTGATATTCTGAATCTCTCAAGAGTACATCCCTACTAGTTATCCTCACATCCATGAAATTTGCTATCTCTTGAAGGTTTCCACATTGCTGCGGTAATTGATTAAATTTGATAAGAGATTCAGGTCTAGCCATGAAAGTTTGGAACGTCTTCTCCAAGGAATTTTAATGCTCTTGATGAGGATTACATTGCCATGACATATGTTGCTGAGAAACTTGGCAGCTGATAAGGACTACATCGCTATGGCAAGTGTATTACCACAACAAAACTATCGTGGTAAATTTTTTTGAGCTTTTTGATCATACCATGAAGGATTTTGTTGCTGGTTCCAACTATGGTTCTCCATGTAGCCATATGCACTGGATTGTGAGGACAATTTTCAAACTCATGATGTTCTCCACAACTAGCGCAAGAGTTTTCCATGGTATGGACTCTTTGGGCTTTTCCTTGTTGGTGTAGGTAATCATCGATGGGTCTAAGTAATTTTTGAGTGGATTGATTCCTATCTTCCCATATCAACTCTCAAATAGATCTACTTTTATTTCCCCACATGTTGATGTCCCTTTACTTTGTAGCGCACCTGAATTTTTTGATAAAACAAACAAAAAGAAAAGTCTGTAAAAATAATAAGAAAAATATTCAATAAAAAAACAGCTAACACAATTGCCAATCCCCGACAACGGTGCCAAAAACTAGTTGCTTAATTTAAGTGCTAACTAAATGGTGCGAGTATACACGTCGCAAATAATGAAGTGATAGGTATCAAGTATCGTCTCCACAGGGATTGGTTTGGGCCACTTTGTTTAATTTATTGCACTATAAAAGAAATAAATTGATGGTGATAGATAATGATAAGTAAAATTAACTATGTGTAAAAGAATGTAAATAAATGGAAGAGTAAATCGATAAGAGAGATTATATTGGGTTATCGTGAGTAATAGTATGATTGTCAGATGAATTACCGCGACGAGTAATTACTGTGGCAATTAATTGTTGTGGTAAGTGATTGTTGTGGCAAGTGATTTCTGTGGCAAGGAATTGTTGTGGCAAGTAATTTCCCTTCAATGTTTGACGTAGTGTTCTTTAATGCCTTCGAGTTATCCCTAACTAAAGAACTAATGAATGTACAAGCCTTAGTGATACATCCTGCTTTAACCTTGGGTGGACAACATTGATCTTTTCACTCTTCTTAGCCGCTGAAATTCATTCCTTATTCCTAAGCCAAAGATAAATGAATGAACTCAAATTCCTTTCTCAAGTTTCCTTGAAGCTAAATTAAGAACCAAGAATGGATAAAAACTGAATATATAGAATTAAAAACAAAAACAAATCATTCATCTTTACACACCATAAAACTTGATAATCCAAGCCAAATAATCTAGTTCATGGTTGGGTTAAAAGAAAACAACAATGAATAAAACCCATACATAGGTGGATTGAACAATACAAGATAAAAAGAAATGGAGAAGATGAACTCCTCCAATATGCGTTAACGATTGTGCGCAAATCCCCCTCTTTGATTCGATCTCTCTCTCACGATCGACTCCCTTGATGTGTTGTTGTGATCTCCTTAAATAGGTGAGGAGAAGGAGTTCGAATGCGTGTGGAATATGTGGGATTTGATCTCTAACTAACTCATCTTTTGAATTTGAATCTGGGCAATTATCCATTGCGTTTGAATTAATTCCTGGAGATAATGGCTTTTACCGCGACTTGCCAGGGCATCCGACGGCAAGTGGTTCGGCAATTCATCGACTTGCCATCTTTCAAGCATCCTTCATCATGCAAAAATGACTCGGCAACAAATGTTCTTCACAAAAACTAAAAAAAAAGCAAAACAAATCAGCGAATTTCTCCACAAAAACTATCAAAACATAAGGTCAAAAAGCCCAATTATGGTAATTTTTCAAACTAAACACATTACATTCCGAAACTATGCATGAATGGCCATCAAGCTCTAATTTCCTAGCAATTTTTGTTCTAGTTCTCAATCTAGCAGTAGGGTATTGAAGATCATTGGTGGTAATCCTTTCAAGGATGTCATACGCCTTCGAGTAATTCTTATCCAGCAACAAATCATTTGACGAAGCATCAACAATAGTCCTGGTATGAGCATTCAGTATGTTATAAAAGTTCTCCATCTAGGTCCATGTAGGGAATCCATGCATGAGACATCTTCTCAACATGTCCTTTAATAGCTACCAAGCATCATTTAGAGTCTCTTCGCCAACATGCCTAGAAGTGATAATTTTACTCTACTGCTTGGCATTAAGTTTAGGTGGCTGGAATCTCAAAAGAAACTTATGCCATAATTTTTGCCCATGAAGTAACTGAACCAGGTGGCAAGGAACTTATCATAATTTTGCTTTATCTCTCAAAGAAAATAAGAATATCATCAGGTTTACTGTCTCTTTAGGCACACTAGGTTGCTGAAATAGTTGGCAAATCTCCATGAATTGCTTCAAGTGGTGCCTTGGGTCTCCAATAGGTGATCCATCAAATTAACATACATTAAATAGCGTCTAAATCATTACATGTTTAAGCTTAAAATTAGTTGTATTTACCTCTGGACCAATTAGTCCTGGCATCAATTTATCCATGTTTGGTGACAAGTGTTTTTTGATAGGTCATTCTTTAGGCATCTCTGTAGCAACAACAAGAGTGGGCAGTATCCCATCAAGTATTGTTGGATTCTTTTGGTTGTTTAGGACACCATCTACTCCACCATTCCCGTTACGATCCATTTTTTAATGTTATCCTGCATAGGGTTCTTTCGATCTCCAAATCATATTGTAAATCCTCCTTTACAATGCGACTCTTGGTCATACACCAAACGGAACAAAATATATAAAATAAACAAAACAAGTAAAAATCAAAATAATTAATCTCGTTGCAATCCCCCACAACGGCTCTAAGAACTTGTCGACAAACTATTGCTTGGAAAAAGGTTGATGATTTGATATAATAATGCAAGTAAATAATGCCAAGCATATGTCTTTTTGCGTGCACGTATACACAGTCAGCAAGTAATAAAGTAGTGAGTTGAGTATCGTATCCACAGGGATTGTCCAAGAATTAAAAGCCACGATAAGTACTTGTCAATTGAATCAAATAAGATGGCAATTGATTTTGCATTTAATTTAGAAAATGATTAAAGGAAAATAAAGCAAGAATTCAAGCAGATTGGCAAATACTTGTGTCAAGATGATTGATGGGATTGGCAAGGGATGCTTGCATTTCACGCTAGCGATGATAGCAATTAATAATGTTAAACCTTGATTTTAATGTGGAGCAGGTTTTAAGACAGTATTGCCTCCATCGATGGCATTACTGAAAGTTAATTACTTTTAACACCAATATGTCTATAGTGTGTTTTCAAACAATTAACTTGTTGAATATTTAATCTTTACTCTTAAAGGGGTAGATTCACTTCAGAGGTAGGTTCATCTGCTTGAATCTCTTCTGTCAAACTTTCTCTCTTTAGTATTTGCCAATTAATCCTTACCTCCTACGTTTGTTAAGATATTAAGGGATAATGAGAATTCAATGCCAACTATTGTAAGGCATAAAATATGATAAAAATAAGCACAAGAAAAATAAACTAAAATGGCAAGGCAAATAATTTTTAAAAACCTAAATCTAAGTGTTTCATGATACATGTGTAGTAAATGATTTAAAAGTGTAGTAAATGTGTAGTAAATTAAGCGTAAGCAATATAGAGATTTTGGCAATTGAAGCTTAAATTGAGGTAGAGATGGAATCCATGATAAATGTGTTGTAAATGATTTAAATGTTCACTTGAAAGAGATTATGGAAGCATGAGATGATTTTTCCATGAAACTTATACACTTGGGTTGAATTAAAATGATTTTTATTGCTTTGATGAGTGTTTTAGAGACTCCCTCACTAAGCTTATAGCTTACGCTCTCCTTTTGTAACGCCTTGAATTTTGGCCTAGATGTTAGATGGATCGATTAGACGGTTCAGGAGAACCAGATTACGTAATTCAAGTTAGTTTCAGGAATTAAATCTTAATAAATTGTTTTTGGTTAAATAAAAAATGGAAAAATGCTAGAAAATATTTAATTAATATTTTAAAGGTTTTGGTAAATTCAATTTGAAGGAATTAAATCTGATTTTGGGACATTTTGGTCTGGTGACTAAAATGTAAAGTTTTCAAAACTATTTTTGGTGACTAAATCGTAAAAGGGTAAAAAGTTAGAATCTTTAAGGAGCTATTTACCTAAACTTTTCATCAGATTTTCCCTTAATTTTGGCTATTTTAAAAGGGTTTTAATTGGTATTAATAATAAAATAAAATATGATTAATAAAAAGGAGTTTTAGTTTCACAAATCAGTTTCTTACTAACTACTTTTCTCCCAACTTTCTCAGCAGCCAAACTGTGCTTTCACACCAAAAATTCAACTGAATCAATCTCTTTTAGTTTCCTTTCTGTTTTCTAATTAATTTTTTAATTCCTATTGCAAAGGCTACTTGGATTTCAACCAATCTTTGCCAATTAAGGGAGAAATCAGAAATTAGAGGTGATTTTTGTTTCTCTCCTCTAATTAAAGGTTCTTTAATGAAATTCCCAAGTTTTTGATCCTTTGCTACTGATTTTTGTTATGTATTTATGATTTAATCAAGGTTTTATGGATTAAATTAAGTTTTGATGAAGAAATTGGATATATATTGTTTTAGATCTGTTTTGTAATGAATCTAATGGATTTAGATCTCTTATAAGAAGTGTTTTAGTGTTAAAAGAAGATATTAATTGAAGGAATCCCAAAACTATGTGAATTGCTAATTTTCTAGGTTGTTTATAGTTAGTTTTTGATGTGATTTTGGTGTTGTAGTGTTGCTGGAGGTATAAGGACGTGTTTAGGATGTTAATTGTTGTTGTTAAGATGTTAAAATCAATAGGTGTTGGATAAGCTTTGTTTAGATGAAGGTTGGTGTTGATTTTAGTTGTTTTAGATAGGCGTTTGATGGATCTAAGGAAGGCGAAGTTGTGTTTATTGTTTGTTGGGGATTAGAGATGCATGGAAGTGCATTAATCCTCTGTTTTTTTTTGTTTGGGTAAAGAAGGGGAATCGAATCCTTTAGCTTTTGGAGAGATCGCATAAGCTTTGAAAGCTTGATCGCGTATCGGCAAGTCGAGTGCTTGGTTGTCGGTGAGTGGAAATGTGTTTTACTGCTATTAAAAGGTTTAAAAGAAGTTTGGGAGTTTAGAATAAGCTTGATATACTTATCTAAGCTCTAAAGTAAGTATCGATTGAGCTCTCTCTCGTTTTCAGTTTTGCAAAATACAATCTCATGGACATGTTACTTACTATTATATGTACTATAACAAGTCACCTCGTGTGTCTTGAGGGGTCAAGAGTGTGTCATGCTCCACCATAAGAACCACAGCGGCCAAGGGGTCAAGAGTGTGTCGCTGGTGGATTTATACATTATAACCGTTGAGGGCTGCTCCTGTTCGATGACGATTGTGAGGTGGTTGAAGGAACCACTTGGGAAATCTGTGTATTCGATGTGGTTTTTGATAAAATAGAATGAAACTTGTTTTGAGTCACTTGAATGCCAATATATGAGATGATGTATCATGAGAAATGGATTATGTTTTTATAACATGGTATATACATGAGATGCTCTTTAAGCTTGCTATTTAGAGATTTTGGCATATGAAGCTTAAATTGAGGTTTATGATAGAAATCCATGATACATGTGATGCAAAAGGTTTAGATGTGCATATATGAAGAGATTATGGAAGCATGAGATGTTTTGCCATGATACTTATACACTTGGTTTGAAATAAAATGATTTTAACCGAATTGATGAGTGTTTTTGTGATTCCCTCACTAAGCTTATAGCTTACATTCTCTTTTCTCATCAACGCAGAGAAATAGGCCTTTTCGTACATCAAGTGTGCAAGCGGAGATCCAAGGGTTGAGACAATTTCAAAGAATGGTTTTATAAATGCTAAGTAGTAATAAGAGGCAATGTGACCAAGTTGTAATTGGGAGGTTTATTTTGGTTACTCCCTATTTCTACGAGTTTGATTTGGTGTTTTGGACTTGTATGATGCTTATTGTTTGGTTTTGAGGGGTTAGGAAACATTATACATGCTTGGGTAGAAATCATGCCTATAGGATATGTGTTTGGACTTGAGATGTTGTGTTTGATCTTCTACCATGCTGCTATGTTTGAGGAATTGATGTTTGTGAAGTCACGTGATGATTAGATGATGGTTGAAGAGTGTTAGATTGAGCAAAAGTGTCATATGTTGGACCAAGAGGTCATTACAAGTTTGTCCCTACCGGTACGGGTCCTTAGGAATTGGTATATGGGGACCTTTCATGGCTAAATCTGGGAAAAATTGTGTTGGTGTACCAATACGCCTAGGGAACATATCGGTACGTGTAGCTAAAAAATAAGCCTGGTGTCGGTACATGAGTAACTTATCGATACGCCCTTTAGCTAATGGAATCCTTATTTTGGAACATTAGACACCCGTATCGATATGCTTGAGGACCGTATCGATACATCTTTGTATTTTGAACCAATTGAGATATGAGAAGTTCCCGTACCGGTACGCCAGTTGTTAATTCAGTTAATATGCCTTCTAAAGTTTGTATTCTTTGCAATTTAGTCTCTGTTTCTTAATTATGCAATTAAATGAGTTTGGATAGTTATTCTATGTTGAAATTTAACCTGATGGTATGAAATATGACTAATTATTGGTTGGTAACTCCAATTTCGTGAATGTCCTCTTATTTATTAGAAATTACATTTTAGTTCGTAAAATGTAAATGTGTACAATTGGATATCAAATCGACGCCCAATTAAGTTGAAATTTTCACTATAACTAGCATGTACACCTTAGGACCTAAATATGCATCTAGATAAGATAAAAGAAAAAATTGACCATTTTTAAGTAAATCTTCTGGGTTTGTCTCGGCAAACCCTAATATGGCTCGCTTGGTTTGGTCTTGCAACTAGACCGGGTCAAGGGGGTTACACCTTTCTCATCAATGCATAGAAATAAGCCTTTTCAGACAGCAAGTGTGCAAGAGGAGATCCAAGGGCTGAGACAATTTCAAAGTATGTTTTTATAAATGCTAAGTAGAAATAAGAAGCAACGTGACCAAGTTGTAATTGGGAAGTTTATTTTGGGTACTCCTTGTTTGGACAAGTTTGGTTTGATGTTTTGGACTTGTATGATGCTTATTGTTTGGTTTTTAGGGGTTGGGAAACAATGTGCATGCTTGGGTGGAAACCATGCATATAGGAGTTATATTTGGATTTGAGATGTTGTGTTTGATCTTCTACCATGATGCTATGTTTGAGGAATTTTTGTTTGTGAGGTTTTATGATGATTAGATGTTGTTTGGAGAATGTTAGATTGAGCCAAAGTGTCATATGTTTGACCAAGAGGTCATTACAGCTATGTCCGTACAGGTACGGGTCCTTAGGGATCGGTACGCGGGGACCTATCTTGGTTCAATCTGGGAAAAATTGCCTTGGCGTACCGATAAGTCTAGGGACCGTATCGGTACGCATAGCTAAAAAATAAGCTTGGTGTCGATACACAGGCAATCGTATCAGTACACCCTTTAGCTATTGGACTTTAATATTTTTGAACACACATACTTGTATCGGTACGTCTGAGGACCGTACCAATATGCCTTTGTAATTTTTCACTCGTTGCAATACGAGAAGTTCTCGTACCGGTATGCCAGCCGTTATTTTAGTTGGGATGTCTTCTAAAGTTTGTATTCTTTGCAAATTAGTCCATGTTTCTTGTTTATGCAATTAAATGTGTTTGGGTGATTATTTTAAGATGAAATTTAACCAGTTGGTATGAAATGTGACTAATTAAAGATTTGTACTTCAAATTACAATAAATTCCTCTTAATTATCTAAAATTACATTTTAGTCCCTAATATGCAACTTTGTACAATTGGATGTCAAATTGATGCCCGATTGAGTGGGAACTTTCACCATAATCAGCATGCTCACCTTAGGGCTTAAATATGCATTTAGATAAGATAAAAGAAAAAAATTGACCGTTTTCAATGTAAATCTTCTGAGTTTGTCTTAGTAAACCCTAATGTTACTCGCTCAGTTCGGTCTTGTGATTAGACTAGGTCAAGGGGTTACACCTTTATATAGGTTCTCATGGAAACCCTAATTAGGTTTAAGGTTTTAAGGGTTTGTTACCACTAGTTTTGGTGTGTTTCCTCCTCATAAAATTAGGGATGACTTGGCTCTAACTCAATGTTGTTTAACCGGGCATCAACTTCCTTCTTTTGTGAAACGAGCTTGGCATTCAGCTCCTCCTCTTTGCCAATTGTACTCGGTATTTCTCTCATATGTTTTGTCAACTGTGCTCAAGACCTGCCAAACCTACACACCATGACAAAAAGACCCTCCTTCACTCTGGCAATTTAAACTATACATTCCTCAACTCATAGATGCAAATGCATGAAACTACTGGCAAAATATACTAATATGTACCTAAAGTCAAACAATAGCATGGTAAAATAAGCATGAAAAGTACATCTTTTGAAGAGTTAACGGTAACTTAATTTTTCAAGGATGAAGAAAGCATTTTACTTGAAATTCTTGATCTCTAATGAATTCCTGCTGGCCTTTAGTCAACACATACTGAAAAATGTGGCTTTTAGTTTGTCTTTTAGCATATTGGACTTGGCTCTCGTGATTGGACCAAGTTGGAAAGTGAGTCCATCCTTGGTTTTGGCTTGACTGGTACATGTATCATTACTAGAGTTTCAGGTGGATCCTTATTGCGTAGTTCATTATGTGTAGTTGGAAAGAGTAGGCATCGTCTATGAGTGTGCTTTAAAGCCTATTTACGCTGATCATAGTCATTCCCAAGAGCAATACAAGTTTTTTTATGTTTATACAAGACATTTGAAGGGAATGAGGAATGAGGAGCCCATTTTTGGTTGGAGTAGTAAATAAGGAGGGTTGAACCACCACAAGTACATCAAGGTGGTTTGGAAGTTATATTGGGCCCAAGACTTTGGGTTCCTATGGTGGATGAGGCCAAGTGCCCACACGAGGACTGGTTTTCCCTTTTGGGGGAAATGAGGTGAATTAGTTTTCTACATTGAAGAAGAGTTAGTTGAATGTGACGTAGGGAATAACCATCTGAGATGTGTTCAGAAATTATCTTTTGCAGGATAATCTCACCGGATTCAAGGTGCAGGATACCAGAAATAATGAGTTATCATGAGGTTTAGGAAGTTGTAAGGCAGAGTGGCCTTTTGAGGGCACCGATGATTTGGCCAAGGTTTAGTTGAGGTTGAAGGAGAAGATATATGATATCTTGATCACGTATTGTGATTGTACTCACTGACATGGTCTAGACATGGGGCAATTAAAGGTACTGCCAAATGCTTTAGGATACCTGAGGGGGTTCCATAAGAGAATGTTCTAGAGGGGAAAGTGAATGAGGTGGTAGTTACAAAAGAGGATTAGAATGATATTGAGTCGAAGGACTCTCTTAGTTTTAGGGTGAGTGAAGTGGCACGGATGGGTGTGGACATATTGGAGAGGTGATAGGCTAAAGGCATATGTATTGCCTATCAGTGGAGTGAATAAAGCATCTCCCTCTAGCATGCTAGAGTGAATCGTTAGTGCTATTAAGACTCTTTCAATGTAAACGAAAGGTAAAAATGCTTCTAGATTGAATGTTAGTTCTTTGTTTGATGCATCATCGGTGTATTTATCCTCAAAGAAGGAAGAAGATGAGTTGTTGAGGCCAATTGATGCCTCTTCTTTGTACGCAGTTCTCTCATGTAAGCTAGCCTCCCTCTAGTGGTATGTTCTGTCTATTTGTTTTCTTATTGAAGTTTGTGTATTTGTTTTCTTTTGGTAGGTGAAGAAATGGTGTCTGACATTCGAAGAAAGAATATTGTGAGTTTTCTAGACGAGGCTATAGAGATAGATTCTCCCGTGGAGTCGAAAAAGAGATGGATTCTTACATGGGCATTGATACGAGGATATACTCTATTATGGAGAGGAAAAGGAAGCATACCATCTTGTACAGTCTATGGAAGGTGAGGGCCACTCTTCTCAAATTAGGGGATGAGTGGATCATTTTGTGCAAATTAAGGAATATGTGGATCGAATAAAGCAGATGCATCGCCTATTAGTGGAGCGAATGAAGCATCTTTCTCAAGCGTGCTTGTAACACCTCATTCTCGTATTCGATTACCGAATATGAGTCAGAGATGACACAGAACAATAACATGATTTTTATTCAAAAATTCCATAAATTCAAAACCTTTGAAAATATTTATATCTACTAATACACAAAATCGGAGCTCCTTTACTTAAAAAAATAAATTGGACTATTAAAAAAATATCGGATGTTAAACTAAAATAGACAAATTAATCCTGTTTATACATTCCACTAAATTAAATGAAAAACCTCAAGTAGGATGTCATTATTGTGGCAGCTCGATGAAAATTTCTGAACTTGATACAACTTTTTGCTTCGTCCAATGATTCGAACCACCTATGTGTGCACAATCAACACACGCTAAGTACAAACTTAGTGAGACAATAAACAAAGTTAATAACAATAATTTAAACTTATTCGACATCATGAAGACGTTTATATAACATGATATATGTCAATGCATCAACTTATTCGACATCATACCGACGTTTATATAACATGATATATGGTCATAAGACTTTCATGCTTGCGCATTTGTCATAATATGCCATTTATGCATGAATGCATCATGATCACTACATATGTATTACCATCATGTTAATCATATATAATCATAATATAAAATGGATATAAATTTCTTACCAATATACTTGCCATTTATTTCAAAAGCTCATAAGCTTATTCACCTATTTATTTTTTAACCAATAAACCGTAGCCCAAATATAAGCCTATGAGGACCCTAGGTACGCGAGCCAAATATACACTGATGTGATAATACACATAAGGTCGTGCCCACCATATGCACTAAGTGTCCTTTTATATACACTATAGTGCTAAACTGAGTATGTAGCATGCTGTTGGACTCTATGGCATGCCAACTATACCCTGTTCCTCAATGACATACTTGGGCATATAGTCCATATTTATATCATCCATTGCAATGTATATCAACATAATTTATCATTGGGCAGTTCATACCCGAAATAACATTCATGATATAACACCATATATAACTAGTGATCCATGTGTTTATATTCAACTTTTGACATATTTAAAATAGGTCAATCATATGCTCCATTACATAAATATAATGATAATAAAATTTGGGTAGGCTCATCGCAAGCCATCCCAATGATGTATAAAACATCAATGTGTGATGATATGTATGCAATTGCACTCACCTTGACACTTCTTATCCCAAACTAAATTGAATAACTTAAGAAAAATTCAAGCTTGGTCATTACTTTATCTATTGAATTTTCGATTTTCTCGGCTTTACTTGAATGCTTCACATTCATCCCTTACATGCACATATTAATAAAACCAGTAAGGTACTTATTTTATAATCTGTCAATCTGCTCTACCTTCAAAGAAATATTTATATAAAATAATCTACAACTCATAATTCGATTCTGTTATTCTAAAAGAAACTAGATTCGATAAGTTTTCTAACCATATAAACTAATAGCCCAAATTCAACTCGTACGATTTACAAAGAAATTTCAAAGTCGAATTTTCAGTGCTGAATTTCGGTGCAGACTGGTATTCTATTTTCTGACCTTTCATCACTTAAAAATTCATATCTTTTGATATACAAATTGAATTCAGTCACTGTTTGTTTTAAAATAAATTAGATTGAACCAGAAATACAATGGTATAAGGATCAACTTCTAATTATTTTTGTAGAATTTATGGTGTATTTCCAAACTCATTGTCACATACTAAAATTTCTGGGCAGATTCATAAATTTGATATTTAACATCCTTTAACCATTCCAACACTTCAAATTAACCTTCAATTACATTATTCCAACATTTTCCTTTCATGAAAGGTCCAAATTAAACTTGAATCCAATAACCCTAAATTAACCCTAACTTGCCAAAATTAGGGGTTTTACTTTACACTTGAAATCAAGCTTGTATCAAGCTTAGAAAAGCTAATTAAACACTTAATCCTTCAAAATCAAACTACAAATAAATTTATATCCATAAACCCTAAACTTTAATCCTTCAATTTCATGAGCATAGCTTAACCAATCCATGAAATTTTTATACGAAATGATAGAGAATTCAAAGAGGATCAACTTTGCATTTCATAACTAGACCCTAAATCCAAGCCATTTAGGGATAAAAATAAAACATATCATTCTTACCTTTAATTAATGCCATTTGGAATTTTAAAATTCTTGTATTTTCTTTTACCTTTAATTAATGTCATTTGGCATTTTAAAATCTATAAATATTGAAAATATCCTCCAAATATTGAAATGAACATTTTGCCCTCAAATCCAATGAATCCATGATGTAGCACATGTCAGCATCCTTCATCCAATGGTCAAAAATAAACCAATAAGTTAGTAGTTACCAACATTGCCCTTACAATTTTCTAAAATTATGATCTTGCCATTTTTCATCCAACGGCTCATATTTAACATGGAAAATCAACTTAAATCCAATGGTTCATATTCTTCCAACACAAAAAATATCTTAGACATATAAAATGACATAATTATCCTTACCTTATAATCTTTCAAAATATCCTGGATATTCGATTCGATTATCCGAATATTTTTCTGAACTTGTCGCTTTATAGCTGTTAGTACAAACTTCGTACGAAAAACCCGGATAACATAGAAACGTCATCCTTGGGGGTAAACTATTCATTTACGGTGTTAAAATACACAACTTTTGAAAATTACTCTTTGGTCCCTAAACTTTTCCAAAGTTTATACTTTAGCCACAACACTTTCAAAAATTTACATTTTGGTCACTAGCCAAAAATTAGGATATTACAATTCTCCCCCTAAAGAAAATTTGTCCTTGATTTTTTAATACGTACCTGGTTCAAAAAGGTGAGGAAACTGCTTTCTCATATCTTTTTTTCTTTCTTAAGTCGCTTTTTCGACTTTATGATTTCACCAAAGAACTTTAACAAGCGAAAATCATCTACTTAGTTCTTTAACTTCATGTGCCAGTAACTTTACTGATTATTCCTCGTAAATCAAATTCGGTAAAATCTCTATTCCCTCCGGGGTAATGATATGTAAAGGATCTGATCGATACTTCTTGAGCCTCAATACATGAAATACATTGTGAATCTTGTCCATTTCCGAAGGTAAGGTTAGCTGATAAGCCACCGGACCAACTCTTTTCACAATCTCATATGGTCCAATAAATCTCGGACTCAACTTCCCTTTTTGTTCAAGCCATCACACCTTATCCCAAGTTGAAACCTTTTAAAATACTTTATCTCCAACTTTAAACTCAATATCTTTTCTTTTAAGACCTAAGTACGACTTTTTTTTGTCAGAAGCGGCCTTGAGATTATCTTGAATTATCTTTACCTTGTCCTCCATTACTTGAACAAGATCTTGTCCAATGATTTTTTGATCCTTTAGCTCAAACCATTTTAAAGGAGTTCGGCATTTTCTTCCATATATCATAAGGTGTCATCTTTATACTTGATTGGAAATTGTTGTTATAACCAAACTCAGTTATTCGAAAATATTTTTCCCACGAGCCTGCAAAATTCATTATACACGCTCTAAGCATATCTTCAAGTGTTTTAATAGTCTTTTCTTATTTGTTTATCTGTTTGAGGATGGAAAGCAGTACATAAGTGTAGTCGAGTTCCTAATGCATCATGTAATGCACTCCAAAACCTTGAAGTGAACTTTGGATCTTTATCGGATATAATAGACATGGGAACACCATGTAATCTAACAATTTCCTTAATGTATAACTCCACTAACTTATTCAAGGAGTAGTCTGTTCGAACTGGTATGAAATGTGCTGTTTTAGTCAATCAATCCACAATCACCCAAATCGAATCCTTCTTACCTGGCAACAGTGGTACGACTGTTACAAAATCCATAATAACCTTTTCCCACTTCCATTGTGGAATTTAAATTGGTTGAAGTAATCATGATGGAACTTGATGTTCTGCCTTTACTTGTTGGCAAGTTAAACATTTAGCAATGAACTCATTAATAGCTCGTTTCATGTCATGCCACAAAATTCAACTATTTATATCTTGATACATTTTGTTTCCTACTGGATTTGTAGTTAAAGGAATGTAATGTGCCTCTGAAAGTAAGAACTCTTTATTTCCTCATCTTTAGGAATGTATACCCATCCCTTGTAGTATAGGCATCCATTTGATTTTATTTCAAAGTCTTTGATTCGCACGTTCAACTTGGTTTCTCTTTTTCAAGCATTTCTCATCATTTGCTTGTAACTCTTTAATTCTTCCTATCAAGGTAAACTTAATTTGAAGTTCAACCATTATGGTACTATTTTCATGTAATTTCAACATAGCATTCAATGCTCTCAAAGCATAAAATATTTTTCGGCTAAGTGCGCCTGCTGCTACATTACCCTTCCCTTGATGATAATTAATAATTACATTATAGTCCTTAATTAATTTTATCCACCTTCTTTGCCTCAAATTAAGCTTCTTTTGGGTTAACAAATATTTCAAACTTTTATGATCAGTGAAGATGTAGCACTTTTCACCACATAAAATAGTGACGGCAAATCTTTAAAGCAAACACTACTGTAACCAACTCTAAATCATGGGTAGGATAATTTCTTTCATGAGTTTTGAGTTGTCGAGAAGCATACGCTACAACCTTTCCTTCTTGTATCAATACATACCCCAAACCGTTATGGGATGCATCACTATATATTATAAAATCCTTCCCAGATTTTGGTTGTACCAAAACAAGAGCTTCTATTAATAATCTCTTTAATTTGTCAAATCTTTCCTGACATTTATCTGTCCAAAGAAATGGCACACCCTTTCTTAATAGCTTAGTTATTGGAGCGGCATTCATTGAAAATTCTTTCATGAACCGCGGATAATAACCAACTGATCCCAAGAAACTTCTCACCTTAGAGATATTCTGAGGAATTTTCCATTCTAGGATTGCTTGAACCTTTTTAGTATTGACTCGAATCTCTTCAGCTAAAACTATATGTCCAAGGAAAACTACTTCAGACAACCAAAATTTCACACTTTGACAGCTTTGCATATAATTTAATTTCTCGGAGGATCTAAAGAACTACTCAGAGGTAAGTATCATGATCCTCTTTGGTTTTAGAATAAACCAATATATCATCTATGAATACCACCACAAAGTGGTCTAAATATGGAAGAAATACACAATTCATTAGATCCATAAAAGTTGTTGGTGCATTTGTAAGTCTAAAAGGCATTACTACAAACTCATAATGCCCGTATCTAGTTCTGAAAGCTATCTTTGGTATATCTGCTTCTTTGATCTTCAATTGATGATACCACGATCGAAGATCAATTTTAGAAAACATTGTTTCTCCTTTAAGTTGATCAAAGAAATCATCAATCCTTGGCAGATGATATTTATTCTTCACCGTCACTTTATTAGGTTGGAGATAATCCACACATAACCTTATTGATCCATCTTTCTTTTTCACAAACAGGACTGGAGCTCCCCAAGGTGATATACTAGGTCGTATAAACCTTGATCTCATATTTAATGTAACTGAACCTTTAACTCTCTTATCTCTGTAAGAGATATTTTGAACAGTACCTTCGATATAAGTTCAATGCCATAGAAAACCTAAATCCTGAATTTCACTTCACGAGCATATGGTAACCCTGGCAATTCTTAAGAAAACACATCCTATTATTCATTAATAGTTGAGATACTTTCCAAGTTCACCTTTGAATACTTATATGTTCATAAGAAAGCTAAAAAGTTATTACATCTTTTACATCCTTGATGATAGCAGTTTTCAAAAAAATACTATTGAACCACATTGATCAGAAAAATCTAATTTTCCCTCATCATTACAATCTCCAAACTTCCTAGTTCCTTTCAAAACTATTTGTTTCAAGCAAAAATTCATAAGAAGCAGTTCCATTAAGCTTACTAAAATTCAATTTCTTTGAATTACTATGGAGTAATTCTTACAAATTTAACTTACTCTTGTGCTACGTCCTGAGAGATAAGTTACTATTACATCAAGCTTTCCTTGATCATCACAACAAAGCACTTTTTGTACCTCTCCTTTTTTATCAATAGTTTAGCAACATTGGTTTTCTATCAATACCCCACCTGAAGTCTCACACTCCAAGACTTCTCAACTCTCTAGCAATAAAAGTCTAAGGAACTTGGGGTTGAATTTCATTTAAAATCATATCCAAGGTTCAAAATAATAAATCTTGGTTTATCTAGGCATTTACAGCTATAATAGCACATTAACATCATATTGAGTGGAAAGTGGTTAATGATTAACCTTGTTACTACTTTTATAGGCCTCATTTCTTTTTACCTAACTGTTCCATCGCTCGGCGCAATCTCTCAACTTTGGAAATCTATATCTTTATTCAATCAATTCAATAAGTAGTTGCATCAAGTCACTCAAGCATCCAAACAGTAATTATGACATTCTAATGGCATGTATACACTTACTGACTGATAACAAGCTCGGTTTGGATCCAGAACCGGCTAAACCTGTTGCTGTGATACTAATAAATGTACCTCATTCTTGTATTTGATTACCGAATATGAGTCAGAGATGTCACAGAATAATAACATGATTTTTATTCAAAAATTCCATAAATTTAAAACCTTTGAAAATATTTATATTGGCTAATACACAAAATTGGAGCACCTTTACTTTTAAAAATTATAACATCATATATAACTAGTGATCCATGCATTTATAGTCAACTTTTGACATATTTAAAATATGTCAATCATATGCTCCATTACATAAATATAATGACAATAAAATTTGGGTAGGCTCATAGCAAGCCATCCCAATGATGTATAAAACATCAATGTGTCATGATATGTATGCAATTGCACTCACCTTGACACTTCTTATCCTAAACTAAATTGAATAACTTAAGAGAACTTCAAGCTTGGTCATTGCTTTATCTATTGAATTTTTGATTTCTCGGGTTACTTGAATGCTTCACATTCATCCCTTGCATGCACAAATTAATAACACCAATAAGGTAGTCATTTTATAATATGCCCATTTGCGCTACCTTCAACGAAATATTTATATAAAATAATATACAACTCGAAATTCGATTCTGCTTGTTCAAAAAGAAACTAGATTCGATAAGCTCTTCAACCATATAAACTAATAGCCAAAATTCAACTCGTACAATTTATGAAGAAATTTCAAAGTCGAGTTTCAGTGCTGAATTTCGGAACAGACTGGTATTCTGTTTTCTGACCTCTCATAACTTACAAATTCATATATTTTGATATACAAATTGAAATCAGTCACCGTTTGTTTTAAAAGAAACTAGACTGAACCAGTAATACAATGGTATAATAATCAATTTCTAATTATATTTGTAGAATTTATGGTGAATTTGCAAACTCATTGTCACATACTAAAATTTCTGGGCAGATTCATAAATTTGATCTTTAACATCCTTTAACCATTCCAACACTTCAAATTAACCTTCAATTACATTATTCCAACATTTTCCTTTCATGAAAAATCCAAATTAAACTTGAATCCAATAACCCTAAATTAACCCTAACTTGCCAAAACTAAGGGTTTTAGTTTACACTTGAAATCAAGCTTGAATAAAGCTTAGAAAAACTAATTAAACACTTAATCCTTCAAAATCAAACAACAAATAAATTTATATTCATAAACCCTAAACTTTAATCCTTAAGTTTCATGAGCATAGCTTAACCAATCCATGAATTTTTTATACCAAGTGATAGATAGTTCAAAGAGGATCAACTTTGCGTTTCATAACTAAACCCTATATCCAAGCCATTTAGTGATAAAAATAAAAAATAGCATTCTTAACTTGGCCTCTTGCAACCCCACGTCGGAGAAGAAAGATAAGAAAATTCTTGAATTTTCTTTTACCTTTAATTAATGCCATTTGGCATTATAAAATCCATAAATATTGAAAATATCCTCCAAATAGTGAAATAACCAATTTGCCCTCAAATCCAATGAATCCATAATGTAGCACATGTCATCATCCTTCATCCAATGGTCAAAAATAAACCAATAAGTTAGTAGTTACCAACTTTGCCCTTTTAATTTTCTAAAATTACGATCTTGCCATTTTTCATCCAACTGCTTATATTTAACATGGAAAATCAACTTAAATCCAAGGGTTCATATTCTTCCAACACAAAGAAAATATTTAGACATGTAAAATGAAATAATTAAACTTGCCTTATCATCCTTCAAAATACCCTAGATATTCGATTCGATCCGATTATCCGAATATTTTTTAAAACTTTATCGCTTTATAGCCATTAATACAAACTTCGTACAAAACAAGTTAGATAACACGAAAACGTCATCCTTAGGGGTAAACTATTCATTTACGGGGTTAAAATACATAACTTTTGAAAATTACACTTTGGTCCCTACATTTTTCCAAAGTTTATACTTTAGCCACAAAACTTTCAAAATTTACAGTTTTGTCACTAGCCAAAAATTAGGATATTACAGTGCTAAAGTCTATCATTAGTGGTATAAGACTCTTTCGTTGTAAATGAAAGATAAATATGCTTTCAGATTGAATGTTATTTCTTTGTATGATGCATCATTGGTGTGTTCATCCTCGTAGGATGAAGAATATTATGAATTAAGGCCAATTAATGCTTCTTCTTTCCACACAGTTCTCCCATGTAAGCTAGCCCCCTCTAAAGTAGACCATCTTGTACAGTCTAGGGAAGGCGAGGTTCATTCTTCTAAAATCAGGGAATGAGTGGATCTTTTTGCATAAATTAAGAAATCTATGGATCCTTCTACACAGATCATTGTGGATGCTTGTCATCCGAGGTTGATGTGAAGGTACAAACTCTTTTCCCCCTAAGGTACCACCATGCACCTTTTATTTTGGCTCATTCTGATGTCTTCTTTGAGGCACGCCAAAAGAGGAAATCGATACCTCTGTGGCCTGATAGCAAAGCAAGCTCTTTCTCGGGGGAGGCCAAGAATGCATGACTTGTAGAGGAGAAATAGAAGTGAGTGATACATGAAAATGAGTTATGGTCCATACTCTGGAGGGTAGTCATCCAATCGGGGTCAACTCCCAATTGTAAACCCCTTCGCTAGGCCTAGATGCCAGACTGAACCGAGCGAGCTACATTAGGTTTGTCGAGATAAAACCGAATGATTTACTTGGAAGACGGTCCTTTTTTTCTTTTATCTTGTCTAAATGCATAATTAAGTCCTAAGGATGTTGGCAGCGGTGAAATTTCTAATTAAATTGGTGTCAAATTGACATCCAATTGGTCGAGAACGCACTCTAGGGACCAAATTGTAATTTTGGAAAACTAAGCAGACTTACTTGAATTGTAACCCCCTTAGCCCGGCGTAACCGAAACTAGACTAAAAGAGGCATATTAGGTTTGGCAAAGCAAACCCGAACTAAAACCCTAAACTAAACCCATTTTTTCTTTTATCTTGTCTAGATGCATATTAATAAAGTCCTATGTGAACATGTCTCAGCGGTAGAATTTCATTTAAACCAGACCACAGAACAAAGGCCAATTACCCAACATTTCACATAAAGGACCAAAACGTAATTATTTCAAAGTTGTAGGCATTTGTTCCAATTAAGATTACCAACCTTTAATTATTCCAATTTCGTGCTCATAGGTTAGTTTCCGTTCCAAAACAACAACACAAACTCAATTAATTGCATTCATCACAAATCAGGGAACAAATTGCAAGATTTCCTAACTTCACCAACACCAAATTGCACAAAAAAAACATAGTGTACTTGTAATCACTCAAATCCGTCTGCCGCTCTCTTTTCGATTTTAAAATTTATTTTTCTTTATTATTTAATTTGTTTGAAAAACCACTGCCCAGTTTTGAAATTAAAAATACGGAGTCACCACCGATCATTTTAAAAAGGGTAGACCAGACACCGAAATAAAACTAGAGATTAAAAAAATTCAGGTCCGAGAGTCGGTTACGGATGGGGAAGGATTAGGACCCCCACACCGTCCAAAATTGGTACCTAGTCGCTTATTTAATATCTTGGTATTAGAAAATACAAATTCGATTAAAATTTAAAATATGATTCTTAAATGCACGAAAATGTTCTAAATATTTGAAGAAACATTATGTTATTTAGAATAATCGAGAAGATCACATCCATATACGCCCGGGACACGAGTTCTCGAATTTCCTAAATAAAGAATATTACCTTAATTCTAACCATATTCGATTATTGTCATGATGAAAAAATTATAATATGACATGTACATATACACATGTGCTTAAAAAATCATACTTTCGGTAAAAATATATGTAATATTTATATTTATCAAAAAATATCTCTCTCTCTATACATATAAAGTTAGTAGTTTTTTTATATATTTATATATTATTTTTACAACAATGAGATTTTATTATTATTTTGTATATACTTAAAATATAATATTTAAGATAAAATATATATATGTATTATTTATAAAAAAATATACCTATATATATTAAGTTAGTAGTTTATATATATATATATACAAAAATAAGTATTTATTATTTTTTATATATATTGTAATTAAGCAAAATATTATACATTATTTAAAAAATACATATATCTTATATGATATTAATATGCATATATAAAGAGTAAACTACTTGGTATAACAATAATAATATATTATACATATAATAATAATAATAGTAATAGTAATAAGAATATTGCTGATATGTACACATTAATCATATTAAAATGCATGGAACAACATTAAATATCAAGGACTAGAATGCATGAATATGAAATTACATAGCAAGAATAGCAAACATTATAGGACTAAAATGAAACAAATTTAAAACATAAATAAATAAAATTAATTAACAGAAATAACATGCTAGAAATTAAATGATAAAATATAATGACTAAATTAAAAAAAGGAAATTAAAAGCTAAAAAAATGAAAAAGGACGCAAAATAAAAATAATTGAAAGACGAAGAACTAGAAGCGGAATTAGCCCTGAAAAAAGCACAAGCGGGCTAAAAATAGAAGGACCAAGGGCATAATTATCCCATCACATAAAAACACGGATCCTCCCAAGTTACCGGGTCACCGTGTGGATCAGGCCTCTATACGACGTCGTTTTGGATATCGGTTTAAAATGAAAAAAGTTTTGTATATTTTTTTAATAGATTCAAATATATAAAAAAACCCTAATGTTTTCATCCATTCCTCTCAACCTAAACCTAAGATGCGCCGCTCCTCATCTTCCCACAACGCCGTTCATCGAAGGCAAACCTCACGGCGAAGGACGACGACCTCGGCATGGCTAGTAAGTTCTTTAATCTTTCCCCCTTTTTTGATTCGAAATAAAATAAAAAATTTGAAATAAAGTAGATTTGATTTCAAAAAAAAAGAAGAAATTTTTACCCTCAAGCTTCTTCTATTGATTTCGATTTTTTTTACAAAATTTGCCCTTTTTTTATAGATTTCTCTCCCCGTTTTTTATCTGATTTTTTTTCGAATCTCCCCAATTACATTAGTTTTATGGAGTTTTATAACCTTATTTTTACAATAGAATAATAAGACTACCCCTATTACAGATCTGCCAAAAATATAGAGCATGGGGATGGCCAGATTATTCGGGATATGGATAGGTAGGGGTATGGCTGAGTTGGTAAAGGGTATGCGTGTTGCCAGGGTTGTTGAATAGGGGTAGGGTTAATTTTTTAGGTTTGATTTTTTAGGGTTAGTTTGATATAGGGTTTTAGGAGTAGGGATTAGGGTTTAGTTTGGGGTTTTAGTGGTTTGAT
This sequence comes from Hibiscus mutabilis, assembly GCA_019671005.1. Classification (NCBI taxonomy): domain Eukaryota; kingdom Viridiplantae; phylum Streptophyta; class Magnoliopsida; order Malvales; family Malvaceae; genus Hibiscus; species Hibiscus mutabilis. The sequence goes on along the minus strand of CM033739.1, from coordinate 15,978,275 downwards.
TTAGTTTAAGGTTTCGGTGGCTGGAATCAAGGGCGACGGCGGCAGGAGGAGCAGCGACACTGGCGGCGGCGGCATAGTTTAGGGGTGTTTATGGTTTTTAGGGTTTTTCAGAAACTAGGGTTTTTTGGTCTCTAGGTCTGGTCGGGTCAAGATCTGGGTGTATTAGGTTTTAGGTTTGAACTGGGTCGGGTTAACCAGATGGAAAACGGTATATTACAGCTACCCCTCTTTGCTTATTGTTGCGTAACAGTGTTACCTCTCCAAAAGTACTATTTTTAATGCCAATCTTACAATGCTTCTGCTTGTTTTTAGGTACATTTAGTCATATTACGATGTTAAAATCATGCATTTACATAAGGAGTTTAGAATTCTGTCTATGCTAGTGTGAAGGGTTGTTTTGTTGGCAATTTTGTAGGTTTGGAATAGTATTTGGCACATAAAAGTAGCACAATAAGGAATGCCAGAGCGAATGTCGAGTGCTATTGGCACAGTTGGAGAAGACAATGCCAAGAACCGGTTGGCAGAAAAGTGAACTTGATGTCATGCCAAGAAGCTTTTGGACCCTGAAAAATATGACAAGATCAGTGTAACCCCCTCGGCCCGGCCTAGACCCCCGACTGAATCAAGATAATTTCATTAGGTTTGCCGGAGCAAACCGGAGAAATTTACGAAAAATGGCCCTTTTTTTCTTTTATCTTGTCTAAATGCACGTTATTAATCCAAAGTGTACATACTCGTAGCGAGTGAATTTTCAAAGGAAACCATTGATGGAAAGGACCTAAATTGCACAACATGCATTTTCGGGACCAAATTGAAAATCTTTTATTTTGCAAGACCAATGGGGAATTTAGGATTACCAACCTTTAATTAGTCAGATTACATGCTAGCACGTCAATTTTCAACCCATTCCGACCATACAAGCTCATGTAATTGTTAGCACAATATTCAAGGACTAAAACGAAAGAAACCAAAACTGCCCCACCATACCGATATGCTTAGCCCGTATCGATACGGTATTGCAACTTTGTTTTGGTACGCCAAGCACCGTACCGGTATGCCACTTTGAATACAAAAATTCCATTGAATTTCATTAAACACCGTACCAATACGGTCATCTAGTGTTTCGGTATGCGGGCTCATTCCAAAAACTGAAATTCTAGTAGCAAAAAACCGTATCAAAACACCTTCACCTATATCGAAACACCCTGCCCAAAATTGCCTAGCCGTACTGATATGGTCCCTCGCGTATCGGTACGCCTAGGCCTGTAATGTCAAATTTAGCTAGTTTTTCACTCGAGTTTAGATGCATTTGGGTCCTAGCAACTTGCATTCATGCATACAAACAACCATAAATATCTAAGCTCATATTTATGCCAGGGTTAAACATCTAAATCAATCTCATGCTACCAAAGGATCACTCTATAGGCATGCTTCCTATTCCACTTGACCAAACATACAAAAATGCACAAAAAGACCAGTCTCAGCATAAGTATCATGTCAACACAAAAGACAACATAATACACTTGCTCAAACCATCACAACATGACAAACAACAAGGAAGCTCTAGATGCATGCCTAAGCAACCATTCATCCACAACTATATGCAAGGATTAACATCAAGCTTAGAAACATCAAACCATCCTCAAAATCCAGCATAGAAACATACTTAAATGCCATAGGAAAACATAATAACAACTCCCAAAAACCATGGCGAACATATTGCCTTATTTACTGAAAACTTAAACCGAGTTCATACTTAAAAGTAGTCAATCACTTGGATCCCTTCAACCCTTGCCTTTGCTGCCCGAAACCTTAATGCTCTGCATCATTAGGAAAAACAGAGCGTAAGCACACTTGCTTAGTGAGGGTGTTCATAAAGCAATTATGCATTAAAACCATTTGAAATCCGTATACTTGCTTTCTGGAAACATGCTTACAACCAAAGCATTTTCTATGATTCCAACTGAATCAACGTATAACAACCTCTATGCAACATCATAACCATTTTCCATGCTTAAATCCCAAAGCATTAAATCATAAACCATGCTTAAATGTCAAAGCATTAAATCATAAACCATGCTTAAATATCAAAGCATTAAATCATAAACCATGCTTAAATCCCAAAGCATTAAAAATAGGTTACACACGAACTTTCTCATATATTGGCATTTATAGTGACCCCGGATAGACTACCCTCTATCAAAACATATCGGATACACGGATCTCTCATACCATGCCTAGTTAGACCGCATGTTATCCCAAACCTTGCTTAGTTAGACCGCAAGATTTGACACCCTCGCCTAGCTAAACCGCGAGCTTAACATCTTTGCCTAGTTACACTGCAAGTTTACCAACCTTGCCTAGTTAAACTGCAAGTTTGCCATTTTGCCTTGCTAAACCGCAAGATTTGACAGCCTCACCTAGTTAAACTGTGAGTTTTACCTCCTTGCCTAGTTAAACCGCAAAATTTTATTACATCACCTAGTTAGACCGCGAGTTTTACTTCCTTGCCTAGTTAATCCGCAAGATTACCATCAATTTCGGTTGCCTTGTTAATCTGCACGTCCCAAATGATGTCCCAACAGTCCGAGTGGCCATGTTAAACCGCCATACCTCAAGGACCCATGGCCACGATTGATTCTATTAATATTTTATAGTGCACTTTAATCATATGGCATGCCAACTATATCCGATTGTTTTCTCACCATGTCACATAGCCAATATACCATTTACAAACCATTTACTTACTGCTTTACAATGCATCAAACAAAACATCACATATGCAAATCTCATTGCCAATGCAATAACACCATTCCAACTAGAATGAAAACCAATGCTCGATAGCATTTAATATGCTTTCAAACCCCTGTATATGTACTCAAAATCATGCATTTCCAGTAAGTAAATCATACCATGTATATCAACAAAACATGCAAACAACATGCTCATATCCAAGCCGATATTCAAGAGCAAAATAAGGGAAACTTACTTCTGAGCTTAGGTAAGTGTCTCAGGATTACCCTAAACTCCTAGCAACCTTTACAAACCTTTGTAAAGCATTTAAAACCAGTTTCCACTCACCGATATGCTTCGCCTTCCTTGCCAACACGATACAAGCTCCCAGCAAGCAACAAAACAACGTGAAGCTTTGTCACCTTGATTATCCCCTATTTAAACACATAAAACTAGAGGCTAAATGCATCATTATGCATTCAAACCACTGCGTCAAAGCAAAACCCCGCAACTCTCAGGTTGCCCACTTAGAAACCATCTGAAACAAACCAAAATCATCATCAAACGTTTCCAAAACTTAACCCAGCCATAAAAATGGTTTAACCCATCAATTAACATCCAAAAACCCTTTCCCAACAACCTTTTACTTCCAGCAAAGATTAAACTCGAATATCATCACAAAAACTCAAATCTAACAACCTAAACAATTAGAGATCCAAGAGTTTCGGGATTCTATTGGTAAAAACAACTTATCAACATCATAATACATCCAAAATATGTATTAAATCAATCTTAAACACTGGAAATCAGATCCAATTCGAATATTACTTTTTACATCAATTTTACCCAATTTACTCAATCAAACATTGATACATCATTAAAATCAACTTACAATTCATAAGTCAAGGATCAAATGCTTGGGAATTTCAGTAAAGAATCATACAATAGAGGAGATCATGGACCTTACCCCTATTGTGTGATTTCTCCCTCAGTTGGTTTGATAAAAGCTAAGAAAACACAAGATTTAGATGAGATTTTGTAAAAACAATGTTAATTAATCAATTACAAATCATAAATACAAGTTAAAAAAACTTCTCACCTCTGGATTTTGATAAAAACTTGAGTGTTTGGATAAGGAGAGAATGAAGAGAAAAGTTGAGAGAAAAGTTACATGAATTTTCTTTAAAAAGCTTAACTGACTTTTTAACTAAAAATCCTTTTTTAATTAACTTTAAAACACGTGTTAAAATATATTTAATTAAGGGAGAAATCATCAGAAAAAAGCTTGGTAAAATATCTCCTTAAAGAGTCTAAGAATTTGACCCTTTTCATTTTAGTCACCTTTTAAAACAGTTTTCAAAAATTGCATTCTGGTCAGTAGCCAAAATCTCCGATTTCCAAAACTTATTTTCCAAAATTGATTTCACCAATATCCTTAATATAATTAATAATGATTTTAGAATATTTTTCCATAATTTTATCAACTTCAAAAATATTTAAACCAATTTAATCTCGAAATTGACCTGAAACTCTAATACCAGTCCACCGGACCTTCAAACCAACCTTCAAAACACGTAAGCCCAAAACCGGGGTGTTACAACTCTCCCCCACTTAAGAAATTTTGTCCTCGAAATTTCTTGGAGGAAACAAATGCGAAAATTGCTCCATTATATCTGAATTGCTTTCCCAAGTGGCTTCCTCAACACTTCGGTGTCGCCACCAAACCTTCACAAGCTCAATTGTCTTACCACGAAGAATTTTACTGCTGGAATCAAGGATTTCCATCGGTTCCTCGTCGAATGATAAATCCAACCTCAACTATGTATGCTCCACTGGCATAACATGCGAAGGATCCAACCGATACCTCTGTAACATAGATACATGGAACACATCATGTATCTACTCCAGCTCGAGAAGCAACCTCAACCAATAAGCCATAGGACCTACACGCTCAATAACCTCGTACGGTCCAATAAACCTCATACTAAGCTTACCATTACGTCTAAACCTCATCACCTTTTTTGCCATGGTGACACTTTCAAGAATACACGATCGTCTACCGCATATTCAATTTTCCTAGGCTTCAAATCTGCGTAAGACTTTTGTCGATTCGTAGCTACTTTCAGGCGATCACAAACAAGCCTTACCTTTTCATTCGTGTCCTTCAACACATTCGGTACGGTAACACGCTTTTCTCCTACCTCAGCCCAACATAAAGGCGTACGACACCTCCAGCCGTACAACACCTCGTACGGTGCAATCTATATACTCGCTTGGTAGCTATTGTTATATGCAAACTCAACTAAAGGTAAATACTTCTCACAGGTTCCTGGAAACTCGATAATACAACCCATCACCTTATCCTCCAAACTTGGATAACACACTCAAACTGCCTATCCGTCTGTGGTGATACGCGGTGCTGAAACTAGTGTGCCTAAACTAACACAAAATCCATGGTGATCCTCTTCCATTTCCATTCTATAATTCTCAACGGTTGCAACAACCCATATACAAACTGATGTTCAGCCTTGACCTACTGACACACCATGCACTTCGAAACAAACTCAGCCACATCCTTTTTCAAACCAATCCAGTAGTATGCCACCATCGACCCTCGGTACATCTTAATACTATTGGGTTGCATAGCTAAAGGACTGAAATGTGCATCCGTTAAAATAATGTGCCTCAACTCCGGATCCTCTAGCACCACTATTCGACCCTTAAAACACAAAACTCTATCATCATTAAAATAAAAATCCATCGAATTACCTTCCGATATGTCCTTAGCATGTATAACCAAATAATCATCGTACAGTTGTTTAACTTTAATCATTTGTGACAGCGTAGGCTTAACATGCAATTCAGCCAACAAACCACCTTCCCCCGTCACACTCAACCTTGCAAACATAGCTCTAAGCTCAACCGCACCCTTACGACTCAATGCATCCAACCACATTGGCTTTTCCAGGATGATACTTGTAGCCCCCTCGACCCGCTCTAGACGCCCAACCACAACAAGAAGGCTACATTAGGTTTGTTGTAGCAAACCGAAGAGATACAACCAAACCCGATCTATTTTTTATTTTTATCCTTTCTAGATGCCAATTATTAACCCTACATGTTCATACAAACATTAGGTGCAACCCCAACTCAATCGGGCATCAACTTGACATCCAATTGATCACATTTACAAATTAGGGACCGAATCGCAAACACATAAAATTTTTGGATTAAAACTCATTTTTAAGTTACCAATCTTTAATTAGTTGGATTTCAAACCTTCATCTCAATTTGATCATTCATGCTCATACAATCTCATGGACATGTTCTAGGGACTAAAATGCAATGAAAGCAAAACTAACTTACCTAACTTTGAATTTTTTTAACATATGTACTGGTACGCTTACATAGGTATGTACACGGGTTTGGATTGAAAAAGTGAAATTCCAGAGGCTAGAATGTGTACCGGTACACCATTGCCCGTATCGATACGCCACGCCAAAAATGCCCTGGTGTACCGATACGCCCTAGCGTGTACCGACTACCCATACCAGAAAATATCCAACCGTACCAATACGATCCCCCGCGTATCGGTACGCCTAGACCTGTAATGTCACAAACTACAGGTTTCTCATTCTAAAAGCATTCTCAAACCATTCTAACATACTCATAACATAACCCTAGCATACCAAGCATTCAGGCTTCACAAATTCAACATCGCAATATGACATCGTCCAACAAAGAGATTCTATAGGCATGCTTCCTAATTTCCATCCAAGCAACATGTCAAAATGGTAAACCAGTATCAAAACAAACTTTAAAGGCCATTTACAACCCAAAACCAACTAAAGAAACATGTTTAAACAGGGAGTTCCACAAAACATCTCCCAAAACACAACAGGTACCCCACTGCCCTTATTCTTTATAGTCTAAACCAATACATACTTTGCAAACAGGTCTTCCCAAGATCCCCTTGCTTCTTGCTGCCTTCCAAGACCTCAATTATCTGCATTGATGGACAACAAGAGCGTGAACACACGAGGATTAGTAAGGAATGCTCCAAACAACCACGATCAATGCATTTAAAACCATTTATTTAACACCATCCTTTAAAAAAACATCATCATCATGCCCCTTTTGAAAACATGCACTTTATATCATTAAAACTAGCATAATAAACCATATGCTACAGGTATCATTAATCAACAGCAAATCCCATGGCTAACCCTCCACTTAATCCTTCCCATGCATTACTACCAAATGCAAAGCTTAAGGAGAAACATGTATAAATCACATTATACAATATAAAACATTTCAATGATACTTTACTAATTATATTGGCTGACAAGTGATTAGTATCAAGTCCATTAACAAAAGTGTTCATCGAATACACGGATTCAACAAGTGTTAACCCAACACTTCAATCCATCTCAACCAGAATAGCGATACAATCACAATCGCAGTACAATAACAACCGGGTACACTTAACCCCACTAACAGGAGTATTCGGTACCGTTAAACCCTCTACCGTTAGGGTACTTGGATGGAGTATTCGGTACACAATATAAACCCCTCAACATCCAAGGCAACTTATTTTACAGTGCACTCAATCCTATGGCCAACCAGCTATATCCGATAACAATTTGAAAACCACATCACTTGCCAATATAATTGACCATTTAACATTTTCCTCACTGTTTTACACAAGCATTAACCAAAACACTTTTCCAAAGCAACAACCATGCTTTAAACCACAAGTATAAACCACATACTTACAAGGATCACTTACCATGTGCATCCTTCAGCATTTCATGCTTAAAACTAGTGTATCAAATACTTTAAAACATGCTTAAACAGTAGGTAACATGTAAAGTAAAACAAGTGCATAAAACCATTTCAATCTAGCACGACTGAGAGAGATATTCACTTTATACTTACTTCCGAGTCTAGGTAAGCATTTCAAGCTCTACCATAACTCCCAAAACTCTGTTTCCAAAACATCAAAACACTTTAAACCACGTTTTCACTCATCGATACGCGAAAACTCAATTTGCTGAGCGAAATCAAGTATCCGAAACCTCCAACGCTTCTCCAATTACTCCCGAATCAACCTCCCTTGTTTTTACCACAAAAAATAGAGGATTAATGCATCATAATGCATTCTAAACACATCAAACACAATCCTCATCCGATTTCCTCAACACCCTCACAATTAACCCTCCACAATAACCGAAATCAAGACCAAAGCAATTCGATTCACAACCCAGCCAACATCTATCAACCTAGCATCATTTAAACACCAAAACACATCTAAAAACAGATCCAAGACAACCTACCACCTCCAGCAACCTAACAACCATAATTTCAACACAAAACCTCAAAACTAACAACCTAAACAAATAAAGACTCTTATGTTTCGGGATTCCATTGATAAAAATCACTTATCAGCATTGTTAAACATCCAAAATATGAGTCAAATCACCATTACATATTGGAAATCAGATTCAATTCGCGAATCAACACATTTTCCCCAAAGATCTCATTAAATCATTAGAAAATCATCAAAATCGGATTAAAAATGCAAAAGCAAGTATCAAATGCTTGGGAATTTCATTAAAGAACCATACAATAGAGGAGATCTCGGACCTTACCCCTATTGTGAAGTTTCTCCCTCAATTGATTTGTGAAAAGCTAAGAAATCACAAGATTAAAGTGAGATTTTGTATAAACAAACCTTGTAAAACAATTTGGAACAATAGAATCAAGTTAGAAACTACCTCACCTCTGGAAATTTGATGAAATCTGAGTGTTTGGCTGAGGAGAGAATTGAGAGGAAAAGTTGAGAGAAAAATGACGTGATTTTTGTTTAAGAAAAGATAACCACATTTTTAACAAAATCCACTTTAATTATTAATTAAAGCACATGTTTAAATTAATTAAATTAAGGGAGAAACCTTCAAAAACAAATTGGTAAAATAGATCCTTAAATATTCTATGTATTTGACCCTTTTCATTTTAGTCACGAGAAAATCACAGTTTTCAAAACATTCATTTTAGTCACTAACCAAATGTCCCCCTTCCAAAACTAATTTTTCAAAATTGATTCTACCATTATTAAATATATAAATAATAATGATTTTTAAAATTTTCCCATAACTTTTCCAAGACTAAAAATATACGATCCCGAAACTGACTCGAATCTCTACTCCGGTCCGCCAAACCTTCTAATAGCCCACTAAACCGATAAGCCCTAAAACCGGGGCGGTATAACTCTCCCCCACTTAAGAAATTTCATCCTCGAAATTTACCTAGAGGAAACAGGTGCGAAAACTCGTTCAGCATATCTGACTTGCGTTCCCACGTGGCTTCCTCAACCCCGCGGTGCTTCCACAACACCTTAACCAGTTCGACTGTTTTGCCACGAAGCACCTTACTACTGGTATCAAGAATCTCTACTGTTTTCTCATCATAAGATAGGTCTGGTCTCAACTCGAATTCTTCCACCGGCATGACATGCGATGGATTCGACCTATACCTCCGCAACACCAAAACGTGGAACACATCATGAATCTTTCCCAACTCCAGAGGTAACCTCAAATGGCACGCAATAGGGCCCACACGCTTGACGACCTCATATGGCCCAATGAACCTCGGGCTAAGCTTTTCTTTATTCCCAAAACGTAACACCTTTTTCCAGGGCGACATTTTCAAAAACATTTTATCACCTACAGCGTACTCTATATCCCTACGCTTCAAATCCGCATAGGATTTCTGGCAATATGCAGCCACTTTTAAGTGCTAACATATCAACTTTACCTTTTCGATTGTGCCTTTCAAGACATTGGGCATAGACATAAACTTTTCCCCCGCTTCTGCCCAACACACGGGCGTAAGACACTTCCTGCCATACAACGCCTCATAAGGGGCCATCTGTATGCTAGCATGATAACTGTTATTGTAAGCAAACTCCACCTACGGCAACTGCTTCTCCCAAGTTCCCTAGTACTCAACAACATAACACCTTAACATATCCTCGAGAACCTAAATCACGTGCTCTGACTGCCCATCCGATTGAGGCTGGTACGAGGTACTGAAACTCAATTGGGTTCCCAAAGCACGATGTAAACTCACCCAAAACCTTGCGGTGAACTGCGGATCCCTATCTGAATCTATAGATTTGGGCACCCCGTGCAAACGCACTGTCTCAGAGATGTACAACTCAGCCAACCGGTCCAAGGTATACGTAGTATGCACTGGCACAAAATACGCACACTTCGTAAACCAATCTACGATCACCCAGATGGAATCCTTTTTGGTCGGCGTCAAAGGCAGTCCAGACACAAAATCCATGGTGATTCTTTCCCACTTCCATTTCAGTATCTTCAACGGTTGCAACAACCCGGAAGGAAACTGATACTCAGCCTTTACCCGCTGACAAACCATGCACCGAGCTACAAAATTAGCCACATCCCTCTTCAATCTGACCCAATAGTACTCCTCCTTCAACCCTCGATACATCTTAGTACTACCAATATGCATAGCAAAATGACTTGCGTGTGCCTCAGTCAAGATAGTACACCTCAACTCTTCGTCCTCGGGCACCACTATTCGACCTTTGAAACACAGCACCCCATCATCGTTGAAATGAAAATCCGTAGGATTTTCATCCCTGATATCTTCCAAATGAGATACCAAACTCCCATCACACGATTGCTTCTTCTTAATCTTCTGCGACAAGGACGACTTCACTTACAGCTCAGCCAACAAACCTCTATCATTCGTCACACTCAATCTAGCAAACATGGCTCTCAACTCCACAACCGCTTTCCTACTCAAAGCATCCGCTACAACATTGGCTTTCCCCAGATGATACTCAATGGTCAGATCATAATCCTTAAGCAACTCCAACCATCTACGTTGCCTAAGATTCAGTTTTTTCTGTGACATCAGATATTTCAAGCTCTTATGATCCGTGTAAACCACACATTTCTCACCATACAGATAATGCCTCCAGATCTTCAAGGCAAAAACTACCGCTACAAGCTCAAGATCGTGAGTAGGATAGTTACGTTCATGCACCTTCAACTACCTAGATGCATACGCCACTACCTTACCCTTCTGCATCAACACGCAACCAACCCCGACATACGACGCATCACTATAAACAACGTATTCCTTCCTCGATTCTGGTTGAACCAAAACTGGAGCTCGCGTCAAGGTTTTCTTCAACCTTTCAAAAGCTCCCAGCCTATCCTTTATCCACTCAAACTTAACATTCTTCTATAGCAACTTTGTTAATGGAGCTGCCACACTGGAGAACCCTTCCACAAACCTCCGATAATAACCTACCAAACCGAGGAAACTCTTAACTTCCGTTACAAACTTGGGCTCCTTCCAACCCATTACAGCCTCAACCTTATGCGGATCGACACGAATTCCTTCAGCTGACACAACATGCCCAAGAAACACAACTTCCTTAAGCCAAAACTCACATTTGCTTCATTTAGCATACAACTGATTCTCCATCAGTTTCTGAAGCATAATCCGCAAACGGCTATCATGATCCTCCTCGGTACGACAGTACACAAGGATATCATCGATAAACACCACCATAAACTGATCCAAAAACTCATGAAACACATGGTTCATCATGTTCATAAAAGCAGCGAGAGCATTGGTCAAACCAAACAGCATCACAAGAAATTCGTAATGCCCGTATCTTGTACAGAAAGCTGTTTTGGGCACATCCACCTCCTTCACCTTTAACTGATAGTAACCCGACCTCAGATCTATCTTGGAAAACACTGAAGCTCCCCTGAACTGATCAAACATATCATCAATCCGTATTAAGGGATACTTGTTCTTTATTGTCAACTTATTCAGCTGTCGGTAATCTATACACATCTGCAACGTACCATCTTTATTCTTAACAAACAACACCTCCCCATGGTGAAATACTAGGTCTAATAAAGCCCCAATCCAACAACTCCTACAACTGCGTCTTCAACTCCTTCAATTCCTTCGGAGCCATGTGGTACGGAGCAATCGATACTGGTACTGTGCCTGCAAAAACCTTGATGCCAAACTCTACCTCACGGTCAGGTGGCAACCCCGGCAATTCCTCAAAAAAATGCTCGTAAACTCACATACTGTGTGAACTTCCTGCACTCTCAACTTCTTTGATCCAGGATTCATAACATAAGCCAAATAAGCCTTATATCCCGAATCCAACATCCGTATTGCCTCCAAAGACGAAACAACACTAGACAAAAACTAGGCATTCTCGCCAACAACCACCACCTCATCATCATTTGACAACCTCAAAGATATCCGCTTGGTCTCAAAATCCACCATAGCCTGATGTCCGATCAACCAATCCATACCCAAGATCACATCAAAACCATAGAATGGTAGCTCCATCAAGTCTACGGCAAACATATGTCCCTGAACCATCAGCGGACAACTACGATACAACCTCCTAACCGCGACCGTCTCTCCAAGAGAACTAGTCACTCTAACTCCCACATTAAGAATTTCAACAGATATATCAAGCAACTCGGCATGCTCACTCAACATGTATGAATGAGTAGATCCAGAATCAACCAACGAATACAATGACAGAGACTTAAGAGTAAAAGTACCTGCAACCACATTGGAGTCATTGCGACCCTCACGGTGCGCATACACCCTAGCCGGTCCACCTTCCTCAGGCTGGATAGCAACAATATGAGCCACAGTCCTTTGTTCCCCATCTCGATGCTAAAACGGTCCACGGCCACGACCATGACCCCGCTGTGGAACAAAAACAGGTGCAGCACCCTGCCCACCTCGAGCCAACAACGGACAATCACGCCTCTGGTGGTCGCCCGACCCATAACTCCAACAAGCATTAGCCACCACAAGCGCAGGTGTGTGACCCTCTATGGCCAATCGTGGGCAATCTCGCCTCAAATGGTCTTCGGGATCTGCAAACCCAGCAAGTGCTATACGAGGCTCTAACCTAGGCACCCTGCCCCTGGACTCAACGCCCCACAACACCTCCACCTTGCCTCAGCTCCGGACGAAACCTCCTATCACAGTGTCTCTTGGCCTGACCACTGCTATAACCCGAATCAGCAGCTCTCTTACCTGAGCTCAAACCTCGTGATCCAGAAGTAAAGCCTATATTCTGCTCCACATTCGTGGCTCGCGAAACCAAAACATCAAAATCGGTATAATAAGCAGCAAGCATGTATGTCTTAACATCCTGCACAAGCCCATAACATAAACGATCACATTGAGTACGCTCGTCAGGAACCAACTCAGGTGCATACTGACTCAACCTCACAAACCGCACCTCGTATTCTGCAACAGACATACTGCCCTACACCAGAGCCATGAACTCTCGCTTCCTCTCATCTTGATATTAGACTCCCAAAAACTTCTTCTAAAAACCTCACAAAAAAACTCCCAAGTCACATCTCCGGTCGCCATACCCGATATAGTTGTAGTCCACTACCTATAGGCATCACCCTGCAATAGGGAAACAACACAACCCAACTTACGGGCATCGCTGCACCCCATCTGGCCCAATATCCTCTCAGTACTGGCCAACCAACCCTCAGAAGCCTCAGGTGACAACCCTCGGAACTCAACTCCACCCAAACTACGAAGACACTCAAGCGGCAAACCTTGCCCATCAACCGGTGGTGTTGGCACACGAACACCTGCAACTGCTGCCTAAAACGCACCAGTCATGGCCTGTATCAATAGTGCAATATCACCCATCCCTGGCCTAGTCGGCACATGTGGTACTTGCTTCATTCCTTCAGGTGGATTAGGTAGGGCGGTGGCAACCCTCTAGGAGGTACAACTTCTCCTTCATCGTCCTACCCAGCGGCAGCAGCAATCGCACTAGATCGTAACTCTCTCCTTGGAGCAATCGTGCTAAAATATATCTAAGGCATGATAATCATTTCAAAATAAAACAGTCAGGCCAGGCTCAAGCAAGGATTCCAAGACTTTCATTTCAAAAATCAAAACTTTCCAGACTATAATAATAAGGCAATAGGTACCCCAAAACATCCCAACATAGCATACGACCACCAACATTCATATATCAATCATCGTGCATAAAAATCAACGTACATATAACAATCACCGTGCAAATCAAACATGGTAACAACATAGCAACCTCCCAAATGAATCGTGCATAACAATCAACATACACCATTGCCCGTATCGATATGCCAAGCCAAAAATGCCCTGGAGTACCGATACGCCCTAGCGTGTACCGATTCCCCAGACCAGAAAATGTCTAACCGTACCGATATGGTCCCCCACGTATCGGTACGCCTGGACCTGTAATGTCACAAACTACAGGTTTCTCATTCTAAAAGCATTCTCAAACCATTCTAACATACTTATAACATAACCCTAGCATACCACAATCATTCAGGCTTCACAAATTCAACATCGCAATATGACATTGTCCAACAAAGAGATTCTATAGGCATGCTTCCTAATTTCCATCCAAGCAACATGTCAAAAAGGTAAACCAGCATCAAAACAAACTTTAAAGGCCATTTACAACCAAAAAGCAACTAAAGAAACATGCTCAAACAGGGAGTTCCACAAACATCTCCAAAAACACAATAGGTACCCCATTGCTCTTATTCTTTATAGTCTAAACCAAGACATACTTTGGAAACAAGTCTTGCCAAGATCCCCTTGCTTCTTGCTGCCTTCCAAGACCTCAATTATCTGCATTGATGGACAACAAGAGCGTAAGCACACAAGGCTTAGTGAGGAATGCTCCAAACAACCATCAATGCATTTAAAACCATTTATTTAACACCATCCTTTAAAAAAACATCATCATCATGCCCCTTTTGAAAGCATGCACTTTATATCATTAAAACCAGCATAATAAACCATATGCTACAGATATCATTAATCAACAGCAAATCCCATTGCTAACCCTCCACTTAAGCCTTCCCATGCATTACTACCAAATGCAAAACTTAAGGAGAAACATGTATAAATCACATTATACAACATAAAACATTTCAATGATACATTAACAATTATATTGGCTTACAAGTGATCAGTATCAAGTCCATTAACAAAAGTGTTATTAGATACACGGATTCAATAAGTGTTAACCCAACACTTCAAGCCATCTCAACTGGAATAGCAATACAATCACAATCGCGGTACAATAACAACCGGGTACACTTTCAACCCATAGGGAAACTCATCCCTCTCATCGGTTAGATTCTTAACCCCACTAATGGGAGTATTCGGTACCGTTAAGCCCCTCTACCATTAGGGTACTTGGATAGAGTATTCGGTACACAATATAAACCCCTCGACATCCAAGGCGACTTATTTTATAGTGCACTCAATCCTATGGCCAGCCAACTATATCTGATAACAATTTTAAAACCACAACACTTGCCAATATAATTAACCATTTAACATTTACCTTACTATTTTAAAAAAGCATTAACCAAAACACTTTTCCAAAGCAACGACCATGCTTTAAACCACAAGTATAAACCACATACTTACAAGGATCACTTACCATGTGCATCATTCAGCATTTCATGCTTAAAACCAGTTTATCAAATACTTTAAAACATGCTTAAAAAGTAGGTAACATGTAAATTAAAACAAAGAGCATAAAACCATTTCAAACTAGCATGACCAAGAGAGCTATCCACTTTATACTTACTTTCGAGTCTAGGTAAGCATTTCAATCCCTACCATAACTCCCAAAACTCTATTTCCAAAACATCAAAACGCTTTAAACCACGTTTTCACTCACCAATGCGTGAAACCTCGATTCGCCAACGCGAAATCAAGTATCCGAAGCCTCCAACGCTTCTCCAGTTACTTCCAGATCAACCTCCCCTGTTTTTACCACAAAACAACAGAGGATTAATGCACTCTAAACACAGCAAACACAATCCTCCTTGGATTTCCACAACACCCTCACAATTAACCCTCCACAACAACCGAAATCAAGACCAAAGCACTTCGATTCACAACCAAGCAAACATCTATCAACCTAGCATCATTTCAACACCAAAACACATCTAAAAATAGATCCAAGACAACCTACCACCTCCAGCAACCTAACAACCATAATTTCAACACAAAACCTCAAAACTAACAACCTAAACAAATAGATACTCTTATGTTTCAGGATTCCATTGATAAAAATCACTTATCAACATTGTTAAACATCCAAAATATGAGTCAAATCACCATTACACACTGGAAATCAAATTCAATTCACGAATCAACACATTTTCCCCGAATACCTTATTAAATCATTAGAAAATCATCAAAATCATATTAGAAATGCAAAAGCAAGGATCAAATGCTTGGGAATTTCAATAAAGAACCATACAATAGAGGAGATCTCAGACCTTACCCCTATTGTGAAGTTTCTCCCTCAATTGATTTGTGAAAAGCTAAGAAATCACAAGATTAATGTGAAATTTTGTATAAACAATCCTTGTAAAACAATTTGGAACAATAAAATCAAGTTAGAAACCACCTCACCTCTGGAAATTTGATGAAATCTGAGTGTTTGGTTGAGGAGAGAATAGAGAGAAAAAGTTGAGAAACAATGATGTGATTTTTGTTTACGAAAAGATAACCACCTTTTTAACAAAATCCACTTTAATTATTAATTTAAGCACATGTTTAAATTAATTAAATTAAGGGAGAAACCTTCAGAAACAATTTGGTAAAATAGCTCCTTAAAGATTCTAAGTATTTGATTCTTTTCATTTCAGTCACTAGAAAATCGCAGTTTTCAAAACTTTCATTTCGGTCACTAACCAAAATGTCCACCTTCCAAAACTAATTTTTCAAAATTGATTCTACCATTATTAAATATATAATTAATAATGATTCTTAAACATTTTTCCATAATATTTCCAACACCGAAAATATACGATCCCAAAACCGACTCGAATCTCTACTCTGGTCCACCAAACCGTCTAATGACCCACTAAATCGCTAAGCCCTAAAACTGGGCCGTTACAATACTCGACCATCAATGCATAATCCTTAAGAAACTCCAACCATCTACGTTGTCTAAGATTCAAATCATTTTGAGACATCAAATACTTCTAACTCTCGTGATCCGTAAAAAACCAAAGACTCTTCGCCATAAAGATAATGCCTCCAGATTTTCAAGGCAAAAACCACAGCCGTAACCTCCAAATCATGAGTTGGATAGTTGCGCTCAAGAACCTTCAACTGTCTCAATGCATAGGCCACAACCTTACCATCTTGCATCAACAAACAACTCAATCCAATATATGACTCATCGCTATAAACCACAAACTCCTTCCTCGTTTCTGGTCGAATCAACACAGAAGCATGTGTCAAAACCTCATTCAACTTCTCAAAACTGAGTTGTTGCCTCACCGTCCACACATAAGGAACATTCTTTTGCAACAAATTCGTCAATGGTGTTGCAACACTCAAAAACCCTTCAATGAAATGACGATAATAACCATCCAACCCAAGAAAACTACGCACCACCATCACTGATTTAGGTTGCTTCCAAATGAGAATAGCCTCAATTTTATGTAGATCAACGCGAATATCATCTATAACCACAACCACGAACTGATTATCCTTCAACTCTTGCAACACAACCCGCAAATGATGATCATGTTCTTCCTTGGTACGAGAGTACACGAGAATATCATCTATAAACACAATCACGAACTGATTAAGATATTCATGGAACACCCTTAACCTCAGGACTCACCACAATAGCCAAATAAGCTTGGCAACCTCCTTGCGACATCCTTTTCGCATGAGCAACCGCCAGTACATCGGATAAGAATTTCATATTCTCTCCAACCACCACAACTTCATACTCATCAACTAATCTCAAAGAAACCCCTTTTTGGATTCATATTCCTCAAATGCCTTATGCTCACTCAACCGAATCATACCCCAAAACACATCTAAACCATGGAATGGCAACTCCATTAGATCTGCGGCAACTTATGACTTTGCACTACCAAAGGACATCGCCTATACAACTTTCTAGTTGTAACCAACTCACCAGAAGAACTAGCCACTACCACCACATCAGCCTTCAAGAAGTTATCTGTATGTGTGGACTTATGTATGCATGATTCCTTATATGTCATCCTAGATATCTATGCATGTGTATGCAAAACCTCTAATGTCATGCTCAAAGACTTATGCATGTACTGACATATGTATATATATATATATATAAGTGTTTCTGCATTGTGCATGATCAACACCCACACTCACTTATAACATTCCCGGTATCAAAATTCCTCCAGCACAATGAAACACTCTAGCAACCCTCAACACTTGAGCAAAATTTTCCCCAGTACCACAGTACACAAGAATACCACTACTCCAGCCACTACACGAATCCAGGTATTTAGAGAATACCCAACACGACATCATCTCAAATGTCACTAGCACGTTTGATGCTTGCACTAATAGCCAAATCAAACAACGGTCTAAAACCCAACTAGCACTAACCACGCTAGAACCTCGGGAAAGAACTCTCAGGAGAACAAACTCCGTCTCATACTCAGCAACTAACATGCCAACTTCTACCAACACAAAGGATACTTTTACCAACACAAAGGATAATTCATCAAACATATGCTCACTTGACATGAAAGCGTAAACCCTGAATTGATCGAAGATAACAATGACAAGGATTGCAAAGCGAAGGTACCTATGATCGCAAGTTTACCAACCTTTCCAAGTTAAGCCGCAAGTTTACCATATTTGCCTTGCTAAACCGCAAGATTTGAAAACCTCACCTAGTTAAACCGCGAGTTTTACCTCCTTGCCTAGTTGAACCGCAATACTTTTTTACCTCGCCTAGTTAGACCACGAGTTTTACTTTCTTGCCTAGTTAATCCACAAGATTACCATCAATTTAGGTTGCCTTGTTAATTCGCATGCCCCAAATGATGCCCCAACAGTGCGAGTGGCCATGCTAAACAACCATACCTCAAGGACTCATGGCCATGATCGTTTTTGTTCATATTTTATAGTGCACTTTAATCCTATGGCATGCCAACAATATCCGATTGTTTTCTTACCATGTCACATAGCCAATATACCATTTACAAACTATTCACTTACTGCTTTACAATGCATTAAACAAAACATCACTTATGCAAATCTCATTGCCAATGCAATAACACCATTCTCAACCGGAAAGAAAACCAATGCTCAATAGCATTTAATATGCTTTCAAACCCATGCATATATACTCAAAATCATGCATTTCCAGTAAGTAAATCATACCATGTTTATCACCAAAACATGCAAACAACATGATCATATCCAAGCTGATATTCAAGAGCAAAATAAGGGAAACTTACTTCCGAGCTTACGTAAGTGTCTCACACTTACCCTAAACTCCCAACAACCTTTAAAAACCTTTCCATTCACCAATACATTTCCCCTTACTTGCCAACACGATACAAGTTCCCGGCAAGCAGCAAAACAACGTCAAGCTTTATCGCCTTGATTATACCCTATTTTAAACCCATAAAACCAAAGGATAAATGCATCATTATGCATTCAAACCACTACCTCAAAGCAAAACCCTGCAACTCTCAAGTTGCCCGCTTAGAAACCATACAAAACAAACTAAAATCATCATCAAACGTTTCCAAAACTTAATCCAGCCATAAAACAACGGTTCAACCCATCAATCAACATCAATTAACATCTAAAAACCCTTTCCCAACAACCTTTTACTTCCAGCAAAGATTAAACTCAAATATCATCATAAAAGCTCAAATATAACAACCTAAACAATTAGAGATCCAAGAGTTTCGGGATTCTATTGGTAAAAACAACTTATCAATATCATAATACATCCAAAATATGTATTAAAATAATCTTAAAAACTAGAAATCAGATCCACTTTGAATATTACCTTGTTACATCAATTTTACCCAATTTACCCAATCAAACGTTGATAAATCATTAAAATCAACTTACAATTCATAAATCAAGGATCAAATGCTTGGGAATTTCAGTAAAGAACCATGCAATAGAAGAGATCACGGACCTTACCCCTATTTTGAGATTTCTCCCTCAATTGGTTTGATAAAAGCTTAGAAAACACAAGATTTAGACGAGATTTTGTAAAAACAATGCTAATTAATCAATTACAAATCATAAATACAAGTTAAAAAAACTTCTCACATCTGGATTTTGATAAAAACTTGAGTGTTTGGCTGAGGAGAGAATGGAGAGAAAAGTTGAGAGAAAAGTTACGTGAATTTTCTTTAAAAAGCTTAACTAACTTTTTAACTAAATATCCATTTTTAATTAACTTTAAAACACATGTTAAAATATCTTTAATTAAGGGAGAAATCATCATAAAAAACTTGGTAAAATAGCTCCTTAAAGATTCTAAGAATTTGACCCTTTTCATTATAGTGACCTTTAAAAGCAGTTTTCAAAAATTGCATTATGGTCACTAGCCAAAATGTCTGATTTCCAAATCTTATTTTCTAAAATTGATTTCACCAATATCCTTAATATAATTAATAATAATTTTGGAATATTTTTTCACAATTTTATCACCTTCAAAAATATTTAAACTAATTTAATCCTGAAAATGACACAAAACTCTAATACCGGTCCACCGGACCTTCGAACCAACCTTCAAAACACCTAAGCCAAAAACTGGGGTGTTACAATCAAGCTTTGAAAAGATAAGAATTGGATCAGTTTTCAAGAATGTATTGGATAAGATGGTGCCACGATTGGTTGGCAGATTCATGCCAAGCTTGGATTCAAGGTAGCATCGGTAGTATGACGTCAGCCCTAGCCTGATCAGCTCTCATTGAAACTTGGATAAGATGATTATCCCTTATCCCTTGAGCATTTGAAATTTGAAAATTGAAGAGCTTATACAATCCCTTCCTTGCACGCATATTTAAACACCAACCAAGCAAGCATTTGGGAGAAGCTTTTTGAATGAGAGTTCTTTCGGGTGATCGAGTGAGAAGTTGGAGTGCAAGACGATTGATAACTGACTACACCTAGAAAGGGTGGTTCGAACAGCTCGGCTGAGAGCCTGGATCTTGAAGGGCTGCATCAAGAGACCCCTTCTCACCCATTCTCTCTTTCGAGTTATTTTACCTTGTTTTTAATGATGATATACTTTGAAAATGTTTATATTTTTTGGTTAAATCCTTCACCATGAACTAATCTAATAGTTGGTGGGGGATGTTTGCATTGAACTCTGTTTTATGTTTTAGATTTTGATAATAAATTTGCCTTGGCAATGTTTTATCTATTGGGCATACTTTAAAATTTTTTTTAAATACTATGCCAAGCGAGAGCTGGCACCGTTGGCCTATTGCCCCTCAATATCTTAACAAACTTGGGGTGGCAATGATTAAGTTGTTAAATACTGAGGAGAGAAGCCTCGAGAGATGTCGTTCAAGTAGATGAACTTACTTCGAGAGTGAAATCTACCCCTTAGGAGTATAGATTGGATCTTAATCAAATTGGTTTATTTAAAAGCAAGCACTATAGAGATATAGGGGTTTTTAAATGATCAATTTAGGGCAATAACCATCGAGAGAGGCTTTGCTAATTTTGAATTTGCTCGACAAACAATGCCAAGACAGGTTGTTATTAAAGGCTAGCACAACATGAATAGCGTGAAAACCAGGCATTCCCTGCCAACACTCATCATTCATTAAAGCACCTTCCTTGACAACGTCTTTAATTTACTTTTATTTCTTTTATATTCAATTATTTCCAAAACCAACTTAAAAACAAAACAACTTTTTCTCAAGGCAAGTAACAATCAAGACAATCGAATTACAAGTCAATCTCTGTGGGATCGATACTCAGCTTAACTATTGTATTACTTGCAGACCGTGTATACTTGCACGTAAAAGACTCATCTTGGTAGTGTTATATACTTTTCCAACATGTCTTCTACCCCTTTTAATAGTATTTCACCTAGAGAGTCTACAAACAACAATAGAGCTGAGACTAAAAATGGCTCATTGTGTCCGGTTCAGTTGAGCTTCTCCTCCAGATACATGTCTTCATTCTTCGGTAGATTTTACGAGATTACCGATTATTCTTATTAGCAAAGTAATTACCTTTCTACCTTAGCTTTATTCTGTTACAAAGCTAATGCCTTATTTTGCTTTATACATATACGATTCATCATTAAAACTGATTACTTTTCTATCCTTTAGTGTAATTTAATGCATCATACTCTACTAGCAATTAAATAATTACATGCCCACTAGAGATTATCATAAGCTAGAATATCTCACTGATGTTTTGCAGTTTGAAGCTTGATCAGCATGCTCGACTCCTCTTCAGATACTCCATCTTAATCTACGAGTGAAATAAACACACGCTATGTACGAACTTAGTGAGGCAAAACTTATAAATCAAAGTAAAGAACTTTAATTTTAATAAAAATTGCATAATAAATAAAATACTGAATATAACATATAAGAATTTAGAATCTAATAGAATAACTTATCGAAGTCGTTCCTTTGTCATGTACCCTGTAAAAATCATCTCTTATATAGATATAAGACAATGTCATGTCAAATCAAATATCCTATAAATCACATATTTTCATTGGAATCATATCACTTTCACTTTTCACTTTCCTTTAGATCACTTGTACTTGTTACTTTTTTTATTCATTTCATAGCCCAATGTAATGTAATTGAGAATGCATGGCATGCGAATCACTATTGAGTATGCACATGTGCGGCATCAACAAATATGTTGTGCCACAATAAATCACTGTATCACTATACCACTGCAGTAATTTAACAGCATCACTGTATCACTAGGTCATAGCTGTAGAACATAGCATCACTGTTTCACTAGGTCATAGCTGTAGAACATAGCATCACTGTTTCACTTTATAACTGTTGTACACTTATACAACATCAATGTATCACTAGGTCATAGCTGTAAAACATAGCGTCATTGTATCATTGAATTATTGCTGTAAAATACAGCATCATTGTATCATTATACTCCCACCCCATTGGCATGTCAATTATACCAAGAATCTCAAAATGTTTGCAGTGAGCTTTTGACCAATTCACTATTATGATCTCTTCACTTATTCAATAATATCAATAGATAAAGACATATCACTATAACATAAAAAATGCATTGGGATGTTCATACCCAAAATCATTCATAAACCATTTCAAAAATCACTGTAAGAAGATATAATTTACGATTCAAATCCTTTTTTCCTTTTTTATTATTCTATGTTGACATATTATAATTCTTCCTCATTTTATATATAAAATATGTTAAAATGTACTTACCTAGGCCATTTTTTTGCTTGCCTCACTAAGCTCTTCTCGATCCTTTCTTTTGATCCAAATCAAACTTCATTGATCATATAAATACGAATAACATTCGCTAGATTCAAATATAACAATCCTTTAAACATGCTATCGAATCTAGTCATTCAAATATACAAAATTTCCAAAAGTTTTCCGTTCTTCCTTGTATTGTTAAAAAACTCATTATGGTCTTTAGTGACCAATTTGAACTTTCATTAACCTTTTTCAAGCTTACTAATCAACCTTAGATACAAAGTGTATCAATTCTCATTTTCTGACAATTTGTAGTACCTCCAAAGAAATATTTCTATAAAATAATCTACAAGTTGGAATTCGACTCCGTTTGTTCTGAAAGAAACTAGATTCAATAAGATTTTCACCCATATAAATTAATAGCCCATATTCAACTTGTACGATTTATGGTGAATTTTCAAAGTCAATTTCCAGTGCTAATTTCGGAACAGACTGCATATTGTTTTTCTGAGCTTTCGTCACTTAAAATTTCATATCTTTTGACTCGGAACTCGAAATCAGTTTTCGTTTGTTTGAGGCGAAACTAGATGAACAAATCTTTACATCAGTATAAAATTCACCATCTAACAATTTTTTGTAGAATTTATGGTGAATTTTCAAAGTTACTTCCATAAACCAGTTTTTCTACACGTCTTCCATAAATAACTTCAACTTTTATACTAACTTCTCCTTACTTCACTACTTTTCAATTTAGTCCAATTACTTGCTATAAACCACCGTATTATGACCTTCTTCATCAAATAATTATTCACAACAATTCTCCTTAATTTTCCTTCTTTAACTAAATAGTCACTAAAATGCAAAGATAAGGATTCAAGCTTCTTAACTTTGCAAATTAGTCCTCAATTCAACATTACTACCTTAATTCCATCATTACAACTAAAATCAGATTTAACCCCCATACAAAACTTCAATTTCTATTTGATCAATTAACTTTGACAATTTATCAAAATGGTCACTAATTCAATTCAACACCAATTTAGCATTCTAACTTCATTTTCTTGTCTCTAACATCATTAATAACATAAATACACTCCAAATTCTAAAAAATCAGATTTGGTCCTTAAACTTTTCAATTTTCCAAAATGGTCCCTACATAATTTAACTTAGGGTTTTGCTTCCAAACAACAATTCAAGCTTACTAGATAATTATTTCAACATCACAAACCCTAAATTAAACTTGAATCCATAAATCATAATCATCTTCATAGTAATCAAAACATGTAAACTTAAATCCCAACTCAATATCATGATTTTAACATCATACTAGCTTGATTTCAACTTGAATTCAATCATGGAATCATAAAATCTCAAAATCCCCAATTTGATCCATAAACCCAAATTTCTTTCTCATGTAAATTCTCATCAATCAAGTATGGATTCAGTGAATTATTGACATCAAAAGATAGAGCTTCAAGAGTAGAACAACTTTGTAGTTGAAAAGATTACCTGAAAATCGAGTTTCGGGGCTTGAATCGAGCTTAGAAAATTTTTCTCCATATTTCTCTCTTTCTCCCTCATTTTCGAATTGATGAAGATGAAGGCATCTTCTTATTTTGATCACTTAATTTTAAATCTCTCCCATTTATGCCACTTGTATTATAAATGAATTTTAAATTCATTTAAATAGTGAAATTACTAAAATACCCTTTTAATCCAACGGTTGAGATTGATCTTATCATCAATCAAGGGCCAAGATTAAATCTTCCATTTCCTTCTTCCAAAAATGCCCTTGTAACTTTTAAAATATTTCAAAAATGTTATTGGGGCAAAATGACCAATTTGCCCTCCAACTAGTTTTTATTTACTAGCTTGTTTCAAAATTGCCATCCCATTACAATCCAACTAAATTAGTTCATTTCCAACCAGCCTTTATTCCATAAATATTATTTTATGACCATTCCATAGCTTATGGAATAGCCTTTGAAATTTTGATTCGATCCGATCTCTCGATATTCGTAAAATACTTTTACTGCGATTTTACCTTTTTCTGAGCTATTGAATTTATTCCGGAAATTCTATATATCCATATTCGGGAAATAAATTCTATTATCCTATAAAAACTTCCTTTTCCAAGGACTTAGACTGAATTTTCTTAACTCAATCTATTTTCCCGATACTTATAGAAAATCTTCATACAATAAAATTCCTCTTAGAATTCCTTTATCGATAATCCATATGAATTTTCTCTACTCTTACTGAGTCCAAAATATCGATCAGAAACACTTTTATGGGACCTTCCCGAAGGTCACCTATCCTTGTATTTCTCTGGCCTGAGCATGCTTAACAACTCATTCGATCCAAATTCGGTACCTTTTTCTGCATATTAATTCTTAAAACCGATATCAAGGTACCTATTTTAATCTGATTTACTCATATACCGAATAAAATTACTTATTGGGGAAATTTACACTTTAGTCCCTAAACTTTTCCAAAGTTTATACTTTAACCCTAAAACTTTCAAAATTTATATTTTGGTCACTAGCCAAAATTTGGGATATTACAATTCCTCCCCCTTAAGAAAATTCATCCTCGAATTTTCAAAACATACGTGTTTCAAACAGTTGCAGATATTACTCCCTCATTTTCTTCTCAAACTCTCAAGTGGCTTCCTCGACCTTGTGATTTCTTCTTAGGGCCTTAACCAATATAATTTTTCTTATTCCTTAATTCTTTAGCTCCATATACCAGTATTTCTACTAACACCTCTTCATGTATCAAGTCTATTTGTAGTCCTTTTTTTAGGAGTGATGACACATGAATAATCCAATCAATATCTCCAAAACATAAATACATACACTATAAACTTTTTCTCACTTCTTAGGATAAGATCCATTAATAGGCCCTTGGTACAACTCTTTCATGATTCCTTGAAGTATAATAATTCTGAAACCAAGATTTTCCCCTTTTTGACTTGCACAAATCATCTTCTCTCAAAGTGGTACTTTTCCTCTTTTTCTTTACCTTTGGTTTTTAACTGATAATATCTTGACTAAAGATCAACCTTCCATTTACATCTTACTTCTATGTTAGTCATAGGTAACCAATTTATCTTAAAATTGGTCTTAAATTCTCAGATCTTCTACAAGAGTTAACTTTCATGCTTATTTCACTGATCATATCCACTATGATTCCTTTCTTAACCTCTAAGATTTGTAGACTCACGAATTACATCATCGTCTTACTTTCCTTATTCTACTCTCGTTCCATATCATACTAATGAGGAGCAGCATCAAGTTATACAATCAGCACATCAGAAATATGATATCCTAGGGGCATGTATTTACTGATAAAAATCATATACAAACTTGGTTTAGCATCCAGAACCGGCTAAACCTGTAGCTGTGATACCATTAAATGTAACACCATTAACGTATACTCGTAAATCGAATATACATTAAAGATGTTACGAAGTCGTTTAAAGAAATCTCGACTTACAAATTTATTTTTTACAAGTATTTACAATTTTAGTTTGTAAATTCTCACCCTTTCTCGGTTTTCTTGAAACCACCACCTATGTGCATTTAGATAGTTTCAACCTTGAATGAATTATTTTAAAACATATTTGGCAATTATTAAAAAATAGTTCAATTCAGGGTGAAAACTAGGTTCGCTATCTAGGCCATTTCTTGACTTTAAAATCTTTACATGATTATCGATTATTCTTACTAGCAAAGTAATTACCTTTCTACCTTAGCTTTATTATGTTACAATGCTATTGCCTTATTTTGCTTTATCCATATACGATTCATCATCAAAACTGAATATAACATATAAGAATTTAGAATCTAATAGAATGACTTATCGAAGTCGTTCCTTTGTCATGTACCCTGTAAAAATCATCTCTTATATAGATATAAGACAATGTCATGTCAAATCAAATATCCTATAAATCACTTATTTTAATTGGAATCATATCACTTTCATTTTTCACTTTCCTTTAGATCACTTGTACTTGTTACTTTTTTTATTCATTTCATAACCCAATGTAATGTAATTGAGAATGCATGGTATACGAGTCACTATTGAGTATGCACATGTGCGACATCAACAAATATGTTCCGCCATAATAAATTACTATAGCACTATACCACTGCTGCAATTTAACAACATTATTGTATCACTAGGTCATAGCTGTAGAACACAACATCATTGTTTCACTTTATAACTATTGTACACTTATACAACATCACTATATCACTAGGTCATAGCTGTAAAATACAGTGTCACTGTATCATTGAATTATTGCTGTAAAATACAACATCACTGTATCATTATACTCCCACCTCATTGGCATGCCAATTATACCAAGAATCTCAAAATGTTTACAATGACCTTTTAACCAATTCACTATTATGGTCTCTTCACTTATTCAATAATATCAATAGATAAAGACATATCACTATAACATAAAAAATGCATTGGGCAGTTCATACCCAAAATCATTCCTAAATCACTGTAAAAATATATAATTTACGATTCAAATCCTTTTTTCCTTTTTAAATTATTCTAAGTTGACATATTATAATTCTTCCTCAATTTATATATAAAATATGTAAAAATTCACTCACCATTTATTAGCTTGCCTCACTAAGATCTTCTCGATCCTTTCTTTTGATCCAAATCAAACTTCATTGATCATATAAATACGAATAATATTCGTTAGATTTAAATCTAACAATACTTTAAACATTGTATCGAATCTAGTCATTCGAATATACAAAATTTCCAAAAGCTTTCCTTTCTTCTTTGTATTGTTCAAAAACTCATGATGGTCCTTAGTTACCAATTTGAACTTTCATTAACCTTTTTCAAGCTTACTAATCAACCTTAGATACACAAAGTGTATTAATTCTCATTTTCTGGCAGTTTGCGGTACCTCCAAAGAAATATTTCTATAAAATAATATACAACTCGAAATTCGACTCCGTTTGTTCTGAAAGAAACTAGATTCAGTAATATTTTCACCCATATAAATTAATAGCCCACATTCAACTTGTACAATTTATGGCGAATTTTCAAAGTGAATTTCCAGTGCTAATTTCGGAACAGACTGCAAACTGTTTTTCTGACCTTTCGTCACTTAAAAATTCATATCTTTTGACTCGGAATTCGAAATCAGTTTCCGTTTGTTGGAGGCGAAACTAGACGAACAAATCTTTACATTGGTATAAAATTCACCATCTAACCATTTTTTGTAGAATTTATGGACAATTTTCAAAGTTACTGTCATAAACCAGTTTTTCTACACATCTTCCAAAAACAACTTCAACTTTTATACTATTTCTCCATACTTTTCTTCTTTTCAATTTAGTCCAATTACTTGCTTTAAATCACCATCTTATGACTTCTTCATCAAATAATTATTCACAATAATTCTCCTTAATTTTCCTTCTTTACCGAAATAGTCACTAAAATGCAAAGATAAGGATTCAAGCTTCTTAACTTTGCAAATTAGTCCTCAATTCAACATTACTACCTTAATTCCATCATTACAACTAAAATCATATTTAACCCCCATAAAAAACTTCAATTTCTATTTGGTCAATTAACTTTGACAATTTATCAAAATGGTCACTAATTCAATTCAACATCAATTTAGCATTCTAACTTTTCAAATTTGCAAAATGGTCCCTACACAATTTAACTTAGGGTTTTGCTTCCAAACAACAATTCAAGCTTATTAGATCATTATTTCAACATCACAAACCCTAAATTAAACTTGAATCCATAATCCCTAATCATCTTCATAAATATCAAAACATGTAAAACTTAAATCCCAACTAAATATCATGATTTTAACATCATACTAGCTTGATTCCAACTTGAATTCAATCATGGAATCATAAAATCTCAAAAGCCCCAATTTGATCCATAAACCCTAATTTCTTTCTCATGTAAATTCTCATCAATTAAGTATGGATTCCATGAATTATTGACATCCAAAGATAGAGCTTGAAGAGTTGAACAACTTTGTAGTTGAAAAGATTACTTGAAAATCGAGTTTCAGGGCTTGAATTGAGCTTAGAAAATTTTTCTCCATATTTCTCTCTTTCTCCCTCATTTTCGAATTGATGAAGATGAAGGCATCTTAATCTTTTGATCACTTAATTTTAAATCTCTCCCATTTATACCACTTGTATTAAAAATGAATTTTAAATTCATTTAAATAGTGAAATTACTAAAATACTTTTTTAATCCAACAGTTGAGATTGATCTTATCATCAATCAAGGGTCAAGATTAAATCTTCCGTTTCCTTCTTCCAAAAATTCCATTGTAACTTTTTAAATATTTCAAAAATGCCATTGGGGGCAAAATGACCAATTTGCCATCCAACTAGTTTTTATTTACTAGCTTGTTTCAAAATTGCCATCCCATTACAACCCAACTAAATTAGTTCATTTCCAACCAGCCTTTATTCCATAAATATTATTTTATGACATTTCCATATCTTATGAATAGTCTCTGAAATTTTGATTCGATCCAATCTCTCGATATTCGTAAAATACTTTTACTGCGATTTTACCTTTTTCTGAGCTATTGAATTTATTATGGAAATTCTATATATCCATATTCGGGAAATAAACTCTATTATCCTATAAAAACTTCCTTTTCCAACGACTTGGACTACATTTTCTTAACTCAATCAATTTTCCAATACTTATCGAAAATCTTCATAGAATAAAATTCCTCTTAGAATTCCTTTATCGATAATCCATACGAATTTTATATACTCTTACTAAGTCCAAAATATCGATCAAAAACACTTTTATGGGACCTTCTTGTCAATTTGGTGAATTTTATATACTCTTACTAATTCATATTCTAACCATTTTTTGTATAATTTATGGTGAATTTTCAAACTTACTGCCAAATCCAGTTTCCTACACAACTTTCATAAATAACTTCAAACTTTATACTAATTTCTCCTTACTTTACTACTTGTCAATTTGGTCCCCTAACTTGATTCAAACCACCAATGTATCAATTTCTTCATCAAATAATTATTCAAAAATAATTCCCTCTAATTTTCCTTCTTAACCGAAATAGTCACTAAAATGCAAAGATAAGGACTGAAGCTTCTTAACTTTGCAAATTAGTCCTCAAATCAACATTACTACCTTAATTCCATCATTAAAACTAAAAATCAGATTTAGCCCCCATACAAAACTTCAATTTCAATTTGGTCGCTTAACTTTGACAATTTATCAAAATGGTCACTAATTCAATTCAACATCAATTTAGCATTCTAACTTCATTTTCTTGTCTCTAACATCAATAATATCATAAATACACTCCAAATTTGAAAAATTCAAATTTGGTCCTTCAACTTTTCAATTTGTCGAAATGGTCTCTACACAATTTAACTTAGGGTTTTGCTTCCAAACAACAATTCAAGCTTACTATATCATTATTTCAACATCACAAACCCTGAATTAAACTTGAATCCATAAACCCTAATCATCGTTATAAAAATCAAAACATGTAAAACTTAAATCCCAACTCAATATCATGACTTTAACATCATACTAGCTTGATTTCAACTTGAATTCAATCATGGAATCATAAAATCTCAAAAGCCCCAATTTGATCCATAAACCCTAATTTTTTTTCTCATGTAAATTCTCATCAATCAAGCATGAATTCCATGAATTATTGATATCAAAAGATAGAGCTTGAAGAGTAGAACAACTTTGTAGTTGAAGAGATTACATGAAAATCGAGTTTCGGGGTTTGAATCGAGCATGGAAATCTTTTTATCTTTCTTTCCATAGCCTCACGTTTTTGGCTAGAAAACCATTATTTTAAACATATATCTATTAAATGAATATTAAATTCATTTAATAGTAAAATTACAATTTTGCCCTTTTTATCTAATGGTTGAGATTGATTTTATCATCAATCAAGGGCCAAGATTAAATCATCAATTTACTTCTTCCAAAATTAACCTGTATAACTTTCAAATATTTCAAAATTGCTATCCTTGCTAATGACCAATTTGCCCTCCAACTAGTCTTTATTTACTAGCTTGTTTTCAAATTGCCATTCCATTAAAATATAACTAAATCTAGTTAGAATTCAACCAACCATAATAAAATATTCATAAAATAACATTTTATGACTTTTCCATAATTTTTGGATCAGTCTCTCGATTTTTTCATTCGATCCGATATACCGATAATTAACCTCTTTACTCAGGATTAAACTGTAGGATTCATCTTGAATCAAACTAAAAGCATTCCCAGCACTTATAATGGACTTTTATAACCATCCTCTATCTTACGATGAAATTTCATAATTATTCGATTAAATTCAGATATCCAAATTACATTTAACTTTGACTGTAATTACCCAATAATAGAAACATCAGATCCAACCAAAATCTTCACATTCGATCCACACCCTTAGGTGATCTATTTATTTATGAAATAAAAACCCTTAACTTTTAGGGAATTACAACTTTAGTTCCCAAACTTTTCCAAAGTTTATACTTTAGCCATAAAATTTTCAAATTTACATTTTGGTCACTAAATTTTTAAACTTCAATTCGCATTCTAATTTTCCTTGGAATTCAACCAAACTTTATGGAAGAAACTAGATTCAATAAGCTTTTCAACCATATAAATTAATAGCCCAAATTCAACTTGTACGATTTATGGAGAATTTTCAAAGTCAATTTCCAGTATTTTAAAGTTGAACTGTCTACAACATAAGTTTACAACGTTATCATATGCTTTTATGGTTGGATACGTTTAAAAATACTAATTGTTAACAATAGCAAAATCTTTGGTATGGTTAAAATGTTGTTTAGCCATAAACGCGTAAAAAATTTAAATCAAGAAAAGGTCTAGGCAGCTTGCGTAGTTTTCACAGTGAATTATATTGTTTTTATTTTAATAATTCAATTATACAGCTTGCGTAGTTTTCACCCTCAATTATATTGTTTTTATTTTAATAATTCAATTATAAATTTTGTAAACAAATTTAGGGTCAAAACTAGCTGCACCTAGATAACATAGTTTTAAATTTAAAATCGAGAAAGGGTTAAACTACAAATTAAATTTTGGTATAAAAAATATATTTACAAGTCAAGATTTCTTCCAATGATTTCATAACATCTTTAATGTATATTCGGTCTATAAGTATACGTTAAGAGTGTTACATTTATTGGTATCAAAGCTACAGGTTTAGCCGATTCTGGAGGCAAAAACAAGTTTAATATGATTTGATGTTAAATACATGCCCCTAGGATGTCATGTTACTGACGTATTTTTGTGTAACTTGATTATGCTCCTCAATAACATGAATAAGTTATAGTAGAAATAAGTAATGTCAAGTATTGTTGAACTGTGTTATACATCTGATAATTGAGACCAAAACGAGGTCCAAAGTAGAAGTAATGAAATACAAAATGTTCCATCTTTGGCTCTTCCCTTAGTAGAGCCACTCGTATAGTAGAGAACTCTAGCACAAAAATATGAAACCCTAGTATGAGCTTTAAAGGTTGTGGTTAGTAGAATTAAGATAATTGTGCCTGCACCAGCCTGGTATCTGCACCAATAAGGGTGTCGATTGTTAAGGAGCTTAAAAGTTAGGAGCTCCTGAATTTAATGGAAAAAATGCTTCGATAATTGCCAATTTGTGGCATAAAGATGTTAAAGTCATGCTATAGAGGAATTTAAATGTCTATATACTAATAAGTTAGAAGAAGCTATATCCTGCTATGGGAACATGTTCGTATTTAGTGGTCTAATGCCACAGAGTTAGTACCTTTTAAGGAAGTGATGTGATTTTTAGTAATCCATTTGGACATAGTGAATGGGTGACTAGAATATATACGAAATGTCCATTAGCAATTCAATGCATTAAGTTCCCAACGAATTTAATGGAACTTCCATTTCATGAATTTGAAGTTATACTTGGAATGACTTGGCTATCTACATATGATGCATAAGTGATGTGTAAAAAAAGGGTTAGTGCTTCAAGAACCTAATGGTTCTAAAGTAAATGTGATAGAAAGAACAGACTGTTTAGAGTCGGTGATTTCTACTACAACAGCTCAAAGGTTGTTAAGTAAATGGATATAAGGTGTGTTAAATTTATGTGGTGATTGTACAGATATCACCCAAGAAGATTAAAGATATCTAGATTGTGGGAAAATTTCAAAAATGTTTTCGGATGAGTTATTAGGATTAGCTTCGGATAGAAAGGTACAATTTGGGATTGATGTCTATCTTAGAATTGAACCGGTATAGATAGCACCATATAGGATGGTGTCAATTGAGCTAAGAAAGTTGAAAGCTCAATTGCAAGAACTGCTAGACTGGGATTACACTTGACCGAGTGTATCACCATGGGGTTCTCTGGTATTATTTGAGAGAAGAAAAATGGTTCTCTATAATTATGTATAGATTATCGGTAGTTGAATAAAGTAACTATTAAGAAAAAGTATCCACTACTAAGGATTGAAGATCTATTTGATCAGCTTAGAGGTGAAACAATGTTCTCAAAGATAGATCTTTGATCGAGTTATTATCAACTCAAGGTCAAAGAAGAAGATGTATCAAAGATAGCATTCAAGGCTCGTTATGGACATTACGAATTTTTGGTAATGCCATTTGGACATTTAAATTCCCCTACTGTATTCATGGAGTTGATGAATAGGGTATTCCAATACTACTTAGACCAATTTGTAGTAGTAGTCTTCATGGACAATATTCTGCTATACTTAAAGATAGAAGCTGAGCATGATTATCATTTTTTAGTGGAACTATAAACATTAAGAGATAAGCAGTTTTATGAAGGTTTTCTGAATATGAATTTTGGATATTGGAAGTAATTTTCCTTAGACTTGTTGTATTGGCTGAAGGAATAAGAGTTGAATTCCAATGAAGTACAATCTATTATTAAATAGGAGGCACTGAAAAATGTCTCTAAAGTTCAGAGTTTCTTGGAAATTAGCTGGATATTATAAATGTTTTATGTAGAATTTATCTATTATTATTCCGCTACTTACTCGACTATCATAAAAAAGGTATTCCATTGGAATGGTAAGAAGTGTCCTAGTTACACTGATCACAAAGGTATTATGAAGGTATCATCTCAGAAATCTGACGTGCAATTAAGATAAGCTGGTTATCTGTGCACAAGGTAGAAGTGATTATAAGAAGAAATGTTTAAATTTTTTTAAAAAAAATTAGTTCCTTAATGAATTTAAAGGAAGTGTGTTTAGTTGAGGATTGTTTCGACTAATAGAAATTTCCCTAGAAGTGTTTACAGACAAGAATAAGAGTTTCATATCACAAGGATTATAAAGATACCCTTAACATTAATAATGAAATGAAGTATGAACTTGTTCATTTTTCTATTTTGATTGAGCTATTGGTGCAGTAAGGAGCTTAAGTACAAGAACAATAAGTACCTAAGAGGTTGTAACCTTCGGCATCTGTATATAATAAAACATTGGTTGTTTAAATATTTAAGCTGTTGAGAGCCATAAATGTCAGAGCAAAAGAGAAGTTATGATTGTTTATTTGAAGATGAATGATGATAAAACTCCTATAGAAGAAGAAATATTGATACAGAGGAAGTAGTTTGGAAAACTTCCTAGAAACGTGTTAGAAATTAGAGTCAGTGATTAGTTCATAAGGAATTGATTTCACTAATTTTTGAGCTTTGATAAAGCACTCACATTGTTTATGAGAAAAAGTGTGAGATCAGTGGGTTAAGCCGGTATGACAAGGAATAATTTTATTTGAACAATGATAGTATGACTACTAATAAATGATTTGAAGCATAGCACAAGAATTATAACAAATTTTAAGAATTGTCTGTTAGTAAAGCTGAAATTAAAGCAGTAATCTAAGAATTCTAAAGCCAATTTTAAGATAAATTGGCTATCTATATGAAATGTAGAAGTAAGATGTAAAAAGAAAGTTGATATTTGGACAAGATGTTATCAATTAAACTAAAAGAAGAGAAAAGGAAGAAAAGTATAAATTCGAGGAAGGATGATTTGTATAGGTCAAAAAGGGAAAAACTTGGTTCCAGAACTGTTATACCTCAAGGAATCGTGAAAGAGTTGGACCAAGAGTATATTAATGGGTCTTATCTCTAGAAGTGAGCAAAAGTCTATAGTATATGTACTTATGTTTTGGGGGCATTGGCTAAATTATTTACATGTCATCACTCTTGAATAAATTGAGATGTAATTATATTTGATACATGAAGGAGTTAGTAGAAATATTGGTTTGAGCTACAGGATCGAAATGTTGGGTATAACCCAAAAGTTGGAAGGGTTGATTTGACACGTGAAATAGAGGATAAAGTAATAATTATTTAATATAATCTCAAGCCTATCGCGGATCAACAAAAAGGATTATGCAGACAAGAAGAGAAGGATGTTAAGTACGAAGTTGAGGACAAAGTGTTTTTAAATGTTTCACCTTAAAAAAAGTTGTTACATTTTATTCAAAAAGAAAAGCTTAGTCCCAGAATTATTGGGCAATACGGGATTCTAAAAGGAGTTGAACTAGTTGTTTATCAACTGGCGTTACTCCCAGATATGAGTAACGGTCAATGAAAATTTTGCCATATAAAGTCAAAAAGTTAAGGAACAAGAAAATTCCACTAGTTAAAGTCTTTTGGAGAAACCATAAAGTGGAAGAAGTCACATGGGAAATCGAAAGAAGAATGCAGGAGTAATACCCAGAATTGTTTGAAAAGGGTAAACATTGAAATTTCGAGGATGAATTTTCTTAAGAGGGGAGAATAGTAATATCCCAAATTTTGGCCAGTGACCAAAATGTAATTTTTGAAGTTAAAGTATAAACTTTGGAAAAGTTCGGGGACAAAAGTGTAAATTTCCCCAATAAGTAATTTTATTCAGTATAAGAGTGAATTAGATCGAAATAAATACCTTGATCTCAGTTTTAAGAATTAAGATGCAGTAAAAGGTACTGAATTTGGATCGAATAAAATTGTTAAGCATGCTCAGGCCAGGGGAATATTAGGATGGGTGACCTTCAGAAGGTCCCATAAAGTGTTTCTAATCGATATTTTGGACTCACTAAAGGTAAAGAATATTCGAATGGATTATCAATAAAGGATTTCTAAGAGAAATTTTATTATATGGAGATTTTTGATAATTATCGGAGTAGTAGACTAAGTTAGGAAAATTCAGTCTAAGACTTTAGGAAAGGAAATTTTTATAAGATGATAATGTTCATTTTCCAAATATGGAAATAAGGAATTTTTAGAATAAATCTTATAGCTCGATAAAGGTAAAATCGCAGTAAAAGTATTTTATGAATATCGGGAGATCGAATCGAATCAAAATTTCAGAGGCTAATCCAAAAGCCATGGAAAAGTCATAAAATAATATTTTATGAATATTTTATTATAGTTGGTTGGATTTCAACTAGACTTAGTTGAATTTTTACAAGAATGGCAAACTAGTAAATAAAGACTAGTTGGAGGGCAAATTGGTCATTTTACAAGGATGGCAATTTTTAAATATTTTGAACTATTTTGGAAGGTGAATTACACTTGGATTAGATCATGGGCATTGATTTTTGATAAGATTAAGTCTTGGCCATTGGATTAAAAAGGGCAAATTATTAATTTCACTAATTAAAAGAATTTTAAATTCATTTAATTTTAACATGTGGATTTAAATAAGTAAAAGATGAACCAAATTTTTCATCTTTCTTGAAATAGTTCGAACTAAGGGTAGAAAAAAAGGAGGAAATTTTTCAAGCTCGATTCAAGCCCCGAAACTTGATTTTCATGTAATATTTTCAATTGCAAAGTTGTTCTACTCTTCAAGCTCTATCTTTTGATGTCAGTAATTCATGGAATACATGCTTGATTGATGAGAATTTTGATGAGAAAGAAATTAGGGTTTATGGACTCAATTGAGTTTTTCGAGATTTTATGATTCCATGTTGAAATTCAAGTTGAAATCAAGCTTTTGTGATGTTAAAATCATGTTATTGAGTTGGGATTTAAACTCTACATGTTTTTATTATTAGGAACATGATTAGGGTTTATGGATTCAAGTTTGATTTAGGGTTTGTGATGTTGGACAAATGATCTAGTAAGCTTGAAATTGTTATTTGGAAGCAAAACCCTAAATTAAAGGTATAGGGACCATTTTGGCAATCCTGAAAGTTAGAGGACTAATCTGAATTTTTATGATTTTGAAGTGTAATTATGTTATTATTGAAGTTGGAGATGTGAAATTGAAGTTAGAATATTAAACCGATGTTGAATCGAGTTAGTGACCATTTTGACAAATTGTCAAAGCTAAGTGACCAATTTGGAAATGAGGGTTTAGAGAAGGACTAAATCTGATTTTAGTTAAAATAATAGAATTCAAGTGGTAATGTTGATTTGAGGACTAAATTGCAAAGTTAAGAAGTTTGAATCTTATCTTTGCATTTTAGTGACTAATTCGGAAAGAAGGAAAAATTAGGGGGATCAATGTTCAATAATTATTTGATGAAAAAGGGTAATAAGTTGATGGTTTGAATCAAATGTTGGGACCAAATTGACAAATAGTAAAGTAAGGAGAAATTAGTATAAAGTTTGAAGTTATTTATGGAAGTTGTGTAGGAAAACTGGATTTGGCAGTAAGTTTAAAAATTGACCATCAATTCTAAAAAAATGGTTAGAAGGTGAATTTTATATCGATGTAAAGATTTGTTCGTCTAGTTTCGCCTCCAATAAACGGAAAATGATTTCGAGTTCCAAGTAAAAAGATATGAATTTTTAAGTGGTGAAAGGTCAGAAAATAGTATGGCAGTCTGTTCCGAAATTAGCACTGGAAATTGATTTTGAAATTTCGCCATAAATCGTACAAGTTGAATTTGGGCTATTAATTTATATGGTTGAAAATCTTATTGAATCTATTTTCTTTCAGAACATACGGAATCGAATTCCGAGTTGTATATTATTTTATAGAAATATTTCTTTGAAGGTAATGCAATCTGCCAAAAAAATGAGAATTGATACATTTTGTATCTAAGGTTAATTAGTAAGCTTGAAAAGGGTTAATGGAAGTTCTAAATGGTTATTTAGGACCAAAATGAGTTTTGGACAATATAAGGAAGGAAATAGGAAATTTGTATATTTGAATGATTAGATTTGATAGCATGTTTGAAAAATTGTTAGATTTGAATCTAACAAATGTTGTTTATATTCATGTGATTAATGAAGTTTGGATACAAATCAAAGAGGATTCGATATACTATAAAGGAAAGGATCGAGTAGAATTTAGTGAGGCATAATATTACATGGCCCAGGTGAGTGCATTTCTAAATGTTTGTATTACATTGAAAATGGCATTGCTTTTCTTTATAATACATGATAAGATATAATTCTCGACATGACAAGCTTGATGGAATACCAGGTACGAATTATTGTTTGCATAAATGATGATTCATTATGCATACATGAAATATGGATAATGACAAGATTAAAATGAAACAAGATACACCCCGGGGATCCATGCCCATAGTGCAAAATGCACTAACGAGGTGTTTAATATAAGGAGCAAAAAGCGTCCTTATATGAGGAGCAAAGAGCATCCTCTCGAGTACGTACTCCACAAGGCACTACGGTGCATATAGGCTACAGGGTTTCCATGGGCCTCTAGCCAGACACGATGATAATAATAACAAGATGTTACATGATACATGATACATATGTTACATGATACATGATACAGACGTTACATGATACATAATACAGATGTTACATGATTACATGATACATGATACACATGTTACATGATACATTAAAAAGATGTTACATGATTTCATGATACATAAAAAAAGAAGTTACATGACAAAGAAATACATGATAGAAATGTTATTGATATATGATAGACATGTTACATGATACATGACAGAATACATGATATGCAAATGATTGCATAATGAAAACATGATCATGATAGAATAAATGACATATGTACATTATGATATACTTGCCATGTTATAGAGAAAACGAAATGCACTTATATATATGACATATTGTATTACATTATTTCAAGATTTTAAAATAAATAGGTTTAACTGCCTCACTAAGTTCGTACTTAGCGTGTGTCTTATGTCACACGTAGGTTTCCTGGAAATCGTCTATCAAGGAGGAGCAGATATTTGGGAAAATCAAGTTACTACAATAAGTTTAGAAAGCACGTCTTTACCATAATTTGATAGACTAGTGGGCATGTAAGTATTTTAAAGTTGAACTGTCTACAACATAAGTTTACAACGTTATCATATGCTTTTATGGTTGGATATGTTTAAAAATATGAATTGTTAACAATAGCAAAATCTCTGGTATGGTTAAAATGTTGTTTAGCCCTAAACGCGTAAATATTTTAAAATCAAGAAAGGGTATAGGCAGCTTGCGTAGTTTTCACCCTGAATTATATTATTTTTATTTTAATAATTCAATTATAAATTTAGTAAACAAATTCAAGTCATAACTAGCTGCACCTAGACAACATAGTTTTAAATTTAAATCTGAGAAAGGGTTAAACTACAAATTAAATTTTGGTATAAAAATATATTTATAAGTCAAGATTTCTTCCAATGATTTCGTAACATCTTTAATGTATATTCGGTCTATGAGTATACGTTAAAGGTGTTACAATACCTATTCACTTTTATTCAAAGCTGTCCACTGATCATATATATATATATATTTAAGCAACCAAAACAGTCCATACATATGTACTTTCATTCAAAGCTGCCCATTGATCATGTTTATATATTTATGCTACCAATACAGTCCATACATATTTACTTCATTCAAAACTGTCCATTGATCATATATGTATATATTTAAGCAACCAAAACAATCCATACGCATTTACTTTCATTCAAAGTTGTCCATTGATCATATATATATTTAAGCAACCAAAACAGTCCATACATATTTACTTTCATTCAAAGCTATCCATTGATCATATATATGTATATATTTAAGCAACCAAAACAGTCCATACATATTCAATTTCATTCAAAGCTGGCCATTGATCATATATACATATTTAATCAACCAAAACAGTCCATACATATTTACTTTCATTCAAAGCTGCCCATTGATCATATATATATATATATATAAGCAACCAAAACAGTCCATACATATTTTCATTCATGCAAAGTTGTCCATTGATCATATATATATATATATATATATATATTTAAGCAACCAAAATAGTCCATACATATTTACTTTCATTCAAAGCTATCCATTGATCATATATATATATATATATATATATATTTAAGCAACCAAAACAGTCCATACATATTTGCTTCCATTCAAAGTTGTCCATTGATCATATATATATATATATTTAAGCAACCAAAACAGTTCATAAATATTTACTTTCATTTAGAGCTGTCCATAATTATAAACATACCAATTTAATCACATCATAACAATCCATCAAGCATTCAAATATGTGAAAAACATTCCACTAAAGCCAAAACACTCCAAAACATTCCTAAACTTATGATTCAGTCCCTACACAACCCCAAAGCAATTTCCCCTGTTTTTAGACCATTCGAATCAGTTTACATGTTTTGTTGTTCATGTAAATCAGACCCAATTTATATATGAATGCAGTATTTTCGAAAACAGTCCCTACATGCTTTTAATTATTCGAACAGTTCCATATTCTTTTTTATGTACAATTACCTTTACACTTTCACCTATTAGCCCACCAACATCTATTTTGATGCAATTCAGCCTTTACCATTATAATTTTCTTGTATATACACTCACAAGACGGTTTACAATAATCAATCTGCTTTTAACCGAAATTCACTACAATTCAAGTATTCAAAAAAAATTCCAAAATCAACTAGTATATCATTTCGGTTATAAAAAACATTAGGGTTATTTTATTAATTCGTTCCCAATTCATTCGATTGCTCCTAAACACCATTCATAATCTTACACAAAAATTACAACTAGATTTTCATTCAAACATCAACAAGCACATGATAACTTCTTTACTCAACTCACTCCCTATCATCAATATGGATCATGGATAACATTTAAACATTGATCAATCTAGAATTTAAACAAATTGAGAGAAGTTCAGCATCACCTTGATTCCAAGCCACCACCGGTTCTATAAATTAGACAAATTATCTAGATTGAACAAGCTTTCATGAATTCACTAATCTTTCTCACTCAACCTAAGAGTTCGGTCTTCCTTTGGGAGATTGAAGAAGACACAAAGTGAGAATATCCAAATGGCCGAAATCTTCATTTTTCTTGCATTTCCCTTATTTGACATGTGTTCAAGCCACTAATAAAATGTTTTATTAGCATGAAAATGCCATATTCTACTAGTTATATAATTTAGTCCTTGCACACACGCACTCTACTTTTTATTTTTCTCATTTTAGTTATAAGTTATTTTTTCTTTATCCAAAATAATTTGAATTACATTAGAATCGGAAGTGGTAATAATCTTCTAAGCCTAGTTTTGGGATATTACAAAAAACTTGGTAAATATCTCCTTAAGGATTCTAAGAATTTGAACCTTTTTGATTTTAGTGACCTTTAAAAACTGTTTTCAAAAATTGCATTTTGGTCACTAGCCAAAATGTCACACTTCCAAATTTCATTTTCCAAAATTGATTTCACCAATATTAATCATATATTAAAAAGTGATTTTTAGCCTTTTTCCATATTTTTATCTTACATAAAAATATAGGGTCTCGAATCCTACTCGAATCACTAACCCGATCCACCGGACCGTCTAATATGCCTCAAAACTACTAGGCCCAAACTAGGGCGTTACAACTCTCCCCCACTTAAGAAATTTTGTCCCTAAAATTTACTCTGAGGTAACAAAAGCAGAATCTGCTCCAACATCTTCGACTTACATTCTCACGTGGTTTCTTAACACTACAGTGTCTCCACAACACCTTAACAAGCCCAACCACCATACCACGTAGAACCCTACTACTGGCATCAAGGATCTCCACTAGATCCTTATCTTAAGATAAATCCAAACTTAACACAATGCCTTCCACTGGCACAACATGCGAGGACTCCAATCGATACCTCTGCAACAACGTCACCTGAAACACATCATGGAACCCCTTTTTTCGCCCTCACACTCAACAATCTCATATGGTCTACAAAACTTCGGCTAAGCTTTCTTTTTTAGCCCAAAATGCATCACCTTCTTCCAAGGTGATACCATCATGATCATCCGACCATCAACAACACACTCTAAAACACTACACTTCAAATCCGCGTAGAATTTTTGACGATCCGAAGCTGCCCTCAAGTGCTCACATAACAACTTCACCTTCTCACCAGTGCCTCTCAACAAATCAGACATGGGAACGTATTTTTCCCTAATTTCAGTCCAACACATGGGCGTATGGCACCTACAACCACCCAGCGCCTCGTACGGTGCCACCCGTATACTTGCCTGATAACTGCCATTAAAGCAAACTCTACCAAAGGCATTTGTTTTTCACACTTTCCCTATAACTCAATGATACACAACCCAACTTATCTTTCAAATCCTGAATTCCATGCTCTAACCTGCCATCCATCTGAGAAAGACATTGTAACGCCCCGGTTTTGGGTCTAGCGGCTATAGGGCTGGTTAGACGGTCTCGTGGACCGGGTTAGAGATTCGAGTTGGATTTAGGAGCAAATATTTTTTTGAAAAAGATAAAAATATGGAAAAATGTTTAAAATTCATATTTTATTAAATTAAAAATATTGGTGAAAGCAATTTTGGAAAACGAGCCGTGGAAGGGTGACATTTTGGCTAGTGACCAAAATGCAATTTTTGAAAACTATTTTAAAAGGTGGATGTTTTGTAAAGAGTCAAAACTTAGAATCTTTAAGGAGCTATTTTACCATTTGGTTTAATCTTAGTATTCCCTCAATTAGGATTATTTTAAAATGGTTTTCATTAAAATAATTAAAAACGATTTAGTTAAAAAGGTAGTTATCTTTCTAAAACACATTTTTGACGTAACTTTTATTTTCTCTCATTTTCTC
Organism: Hibiscus mutabilis; assembly: GCA_019671005.1. Classification (NCBI taxonomy): domain Eukaryota; kingdom Viridiplantae; phylum Streptophyta; class Magnoliopsida; order Malvales; family Malvaceae; genus Hibiscus; species Hibiscus mutabilis. The sequence continues at coordinate 15,935,060 of CM033739.1, read as the reverse complement.
TCAAAACACTCTCAACCAAACACTCTTTTTAAATTAGATATTTAAGGTAATGACCTTAATTTCTTTACTCATTGATTTGCTAAATGATTTCTCAAATTGTTTTCCACAAATCTTATTGAACTTCTTTGCTTTTCAAGAGGAAAAAACCATCAAATTAAGGGAAAACTCATTCATTGGAGGTAAGTTTCATTCTTCTCCTCTAATGAAAGGTTCTTTACTGAAATTCCCAAGTTCTTGGCTCTTTACATATGATTTTCAATAGGTTTTGAGTAATTAATTATGGATTTTAGCTTAATTGAGGTTTTATTGAAGGATCTTGTGATTTTTTATTTGGATCTGTTTTTCCAGTACTGTGGATTGATTTTAATCTTATTTTGGATGTATTATAATGTGGATAAGTTGTTTTTAATAATGGAATACCGAAATTGGTTGAATCTCTAATTGTTAGGTTGTTAGTTAAGGGTTTTTGGGGTGTTCAAGGTGTTTAATCATTGCTGGAAGTAAAAGGATGTTGGGAATGAGTTTTTAGATATTAATTGATGAAGTTTGATATTTCGAATTGTTATAATATGGCTGGGTTAAGATTGAATTGTGTTTGAGGTTGATTTTGGTAAGTTTCGGATGAGTTTTGAGTGGGCATGTTGAGAGCTACGGGATTTTGGGTTGAAACATAGTATTTGATGCATTTTAATGCATGTTTCCTCTAGTTTTGTGTGGCCAAAATAGGGGATAGTCACGGCGTAGCATCTTGAGGTGGTTCTAGACTTGTCATGAGCTTGTTTCGCGGTGGCAAGCAAGGCGAAGTGAAATCGGTGAGTGGAAATGGTCTTAAAAGTCTTTCAAAGGTTTGAAAATGATTTTGGGAGTTTACGATAAGTTTGAAACACTTACCTAAGCTCAAAAGCAAGTTTCCCTCTTTTGCTCTTTAATATCGGTTCGGATATGAGCACATGTAATTCATGTTTTGGTCGTAAACATGGTTTGTTTTTACTCACTGTAAATGCATGATTTTGACTACATATGCAGTGGATTTTAAGTATATTAAATGCTAGTGAGCATTGGTTTCAATTCCGGTCAGGAATGTGATATTGCTATGGCAATATGATTTGCATATGTGGGGATTTTGTGTAATGCATTGTAAAACAATGAGTAAATGGTTTTGTAAAGGATATATTGACTACGTGACAAGGTGAAAAGACATTCGGATATAGTTGGCATGCTATAGGATAAAGTGCACCATAATATGATTAAAAATCAATCGTGGTTAAAGGTCCATGAGGTATAGCAGTCGGCTACTTGGACTATGTTATTATCACTCAGGCTTAACGGTCAGTTTCCATTGTTGATGTAAAACTTGCGGTCGGCAAGGTTGTTAAATCATGCAGTCGACATGATATAGTCTTGTTGATGTAAAACTTGCGATCGACAAGGTTGTTAAATCATGCGGTCGACATGGGGTAGTCTGAATAATGGTCGGTCATTAAGGGAGATTCGTGTATCCGATGTGTAAAGTTAACGGTCGGTTAACTAAAAATTAGCGGTCGGCTAATCGAGGATAGTGGTCGACTATCCAGAGTCACTATAATTGCCAATATATGAAAGTTTTTTTGATGAACCTATTTATTTATGCTTTGTAATTTAAGCATGGTTTTGTATATATAACGCTTTGGGGACTTAAGCATGTGTTTTATAATGTTTTGCATATGGTTGATATCATGTGTTGTATTGGAATCATTGGAACTTGCTTAAGTCGTAAGCATGGTGTGAAAACAAGTGTTGGTTTTCAAAAGATTTAATGCATTATTGTTTTAAGGGTATCCTCACTAAGCAAGTGTGCTTACGCTCTCTTTTCTCTAATGATGTAGAGCATTAAAGCTTGGAGGCAGCAAAGCCAAGGATTAAGCGATCCAAAGACAAGACTATTTGAATATGAACTCAGTTTTAGTTTCTGGTTAATAAGGCAATGTGTTCGCCATTGACTTTTGGGATTTGTAATTTAGTTTTCTATGGTTTTGAGCATGCATAATGTTGTGATTTTGGAGATTGATTGTTGGCGTTTCTCTTATCACGCATTGTTACCTATAGTTGATGTTAAGCTTGGATGGCATGCTTTGGTGAGCTAATCCTGTCGAGTATGGTATTGATGGGTTGTTGGTAGGGTGTTCTTGTCGGTAATTGCTTAGTTGGGCATTTTGGTACGTTTGGTTGTGAGTTATAGGGAGCATGCCTCTAGATCAGTCTTTTGGGTGGTGTAATCTTGTGTTATAGTTAAAACTTGGTACAATTGTTGTTAAATGTGATGTTGGATGCTTATATGTATGTATGCAAGTTGCTAGGACCTAAATGCATCTAGTTTTGTGTGAAACCAGCTAAGAATGTCATTACAAGTCTAGGCGTATCGAAATAGGTGTCCTCGTACCGGTACGGCTAGGACTTTTCAGGCATAATGTTTCGATACGTGAGAAGGTGTTTTGATACAATCCTGTCTTTTCAGGCTTAATGTTTCAGTACTCAAGGAAGTGTTTCAATACGGTCATAGGTATTTTTGCCAGGCGTTCTGGTATGTGAACAAGCATTTTGATACAGGTTTTAGCTACTCGATTTTTCAGTTTTTTAGAACATAAGGGCGTATCGAAAAACATGTATGCATACTGATACGAGTACCGTTAAATTGATTATTTTGGAATCTTGAAGGTTTCTGGTTCTTTCATTTTGGTCATTGAGTTTTGGAAATGCAATTGTATGAGTTGGGATGATCAAATTGATCTAGAATTTATCATGTTGGCATGTAAATGGACTAATTGAGGATTGGTGACCTTAAATTCAATTTTTGTTTTGTAATTTAAAGTATTTATGTTTTAGTCCTAAAATTTTGATTATGATGCAATTGATTGTCTTTTGTGACTCATTTCATTTGTGAATCTACTTGCTGCGAGTATGAACATGTAGGAACATTAGTTTGCATTTAGACAAGGTAAAAGAAAAAAGTAGACTGGCTTTTCGTAACTTTCTCCAGTTTGCTTCAGCAAACCTAATGTAGCACTCTCGGTTCGGTCGGGTGTCTAGGTCGGGCCGAGGGGGTTACACTTGTTGGTATCAGAGCCAATTTTCAAAAGGTTGGGATGTTCTTGTTTGGTTGTATATCGTTGTTTGTTATGCACGGTGATTGTGTATTTGTGCGGTGAATGATTTACATCATGTTGGGGTACGAATTGGGAACACATTGCCTATTACCGAGGTTTTAAAATGTTTTATAAGATGGTATTGGATCCTTTGCCTTGTGTTAGCCTGACTTTAATGTGATTTGATGCTTTTGTTAGCATGGCTCGACGTGAGACACGTTATATGGCTGGTAATGCCAGAATCAGGCAGAATAACGTTGAGGAAGAGAATCCCACTAATGTTTTACCTCCTACTCCTCTGTTAGTTTTGCCAGTCAATGTTGGGGCTGGTGGTGTACCCCATGCTCACCAAGTGCTAGTGTTTGGTGATTTGACCCCATTGATCCAAGTAGTGATGGAAGCTTTTGGGATAGTAGTGGCTGGAGTGCAAGCACCTGCTGTGGTGGTCAATCAAGTTTTGTTCTCGGGTGCGATTGTGTAGGAGGTGAATATGGATGCGAGTAAAAGGGTGGCTGATGTTGGGTTCCCTAGGAAGTAGAGTAGGAGGTCTCATGTCAAGAGGCATAAGTCAGGTTATAGGCGTGGTAGCGGGGTTGGCAATGGTAATCTGGGAGATCGTATCGTAGTTGACTGTGTCCATTATGGTAGACGCCACACGTGTGCATGTTGGGGATGTAGTTTGTGTTGCTGGAGGTGTGGGTCGCTGAATTATTTGAAGTGTGATTGTCTACGTGCGGGGAGAGACACACCATTTCAGTGGCAGCACCGGCCAGGGGAAGAGGTCATGGTGGAGGTAATTATCTGAGGCGCGATGATGGTCTGGGGGCTATGTCTCAGGCTATTGTTGTACAACCTGAAAATGGTGAATCAGTGCGGGATTATGCTCGTGAGGGGTGCAATGACACTGATGTGATCGCATGTACCTTTACCCTACAATCTTTGTCATTGTTTTCATTGAGAAATTTGAGGCTACCCACTTGTATATCTTGAGTGGGCGTGCATTGTGCTTAATATTCCAGCTGCGATCTTGGATGTTGGCATAGTAGTTGCTGAGTGAGGTGAAGTTTCTTTGTCTGAGAGTTCTTTCCTGAGGCTCTGACATGGTTGGAGCGAATTGAGTTTTAGACCGTAGGCTGATATGGCCATTTGTGAAAGCGTCAAATGTGCTAGTGACATTTGAAAATGAGTGTCTACCAGTTTTTGAGGGTTGCTAGGGTGTTTTTGAAGAGTTGGAAGGAATATTGGTACCGGGAATGTTATGAGTAAGTGTAGATACGAGCATGCATAGTGCAAAAACACTTATATGTATATATTTAAATATGTCAGTACATGCATACATCGTTGAGCATGACATTAGAGGTTTTGCATCCATATGCATAGACATTTAAGGTGACATATAAGGAATCATGCATACATAAGTCTACACTTGCAGGTAATTTCTCGGAGGCCGATGAAGTGTTAGTAACTAGTTCTTTGGGGAGAAGTTACAACTAGGAGGTTTTATAGGCATTGTCCTTTGAAGGTGCAAGGTCATGAGTTTGTCGCGGATTTGATGGAATTGCCATTTCATGGTTTTGACGTTATCTTGGGTATGGACTGGTTAAGTAAGCACAAGGTTGTGGTGGATTACAAATCCAAAATGATTTCTCTAAAGTTGGTCGATGATTATGAAGTCGTGGTGGTGGGTGAGAATGTAAAATTCTTATCCAATGTAGTTTCGGCTACCTGAGCAGAGAAGATGATGTTTGATGGTTGCCAAGCTTATTTGGCTATTGTTATGAATCCAGAAGCCGAGGGTGTTCATGTGCAGGACATTCGAGCTTGTTGTGATTATCCGAGAGTTTCCCTGAAGAGTTGTCAGGTTTACCTCCGGATAGGGAGGTAGAGTTTCATATTGAAACTTATGAAGGTATAACTCTGGTGTCCATTGCTCCTTATCGGATGGCACCGAATGAGTTAAAAGAGTTGAAATCACAGCTTCAAGAGTTGTTGGATCATGGGTTCATTCGACCGAGTGTTTCTCATTGGGGTGCTCCAGTTCTCTTTGTGAAAAAGAAAGATGGATCGATGCGTATGTGCATTGATTATCGTTAGTTGAATAAGTTGACAGTGAAGAACAAGTATCTGTTGCCACGGATTGATGACTTATTCGATCAGTTTCGTGGGAGAGTAGTGTTTTCAAAGATAGATTTAAGGTCGGGTAGTATCAGTTGAAAGTTAAGGATGTGGATGTTCATAAGATGATGTTTCATATGAGGTACAAGATTACGAGTTTTTGGGTGATGTTGTTTGGTTTGACAAATGGCCCGGTGACTTTCGTGGACATGATGAGTAGAGTGTTTCATGAGTACCTTTATCATTTTGTAGTGGTTTTTATTGATGATGTACTCGTGTACTCTCGTACCGAGAAAGAGCATGATCAACATTTGCGAATGGTGTTGCAAGTGTTGAAGGATAATCAATTATATACCAAGTTGAGAAAGCGAGAGTTTTGGCTCAATTGGAAACCACATAAGACAGTGTCAGAAGTGCATAGTTCCTTGGGTTGTCAGGTTATTATCACTGTTTTGTAGAAGGGTTTTCTAGTGTTGCGATTCTGTTGACAAAGTTGCTGCAAAAGAATGCTCCTTTCATTTGGACGAAGAAGCAACAATAGGGCTTTGAGAAGTTGAAAGAGGTTTTGACACATGCTCCTGTGTTGATTCAACCAGAATCTAGGAAGAAGTTTGTGGTTTATTGCGATCGATCGCATGTGGGTTTGGGTTGTGTGCTGATGTAGGATGGAAAGGGTGTGGCCTATGCGTCGAGGCAGTTGAAGGTTCATGAGTGCAATTATCTAACTCGTGATTTGGGGATGGGTGTTGTGGTGTTTGCATTGAAGATTTGGCAACACGACCTTTGTGGAGAGAAGTGTGTGGTCTTTACGGATCATAAGAGTTTGAAGTATTTGATATCTCAAAAGGATTTGAACCTTAGGCAACAAAGGTGCTTAGATTTGCTTAAGGATTACGACTTGACAATTGAGTATCATCCTGGAGAAGCCAATATTGTTGCGAATACGTTGAGTTGTAGGGTGGCAGTTGAGCTTAGGGCAATGTTTGCAAGGTTGAGTGTGACGCAGGAAGGTGGGTTGTTGGCTGAACTGCAAGTTAAGCCTACGCTTTCACAGTTGATTAAGGCTAAGCAACCATATGATGATTCTTTGGTTCCTCATGTTAAGGACATAGAAGATCATAATCTGACGGATTTTCATTTTGATGATGATGGGGTTTTGTGCTTCAAGGGTCGAATAGTGGTGCCAGAAGTTTCGGATCTCAGGCATACTATTCTGGAGGAAGCACATTCTAGTCCTTTTGCTATGCATCCTGGTAGCACCAAGATGTATCGTGATTTGAAGGAAAGGTACTATTGGGTTGGTTTGAAGAAGGATGTGGCGGAGTTTGTGTCCAAGTGTATGGTGTGTCAACGGGTTAAAGCTGAACTTCAGTTTCCATCCGGATTGTTGCAACCATTAAGAATTCCATAGTGGAAATGGGAAAGAATCACCATGGATTTCGTGTCAGGGTTGTCGTTGAAACTGGCTAAAAAGATTCTATTTGGGTGGTTGCTGATCGGATTACAAAGTGTGCACATTTTCTGCCAGTGCATACGCCATATACTTTAGACAAGCTAACGGATTTGTTTATCTCAGAGATCGTGCGTTTGCATGGGGTACCAAAGTTGATCATTTCAGATAGAGATCTGAGGTTCACGTCAAGGTTTTGGAAATGTTTACATCAGGCTTTGGGTTTGAGGTTGAGATTCAGTACCGCGTATCATCCTTAGATAGATGGACAGTGTGAGCGTGTTATCCAGGTCTTGGAGGATACGCTAAGGTGTTGTATTATTGAGTTTCAAGGAACCTGGGATAAGCATTTTCCATTGGTGGAATTTGCTTATAATAACAGCTATTAAGCGAGTATACAGATGGCACCATTTGAGGCATTGTATGTTCAGAGATGTCGAACGCCTTTGTGTTGGGAAGAGGTAAGGGAAAAGCATATTTCCTTGCGTCATGTGTTGAAAGACACAAATGAGAAAGTTAAGCTTGTGTGTGAACGCTTGAAAGCAGCTCGGATCGGTAGAAATCTTACTTAGATTTAAAGCGCAAGGAAATTGAATATGCGGTGGGTTATCGTGTGTTCGGACGTAAGGATAAGCTTAGTCTAAGGTTTATTGGACCATATAAGAGTGTGGAGGGAGTTGGTCCTGTGGCTTTATCGGTTGAGGTTGCCTCCCGAGCTTAAGAAAGTACATGATTTGTTCTATGTATCCATCTTACGGAGGTATCAGTCAGATTCTTTGCATGTTATGCCGGTGGAGCATATTGAGTTGAGACCGGATTTATCCTTTGATGAGGAGCTGAGGCAAATCCTTGATTCCAGCAGCAAGGTTCTACGGGGTAAAACGATAGAACTGGTTAAAGTCTTGTGGCGACATCGAGGAAGCCACTTGGGAAAGCAAGGCGAATATGTTGGAGCAATTTCTGCATCTTTTGTTTCCAAGTAAATTTCGAGGGTGAAATTTCTTAAGAGGGGGAGTTGTAATGTCCCAGTTTTGGGTCTAGCGGTTATGGGGCTGGTTAGACAGTCTCGTGGACCGGTTAGAGATTCGAGTCAGATTCATGAGAAAATATTTTTCTGACAAATAAAAATATGGAAAATGTTTAAAAATTATATTTTATTATATTAAAAATATTGGTGAAAGCAATTTTGGAAAACGATCCTTGGAAGGGTGACATTTTGTCTAGTGACCAAAATGCAGTTTTTGAAAAATGTTTTAAAAGGTGGCTGTTTTGTAAAGAGTCAAAACTTAGAATCTTTAAGGTGCTATTTTACCATTTGGTTTAATCTAAGTATTCCCTTAATTAGGATTATTTTAAAATGATTTTAATTAAAAGAATTAAAAAGGATTTAGTTAAAAAGGTAGTTATCTTTCTAAACCACATTTTTGACGTAACTTTTCTTTTCTCACATTTTATCTCAAAACACTCTCAGCCAAACACTCCTTTTCCATCAGAGATTTTTTAATATCCCAAAATATGACCTAGTACAATGTTAGTATTGCATACACCATGTATATCATGATCCATTTTGTAACCCTGTTCAATTAAAATTTAAGGACCACATTGAAGAGAAATAAAGATCTAGTGCTCGAAATAGAGGACCAAACCATAAAACATTAATGAATGAATGTTAGCATGCTAAAAAGGAAAGAATTTAAGGACTTGTTTAGGTGTCACATGCAAGACAATGTATGTGTTGAATGGATGGAGGATTTCGGCGTTGGGAAGATTGATAATTAAAAGAATTGTTGTCATCTTCTTCACTCTTTTGAACCGAAGCTATTAGGAAGCAAGGGAGTGAGAGAAAGCTTATTTTTGGGGCTTTGTTCATCTTACTTTCTTGTTTGAATCTTGATTTGATTATGCTTGGCAGTAAGGTAATTGCCTTGTTTTTTTATCCCTTGTTAATATGAATAAATGAAAATATCGAATTGCATATATGTATTTTGTTTTGTTCATGAAAATGGTTAGAAGCATTAAGAATCTATGATATGTTTATAAGAGTTTTCATGAATTTGGATAGTAAAATGCTTGTAATGCATAAAAAGAGGACATTGATAATAAGTTAGGAGCTGTTTGAATAGTACCTTGGTGAATTTGAATTTGATGTTTGTTCTTGATTTGGGATGATATTATTGCTAAAAATTCAATATGAAACTGTTTTGTTCACACATATATATGTAATAGTTAAGGGCTGATTTGATCATGCTAGTAAGGTTTAAAACTGTTTAAATGAAATTAGAATGTTTTAGGATTGTTTTACAAGTCATTAGGGGTTGTTTTGTGAACAAAATGGACTGATTTGAGCATATATGGAAACATGGATGAATTATAATGATGTGAATCTTAGAGGGCTATTTTGATGTATACGAAAATGTATGTATGTATGCTGCCCTGTTTTGAATAATGAAAAAAGAAAAGTGTTTTAAGAATACATATAAGGGCTATTATGAAAAAATAGGGACTGATTTTCCTGGATAAGAATGTATAATAAATTGTTTTGGGCATATATATAAAGATAAGGGACTGATTTGTACAAATTATATGTGCACACATGGAATTTGCCCTGCCTTTGATACATGAAAAAGTATATAGAGCTGTTTTGATGCATGTATTTGTACTTCTATGATGTTAGAACTATTTTGCATACCTAGGGACTTTGGTGGATTGTTTGGGAATAATTGAATATTATAAATTGATAGACATGTTCCTTTCTTTACTTAGATCACGAGGGAAATGGTGAAGTAAGGTAACAAGTAGAAAAGCGGGAAGGAATTATGATTCGGGAACAAAACTAGCTCAGAATATATGTGAGTGTAGTTTAGAGTCTCAGGATAGATTGAAAACTATCCCGAGCACCTTTAATTGCTTTAATTTATGTTGATTGTTTGTTAAATTAAATAATGTCCCTCGTGTAAGCTTGGAATTCGAGGTAAGTACTTAAATAAAAGTACCTTATAATATGTAACACTTGATGAAGGCATGATATATGATTGAGATATACATAAGAGCCTATATGCTTAATATGATAAGTTATAAACTTGTTTGGGAATTACATGAATAGGAAGTTATGCTCAACTCTAAGATAAACAAGATATATTATGAAATTCATGTTCGAGGATTATATGTGTTTAGAAATGTTTGATAAGTTATGAAGTAAGCCTTGCTTATATGTTAACAAGTATGTGGAGCCATGCTCAACTTTGATAAGATTATGACATGTTATTTGATTATGTGAACAAGGAGCTAAGCTCGAATTCAATTATGATAAGATAAGATATGAGTCGAAAGCCTTGGTTTGAGTCAGTCATAGGTATAGTTGGCATGCCATAGAGTCCATAGAGCTCGTGTTTGGGCTGGACTACAGTCCTTAATTGGCGATAGTAGGAGGGAAGTTTTGTGGTCACTTGGCGACAACAGGAGGGATTGATCGGTACTGTAAGTACCATTTTGATTGGCGCCAGTTGGTTGGGGATTCGTGTACCTAGGCTGACATTCGATTTTCAAGGCTATGTTAATAAGAACTCATGAAAATTATAATTAACTCAAGTAAGTATTAAAAGTAACTTGCATAATAAGTAATATTTATAATCTTGATTATGGATTATGCTTTTGGGGGAAAATATGAAAGTTGCAATTTGAATACAGTTTCATAAAGTGTAAGATATATCTTCGCATATGAATTTTTGAATAATGATGCCTAGAAACATATTCCTATGTGAAATATTTTTGTTAACTTATGTGACTAGAATTATGCCTATGAGGTTATATGTTGTTAACTTGTGTAATAAGAAATACATGTTTATGAGATTATATATTGTTGACTAGTGAGATAATTAATACATAATGTTGAGGTGTTATGTTGATGACTCACGTGGCAAGTAAAACATATTTAATAAATGCCAAGGATTTATATGTTTAGTCAGATTGCTTATATGAATATGTGCATTGCTTGTATTCTTTTATGTATATGCTCATTCGAATTCTATGTGTAAATATATATATAGGTATGATTGGTTTAAGATTGTATAACTTAATTCTAGTACTTCAATTAAGAGCAATTTGGTATCTTAAGTTGTTAACATGATCAAATTTTTTAAATTTGATTCTAGTCAAACTTCACCTGGTTCCAGACTCTGTTTTTGTTAAATTATGAGACAAGCAATACATACCTTTGATATGTTATTATTGATAGCTTACATGATAAGTAATTCATATCAATGATATGATATGTTGGACAGTTTTGCCTAAATTAAAGATACATGGGACTGTTTTGTATAAACCAATAAAATGTAGACTGTTTTGCCTAAATTAAAGATAGATTGACTATTTTGTATAAACCAATAAAATGTGGATTGTTTTGCCTAAATTAAAGATACATGGGACTGTTTTGTATAAACCAATAATATGTGGACTGATTTGCACAATTTGAACTGACTGGGTTGTTTTGCTTAAATTTAATATGTTAAGGATTGTTATTAATGTTTAAATGTGTAAACATGATTCATGGACTAGTTTGCTTAAATTTAAGTATGTTAAGGATTGTTATGAATGTTTAAATGTGTAAACATGATTCATGGACTGTTTTGCTTAAATTTAAGTATGTTAAGGATTGTTATGAATGTTTAAATGTGTAAACATGATTCATGGATTGTTTTGCTTAAATTCAAGCTTAAGAATTCCTATATGTTGGCACATAGTTGCAAAGAATGCATTGTGCATTATAAATTGCTGAGTGATTACACATGTTTATAAGTTTTATAAGTGCTTCAAGTTTTGTAATGGGCCTTTAATTCTATTCGTTGTTTGCTATACGTGATTTAATATTTAGTTTGATAATGCAACTATTTATAAAACCATGTGTGCCTTAAGTTGTGAGACCACCTTAATTTTTATGCATGTACGTGAAATGATTTCTATAGATATATATATATATAGTAACATGTGTTAACCTTAAGATGGTAATGTAGTACTTATAAATAGATTTGTGGTTAAAACAATTAATTGGTAGGTATGGTATCGAATATGAGTAAGGTTTTTCTATATGAAAATTATATTGTAAATGAATTTGATCGGTTCAAGTTTGAAATAACTTTAATGTTAGAATTTAAGTGTAAATATCACCTTTTTATAAATGGCCTATGCTACTTATGATTGCTTTTTAGATAAGCTATATTAGGCATGATGTTCGATCACTTGTTTCGAGAATTATATGTTTGTCTGTGATATGTAATGCTTAGATGGTATTCTCGATTAATGAGTTTGAGTTTGGAATAAAACATACTTGTAAGTTTAAGGATCATAAATTAATGGTTTTCTGCTATCTTGATCAATCCTAAACCTTAATTGGTATGTCTTAGAAATGGATGGTAGTTTTTGCTTAAATGTTTATATATAATTGTTTGTACATGATTTAAAGTTGAAGATAGACCTATCCAGTATCCAAAAAGTTTTTAATTCACTCTAATTTTTCTGACAGTGTGATTAGTTTAGTTTTGTCATGACATTTGATGTTTGTTTGGTTTTGTTTAGTAAAACTTCTTAAACCGGTTTTCTCCTAGACCAGGTAAGGAGTGTTACATTTATTGGTATCAGAGCTTAGGTTTAGCCAATTCTCGGACTAAACAGAAACTCGTTGCATCATTATAAGTTATTATGCCACCTAGGAGTTAAATTTAATAAATGCTTGTGATATGCGTCTGGTAAAAGCTCTCTTATGTGCAAATAGTTAGTATAAATGTCATAAGCGCATTTAGACCGGGATAATGAGATCCCGGCTGACCCTCTATTGAAGGAGGTAGTGTAAGAATGGATCGGAAATGATAAAATTTCCCAAATGCTACTGATTAAGTAAGCATTATATTTCAGTAGATAAGAAATCCTTAAAATCAAGATCTGTGGAAATTCGAGGACGAATTTCTTTTGAGGGGGGATTTGTAATATCCCAAAATTTGGCCTAGTACAATGTTAGTATTGCATACACCATGTATATCATGATCTATTTTGTAACCTTGTTTAATTAAAAGTTAAGGACCAAATTGAAGAGAAATAAAGATCTAGTGCTCAAAATAGAGGACCAAACCATAAAACATTAATGAATGAATGTTTGCATGCTAAAAGGGAAAGACTTTAAGGACTTGTTTATGTGTCATATGCAAGACAATGCATGTGTTGAATGGATGGAGGATTTTGGCATTGGGAAGATTGATAATTAAAAGAATTGTTGTCATCTTCTTCACACTTTTGAACTGAAGCTATAGGAAGCAAAGGAGTAAGAGAAAGCTTATTTTTGGGGCTTTGTTCATCTTACTTTCTTGTTTGAATCTTGATTCGATTATGCTTGGGAGTAAGGTAATTGCCTTGTTTTTTTTATCCCTTATTAATATGAATAAATGAAAATATCGAATTGCATATATATATTTTGTTTTGTTCATGAAAATGGTTAGAAGCATTAAGGATCTATGATATGTTTATAAGAGTTTTCATGCATTTGGATAGTAAAATGCTTGTAATACATAAAAAGAGAACATGGATAATAAGTTAGGAGTTGTTTGAATAGTCCTTGGTGAATATGAATTTGATGTTTGATCTTGATTTGGGATGATATTGTTGCTAAAAATTCAATATGAAACTATTTTGTTCACACATGTATATGTAATAGTTAAGAGCTGATTTGATCATGCTTAGTAAGGCTTAAAATTGTTTAAATGAAATTAGAATGTTTTAGGACTGTTTAACAAGTCATTAGGGGCTGTTTTGTGAAAAAAAAGGATTGATTTGAGCACATATGGAAAAATGGCCGAATTACAATGATGTGAATCTTAAAGGGTTATTTCGATGTATACGAAAATGTATGTATGTATGCTGCCCTGTATAAGAAAAGTGTTTTAAGAATACATATAGGGGCTATTACGAAAAATTAGGGACTGATTTTCTAGGATAAGAATGTATAATAAATTGTTTTGGGCATATATATAAAGATAAGGGACTGATTTGTACAAATTATATGTGTACACATGGAATTTGGACTGCCTTTGAAACATGAAAAAGTATATAGGGCTATTTTGATGTATGTATTTGTACTTCTATGATGTTAGAACTGTTTTGCATACCTAGAGACTTTGGTTGACTGTTTGGGAATCATTGAATACTATAAATTGATAGACATGTTCCTTGCTTTACTTAGATCATGAGGGAAACGGTGAAGTAAGGCAACAAGTAGACCACGATGTAGAAAAAACGGTAAGGAATTATGATTCAGGAACAAAACTAGCTCGGAATATATGTGAGTGTAGTTAAAAGTCTCATGATAGATTGAAAACTATCCCAAGCACCTTTAATTGCTTTAATTTATGTTGACTGTTTGTTAAATTAAATAATGCAACTCGTGTAAGCTTGGAATTCGAGGTAAGTACTTAAATAAAAGTACCTTATAATATGTAACACTTGATGAAGGCATGATGTATGATTGAGATATACATAAGAACCTATATGCTTAATATGATAAGTTATAAACTTGTTTGCGAATTACATGAACAATAAGTTATGCTCAACTCTTAGATAAACAAGATATATTATGAAATACATGTCCGAGGATTATATGTGTTTGGAAATGTTTGATATGTTATGAAGTAATCCTAGCTTATATGTTAGCAAGTATGTGGAACCATCCTCAACTTTGATAAGATTATGGCATGTTATTTGATTATATGAACAAGGTGCTAAGTTCGAATTCAATTCTGATAAGATAAGATATGAGTGGAAAGCCTTAGGTTCGAGTCAGCCGTAGGTATAGTTGGCATGCCATAGAGTCCATAGAGCTCGTGTTTGGGGTGGACTACGGTCCTTATTTGGTGATAGTAGGAGGGAAGTTTTGTGGTCACTTGGCGATAGTAGGATGGATTGACCGGTATTGTGAGTACCATTTTGATTGGCGACAGTTGGTTGGGGATTCGTGTACCTAGGCTGACATTCGATTTTCAAGGCTATGTTAATAAGAACTCATGAAAATTATAATTAACTGAAGTAAGTATTAAAAGTAACTTGCATAATATGTAATATTTATAATCTTGAATATGGATTATGCTTTTGTGGGAAAATATGAAAGTTGCAATTTGAATACGGTTTCATTTAGTGTAAGATATTTCTTCGCATATAAACTTTTGAATAATGAGGCCTAGAAACAAATGCCTATGTAAAATATGTTTGTTAACTTATGTGACTAGAATTATGCCTATGAGGTTATATGTTGTTAACTTGTGTAATAAGAAATACATGTTTATGAGCTTATATATTGTTTACTAGTGAGATAAGTAATACATGATGTTGAGGTGTTATGTTGATAACTCACGTGGCAAGTAAAACCTTTTTATTAAATGCCAAGGATTTATATGTTTAGTCAGAATGCTTATATGAATATGTGCATTGCGTGTATTCTTTTATGTATATGCTCATTCGAATTCTATGTGTAAATATATTTATAGGTATGATTGGTTTAAGATTGATAATACTTAATTCTAGTACTTGAATTAAGAGCAATTTGGTGTCTTAAGTTGTTATCATGATCAAATTTTATAAATTTGATTATAGTCGGGGTTCACTTGGTTCCAGACTCTATTTTTGGTAAATTATGAGAGAAGCAATACATACCTTTGATACGTTATGATTGATAGCTTACATGATAAGTAATTCATATCAATGATATGTTGAACTGTTTTACCTAAAATAAAGAGACATGGGACTTTTTGTATAAACCAATAAATGTGGATTGTTTTACCTAAATTAAAGATACATGGGATTGTTTTGTATAAAACAATAAAATGTGGATTGTTTTGCCTAAATTAAAAGATACATGGTACTATTTTGTATAAACCAATAATATGTGGACTGATTTGCATAATTTGAAGAGACGCTGGGCTGCTTTGCTCAAATTTAAGTATGTTAAGGATTGTTATGAATGTTTAAATGTGTAAACATGATTCATGGACTGTTTTGCTTAAATTTAAGTATGTTAAGGATTGTTATGAAAGTTTAAATGTGTAAGCATGATTCATGGACTATTTTGCATAAATTCAAGCACGTAGAGGACGGCTTTGAAAATAAGCCTATATGTACATAAATCGGGAAAGTCTTGCATGTAAACAAGTTTGTATTGAAGGATTTTGAGAGTGTATAAGTAATTCATAAATATGACGTGATACGTTTAACATCTTATAAGCCAAATAACCTACGTGTTGTTATACCAGTTTGATAACATATGAAATAAGTATCGGCATTCAAAAAATGCTATGTTTAATAATTATTATATGAAAAATAACCACATTCATGATATGCTATGATAGATAGTTTGTGTGACAAATGTCACCTACTTCTGAATTATTAGCTTATATGATAACTATCACCTGTTTGTATAAATATTTGTTAGATAACTTGTGTGTTAAGAATTCATGACCTTGATAGGCTATGTATGATGCCTTGAGTATGAAGAGATTTATAAAAGAGATATGTTTGTTCAAAGGTTCATGCACTTTTTCTTAAGTTTACATAATGATAGATACTCTTGTTGTATATATGTTTTGTTGAACGTTATATGAGTAAAAGTTATTCAAGTATGTTTCGAATACCATGCATTAGTATAAGTGTTGGTTTGTGTGACTTAACCTGAATTGCCTAACCTCCATCCAAGCCTAGTATGTTGAAGGATTCAACGAATTTAAATGAAAGAATAGACTTTGTTTCATTTTATAAGTCTCTTTAAACTACATAACTAAGCTTATGCTTACTCCATTCCTTTTAAATGTCTTTCAAGTTAAGCTTACTATGAGTATTTTCTGAGCTTGGACGAGATCACGAGTGGCAAGGTGTATGTCTGTATTCTTCTTAATAACTCCTAGATGGTGGCACATAGTTACTAAGAATGCATTGTGCATTATAAATTGCTGAGTGATTGCGAATGTTTATAAGTTTTATAAGTGCTTCAAGTTTTGTAATGGGCCTTTAATTATATTTGTTGCTTGCGATACGTGATTTAATATTTAGTTTGATAATGAAATTGTTTATAAAACCATGGGTGCCTTAAGTTGTGAGACCACCTTAATTTTTATGCATGTACGCAAATGATGTCTATATATATAGTAACATGTGTTAACCTTAAGATGGTAATGTAGTACGTTTAAATAGATTTGTGGTTAAAACAATTAATTGGTAGGTATGCTATCAAATACGAGTAAGGTTTTTCTATATCAAAATTATATTGTAAATGAATTTGATCGGTTCAAGTTTGAAATAACTTTAATGTTAGAATTTGAGTGTAAATATCACATTTTTATAAATGGTCTATGCTACTTATGATTGCTTTTTAGATAAGCTATATTAGTCATGATGTTCGATCACTTGTTTCGAGAATTATGTTTAAAATAGAATCAAAAGATCCAAACACTTCCATAAATCACACAGCCGCCACCATTCCACAAAAACACAATTCTAACAACCTAAACAATTAGAGATTTAAGAGTTTCGGGATTCCATTGTTAAAATCAACTTAACAACATCACAATACATGCAAAATATGTTTAAAATCAATCCTCAACATTGGAAAACAGATCCAATTTGAAACTTTCTCTTTTTCATCAATTTCACCCAATTAAATCAATTAATATATATATATATATATAACACAAAATTAGATTATAAACTATAAATCAAGGATCAAACACTTGGGAATATCAATAAAGAACCCTTCAATAGAGGAGATCACGAACCTTACCTCTATTGTGTCATTTCTCCCACAATTGACTTGTTTAAAGCTAAGAAAACACAAGATTTCAATGAGGTTCTGTAAATCAAAGTTAAATAATCAATTGTAGATCAAGAATCTAAGTAAAAAGAATCTCTCACCTCTGGTTTTTGATGAAAAATTGAGTATTTGGCAGAAAAGAAATGGAGAGAAAAGTTATGTCAATTTTCATTAAAACCAAATAACTAACTTTAATATCTAAAATCTCTTTTTATTATCCTTTAAAACACATGTTAAAATTATTTAATTGAAGCGAGAAATCATCGGAAAAAACTTGGTAAAATAGCTCCTTAAGGATTCTAAGAATTTGATCCTTTTCATTTTAGTTACCTTCAAAAAATAATTTAAAAAATAGCATTTTGGTCAATAGCCAAAATGTCGCACTTCCAAGTTTCATTTTCCAAAATTGATTTCACCAATATTAATCATATATTAAAAGATGATTTTTAACCATTTTCCATATTTTTATCTTACCAAAAATATACGGTCCCAAATCTGACTCGAATCTCAAACCCGGTCCACCGGACTGTCTAATAAGCCTCAAAACTGCTAGGCCCAAAACTGGGGTGTTACAGTTCGGTACACATAAACCCTTCCACTGTTGTGACACCTGTGGTGGAGTATTCGGTATCCATAAACCCTTCAACACCACCCATCGATACGATGTTTAATCCACTAACGGAAGTCTTCGATACACAAAACCCCTCGACCATTAGGGTACTTGGATGGAGCATTTGGTACACCATATAACCCCTCTGTAACCCCCTTGACCCGACCTATTTGCAAGACCGAACCGAGCGAGCTACATTAGGTTTACTAAAGTAAACCGAGAAGATAAAAATTGAAACACGTCTTTTTTTATTTTATCTTATCTAGATGCGTAATTATTAACCTACATGTACATACTGATCTCTGGTAAAAACTCAACTCAACCGGGCGTCGATTTGACATCTAGAGGACAAATGCATCATTATGCATTCAAACCATTGTTTACAAGCAATTACTCGCAACTCCCAAGTTGCCCACTCAAAACTTATCCAAAACATACTGAAATCATCATCAAACAATTCTGAAACTTAACCCATCCTTATTACAACGATTCAAACCAGCAAACCTCATCAATTAACACCAAAAAACCCTTTCCCAACATCCTTTTACTTCCAGCAAAGATTAAACACAACTATCACCCCAAAAACCCTTAATTAACCACCTTAAACGTTAGAGATTCAACTTGTTTCGGGATTGCAATATTAAAACCAAGTTATTAACTCAATTAAACATCAAAATCATGATCTGATCTGATCAAAATCCCAGCAAAACAGAACAAGCACGAAGATCCATAAATCTTATCAATCAAAACACAATTAAACCAATTTTCTTTGATTAAACTATCAAAACACATTAGAAAACAATTGTAAAGGATCAAGAAATTGGAAATTTTAGTAAAGAACCTTTCATTATAAGAGAAAAACGAATCCTTACCTCCAATTCTGATTCCTCCCCTTAATTGCTTAATAAAACATGAAAATCAAGAGAATAACAATAAGTATTTGATGAAAGAGCATTAGGAAATCAAATGGAAATCAAAACCTTTGATTTTTGCCTGAAGAAATTGCGATTGAAAAGATGTTTGGCTGGAGAGAAATTGAGAGAAAAAGTTGCAAAGTTTGTTACATGAATTTTGTTAAAAGTCTAAAATGTGATTTATTAATTCTCTCCACTTTAAAAGCCTTTTAAAACCTTTTTAAAAGTAGATAATTATAGGGAGAAATCTGTTAAAAATAGCTAGGATAATTAGCTCCTTAAAGATTCAATGTTTTGATCCTTTTCAAAACAATCACTAAAAACAGTTTTCGAAGTTTGCATTTTGGTCCTTTGTCCAAAATGTCCAATTTCCAAATCTCATTTCCCAAAATTGGTTTTACCAAAATCATCACTATATTAAATAATTATTTTAGCATATTTTTCCATAATTTTATCACCTTTGAAACCACTAGATCCAATTTAACCCTGAAACTAACTCAAACCTCTAATACCGGTCCACCGAACCTTCGAACCAATCCTCAAAACATCTAAGCCAAAAATCGAGGTGTTAAAACTCTCCCCCTCTTAATAAATTTCATTCTCGAAATTTACCTGGAGGAAACAAATGCGAAAATTGCTCCATCATGTCCGTTTTGCTTTCCCAAGTGGCTTCCTCGACACCACGGTGTCGCCACAAGACCTTAACAAGTTCGATCGTCTTACTACAAAGAACATTGTTGCTGGAATCAAGGATTTCTATCGGTTCCTCATCATAGGACATATTTGGCCTCAACTCAATATGCTCCACCGACATAACATGCGAGGGATCCGACCGATACCTCCGCAACATAGACACATGGAACACATCATATATTTTCTCCTACTCGGGAGGCAACCTCAACCGATGAGCCACAGGACCAACACGCTTAAGAACCTCGTATGGTCCAATAAACCTCAAACTAAGTTTACCCTTACGTCCAAACTGCATCACCTTCTTCCACGCTTACACTTTCAAGAACACACGATCGCCCACCATATACTCAATTTCCTTACACTTCAAATTTGCGTAAGATTTATGTCGATCCGCAGCCGCTTTCAAGCGATCACACACAAGCTTTACCTTTTCATCCGCGTCCTTCAACACGTTCGGTAGGGAAATATGCTTTTCCCCTACCTCAGCCCAACACAAAGGCGTACGGCACTTTTTGCCATACAAGGCCTCATACGACGCCATCCGTATACTCGCTTGGTAACTGTTGTTATACGCAAACTCAACCAAAGGTAAATGCTTCTCCCAGGTTCCTTGGAACTCAATAATGTAACATCTCAACATATCCTCCAAAACCTGGATAACCCGCTCAGACTGATCATCAGACTAAGGGTGATACGCGGTGCTGAAATTCAACCTTGTACCCAAAGCTCGGTGCAAACTCACCCAAAACCTTACCATAAACCTCATATCCATATCCAAAACAATGGACTTCAACACCCCGTGCAAACACATGATTTTAGCAATATACAAATCTGCAAACTTGTCCAGCGTATACATTGTATGCACTGGCAGAAAATGTGCACACTTCGTAAACTAATCCAGAATCACCCAAATGGTATCCTTTTTAGCCAGTGTCAAAGGTAACACTAACACAAAATCCATGGTGATTCTCTCCTATTTCTATTCCATAATTCTCAATGGTTGCAACAAATCAGATGGAAACTGATGTTCAACCTTGACCCGTTGATATACCATGCACTTAGAAACGAACTCAGCCACATCCTTTTTCAAACCAACCCAGTAGTATGCTTCTCTCAACCCTCGATACATTTTCACACTACTAGGATGCATAGCAAAAGGACTAGAATGTGCCTCCATCAAAATAGTGTGCCTCAACTTCGGATCATTCGGCACCACTATTCGATCCTTGAAACACAAAACTCCATCATCATCAAAATGAAAATTCGTTGGATTACCCTCTGGTATATCCTTAACGTGCTCGACCAAGGAATCATCAAACGGTTGCTTAGCTTTAATCAACTTTGACAACGTAGGCTTAACCTGCAATTCAGCCAACAAACCTCATTCCCACGTCACACTCAACCTTGCCAACATAACTCTAAGCTCAACCGCAACCTTATGACTTAACGCATCCACAAACACGTTGGCTTTACCAAAATGATACTTGGTTGTCAACTTGTAATCCTTAAGCAACTCTAACCATCTACATTGCCTAAGGTTCAAATCTTTCTGAGACATCAAATACTTCAAACTCTTGTGGTCCGTGTAAACCACACACTTCTCTCCTTAAAGGTAATGTCTCCAAATTTTCAAGGAAAACACTACAACCACAAGCTCCAAATCATAAGTTGAATAGTTGCACTCATGAACCTTCAGTTGCCTCGATGCATAGACCATAACCTTACCATCTTGCATAGCACACAACCCAACATAAGATGCATCACTATAAACCACAAACTCCTTCTCGAATTCAGGTTGAATCAACATAGGAGCATGTGTCAAGACCTCCTTCAACTTCTCAAAACTATGTTGCTATTTCTCTTTCCACACATAAGGAGCATTCTTTGGAAACAACTTTGTCAATGGTGCCACGATACTAGAAAACCTATCAACAAAACGGGCAGTAATAACCAGCAAACCCAAGAAAACTGAGAACCTCCGAAACAGATTTAGGTTGCTTCCAATTGAGAATAGCCTCAATTTTTTGTGGATCAACACGAATACCCTCTGCAAATACCACATGACCAAGGAACATCACTTTCTTAAGCCAAAACTCGCACTTGCTCAACTTGGCGTACAACTGATTATCCTTCAACACTTGCAACACAATCCGCAAATGCCGATCATGTTCTTCCTTTGTACGAGAGTACACAAGAATATCATCTATAAACACCACCACGAACTGATCAAGATATTCATTGAATACTCTATTAATCATATCCATGAACGTAGCTGGGGCATTTGTCAAGCCAAAAGGGATAACCACGAACTCATAACGCCCATACCTCGTTTAATAAGTTATTCAACTTAATCTAAACTCCCAAAAATCACCTTCAAACCTTTAATAAGTTGTAAACCGCGTTTCCACTCACCGACAACATAACGCTCCACTTATTGATGCAAAATCGAGCTTCCGAAGCCTCTAAAGCCTCTCCAAATGATGAAGGGTCCGCCTCCCCAATTTTACCCACACAAAATAGAGGATTAATGCATTTCCATGCATCTCTAAACAATCAACATCTACTCTCAACATCGCCTCACTAAGAAACCTCAAACGTTTCCTTAAAACAACCAAAAACATCACGAAACTCAACCTAAACAAAGCCCAACCTTAACCTAATGATTTTAACATCTTAACATCATCAATTAACATCCAAAAACAACAATATATCAACCTTTTGTCTCCAACAACCTTTCATCACCAATATCACCTCAAAATCCAACTATTTTCAACCTACAAAATTAGCAATTCACTTAGTTTCTGGATTACTTTTATTAATCTCTTCTCATAACACTAATACATATCCTATATGTGATTTAAATCAATTAGAATCAACACAAATCAGATCCATTATCAAGATTCATCAAATTTCTTATCAAAACTCAATTAAAACCTTTTAATCATGATTTAATCATAAACACATAACAAAAATCAATTATAAAGGATCAATAACTTGGGAATTTCAGTAAAGAACCTTTAATTAGAGGAGAGAAACGAAAATACCTCTAACTACTGACTTCCCCTTAATTGGCAAGATTTGGGTGAAATCTCGAAGAAAGTAAATAGGATTTGGTGCAGATATCAAAGGAATCAATTAAGAAATCAAGATGAAATCAAAAAGGAATTATTCCTGAGCATTTTAGAGTAAAATTGATAGTTTGTCTACTGAGAAAGTTGAGAGAAAAGTTGAGAGCAAAAGTAGTTACAAAAGAAAATGAATTTGTCAATTGAAAATCTTTTTAAGCAAATCTATTTTATTTTTAGATAATAACCATTTTAAAATAATTTAAAAATAGCCTACATTAAGGAAAAATCTAGTTAAAAACTTTGGTAAATTGGCTCCTTAAAGATTCTAAGTTTTGGCCCTTTTACGATTTAGTCACCAAAATAGTTTTGAAAACTTTACATTTGAGGCACCAAACTAAAATGTCACAAAATTCAATTTTATTTCTTCAAATTAAGTTTCACAAAATCCCTAATATATTAATTAAATGTTTTCTAATATTTTTCCATATTTTATTTTAGCCAAAAATAATTTATTATGAATTAATTCCCGAAACTAGCTCGAATCGCCTAATTCGATTCCCCTGAGTCGTATAATATAGCTAACTAACATCTAGGCCGAAATTCAGGGCGTTACAACTCTCCCCCACTTAATAAATTTCATCATTGAAATTTACATGACGGAAAAGGTAAGGAAACTGCTCTTCATGTCCTCCTTACTTTCGCACGTGGCGACCTCGCACGTGACTTCCTCTACACCATGATGTCGCCACAACACCTTTACCAGCTCAATGGTCTTTCCACGAAGAACTTTGATGCTAGAATCCAAAATTTTTACAGGCTTCTCATCAAATTTCAAATCTAGATTCAACTCAATCTCCTTAACCGGCATCATATGCAATGGGTTCGATCTATATCTCTAAAGCATTGATACATGGAAAACATCATGTATATTCTTCAACTCTACAGGCAACCTTAACCTATAAGCAACTGGACCAACATGCTCCAACACCTCATATGGCCCAATAAACCTTTGGCTCAACTTGCCCTTTTGTCAAAACTTCATTACCTTCTTTTAGGGAAAAACCTTATGAAACACTCGCAAACTCAATCTCCCGATGCTTCAAGTCAACATAAGACTTTTGCTGATCCGAAGCTATTTTCAACCAATCACTAATAAGCTTCACCTTCCCATTAGTATCTTTGAGCACATTAGGCAGGGAAACATACTTCCCATCTGCCTTAGCCCAACAAAGTGGTGTGCGACACCTCCTACCATACAAAGCTTCATACAGAACCATTTTAATAATAACCTGATAACTATTGTTATAAGCAAACTCTACCAACGATAGTTGCTTCTCCCACATTCCTTGAAAATCAATGATGCAACACCGTAACATATCCTCCAACATTTGGATAATGCATTCAGACTGACCATCTATTTGAGGATGATACGAAGTACTGAAATTCAACTGTGTACCTAAAGCCTTATGCAAATACTCCCAAAACCTCAATGTAAAGTGCATATCCCTATTTGACGCTATAGACTTAGGCACTCCATGCAACCTCACAATTTCAGCAATATACAACTCCGCCAACTTATCCAGAGTATACATCGTATGCACAACCAGAAAATGTGAACACTTCGTAAACCTACCCATAATCATTAACACTGAATTCTTCTTTGATGGCTTCAAAGGCAATCTGGTTACAAAATCCATAGTAATTCTCTCATACTTCCATTCCAAAATCTTTAATGGTTGCAACAACTCAGAAGGAAACTGATGCTCGGCCTTAACACGCTGACATACCATACATCGAGCAATAAAATCCGCTATATTCCTTTTTAAACCAACCCAAAAATATTTCTTCTTTAAATCATGATACATCTTTTTACTTCTCGATGCATAGCAAAAGGACTCGAATGAGCTTCAGTCAAGATATTGTGCCTCAAGTCCTCATCATTCAGCACCACCACTCGACTTTTAAAGCAAAAAACACCCTCGTTATCAAAACAAAAATTGATCTGATTACTGTCCATAATATCCTTAACACGCGGTGTAACGCCTCGATTTTGGGCCTAGCAGTTTTAAGGCTAGTTAGATGGTCTAGTGGACCGGGTTAGAGATTCGAGTCGGATTCAGGAGCAAATAATTTTTTGAAAGATAAAAATATGGAAAAAATGTTTAATATACTTGTGATTTAAATCATGGTTGTTGCATTGGAAAGGTGGTTTGGTTAATGCTTGTTTTAAAATTATATTGGCAAGTGATGCGGTTTTAAAATTGTTATCGGATATAGTTGGCCGGCCATATGATTGAGTGCACTATAAAGAAGTCACCTTGGATGTTGAGGGGTTTATACAGCGTACCGAATACTCTATCCAAGTACCCTAACGGTTGAGGGGTTATATGGTACTGAAAACTCTCGTTAGTGGATTAAGCGTCTAACCGATGATTGGGGTAGGTGTCCTCGTGGGTTGAAAGTGTAACCGGTTGTTAATGTACCACAATTGTGATTGTATCGCTATTTCGGTTGAGATGGCTTGAAGTGTTGGATACACACTTGTTGAATCCGTGTATCCGATGAACTCTTTTGGTATTGGACTTGTTTAATGATCACTTGTAAGCCAATATAATTGTTAATGTATCATTGGAATGGTTTATGTTGTATAATGGGACTTATACATGTTTCTCCTTGAGCTTTGCAATTGGTAGTAATGCATGAGAAGGCTTAAGTGGAGGGTTAGCAATATGACTTGTTGTTGATTAATGATACGTGTAGCATATGGTTTAATATACTGGTTTTAATGATGTAAATTGCATGTTTTAAAATGGGCATGATGTTTAAAAGAGATGATGTTAAGTAAATGGTTTAAAAATGCATTGATGGTGTTTGTTTTAGAGCACTCTTCACTAAGCCTAGTGTGCTTACGCTCTCATTGTCCATCAATGCAGATAATTGAAGTTCTGGAAGGTAGCAAGAAGTAAGGGAATCCTAGCAAGACTTGGTTAACAAAGCATGTTGGACTAGACTATAAGAATAAAGGCAATGGGATACTTGTTTTTGGTTTTGGGAGATGTTTGTAGAACTCCCTGTTTGAGCATGTTGCTTGATTGCTCTTGAGTTGTAAAAGGCCTATAATGTTGGTATTTTTGGTATTGGTCTACATTTTGGACTATTGCTTGAATGAAAACTAGGATGCATGCCTCTAGCTTTTCATTTGATGCAAAGATGCCATGTTAGGATGCTAAGTTATGAAGCTTGGATGCTTGTGGTATGCCTAGTATGCTGGTGTTATGTATTAAACTTGTTGGGGTGATTTGAGTGTGCTATTTGGATGAAAAATTAGCAAAAAATGACATTACAGGTCATGGCATACCGATACGCAAGGGAACGTATAGGTACGACATAAAGGTGTATCAAAATAGGGCCTATCATACTGTATCGCTATGACATGGAGGTGTATCGAAATAAGGTGTTTCATACCATATCGATACGGCATGAAGGTGTATAAAAACGGGGCGTTTCATACCGTATCAGTACTATTGAGACCGTATCGGTATGGACAACAGCCAAAGATGTCAATATCACTGTAGCACGATTTAGCCTTTTGTATTTTAGTCTATGAGTTTTTTTATGTGATTGTGTGAGATAGAATGATCGGTTTAAGCTAAAATCTGAGATGGGTGTTTGGAACCTGACTAATTAAAGGTTGGTACTTAAAAGTGAGTTTTAGTCTTGAAACGTTTTGTTTTTGGAATTTGGTCCCTACTTTTGCGATCGTGATCAATTGGATGTCAAATTGATGCCCAATTGAGTTGGGGGTTGCACCTGATGTTTGCATGAACATGTAGGGTTATTAATTGGCATCTAAATAAAATAAATGGAAAAAATGGACCGGGTTTCGTTGTATCTCTTAGGTTTACTACGGCAAACCTATTTTAGCCTTCTTGGCTCGGTTGGGCGTCTATGCCGAGTCGAGGGGGTTACAAAAACCACTTCTTTATCCAAAACTCGCACTTGCTTATCTTTCCATAAAGCTTATTATCCAATAGAACATGTAACATAACCCGTAGGTGTTAATCGTGATCTTTCTCAGTACGTGAGTACACAAGAATGTCACCGATGAACACTACCACGAATTGATCCAAGAATTCATGGAATAGTCGATTCATCATGTCTATAAAAGCTGTCGGCTTATTTGTCAACCCAAATGGCATCACCAAGGACTCATAATGCTCGTACGCGTGCGAAAAGCTATCTTCGACACGTATTTATTCTTCATCTTCAACTGGAAGTATCCAGACTGTAGATCGATCTTGGAAAACACCGTAGCTTCCCAAAACTTATCAAACAAATCATCAATTATTGGTAAGGGATACTTATTCTTAATCGTCAACTTGTTCAGTTGTCGATAATCAATGCACATTCTCAATGTGTCATCCTTCAACTCCTACAACTCTTTTCAGTGCCGTACGATACAGTGCAATCGACACCAGATCTGTATTTGCATACGTCTCAATGCAAAACTCTACCTCCCTATCTGGCGGTAATCCAGGCAACTCTTCTAGAAACACTCCTAGAAATTTGCAAACTCTACGGATATCCTGGTCACACACCTCCTTTATATCGGGATTTTGTAGCGATGTCCCTCTCGCTAAAAAAACGTATTTTTGAAGTATTTGTTGTCTTTCGAATATAAATTTTTTTATTCTGTGGGGTTTTTTAAAAAACTTCATTTTATTTAGAAATTGGAGTCGCCACCGGCCACTTAGGTAGGCCGAACACCATAAAACCAGAGATTTGAAAACTGTTGGGTTTGGGAGTCGGTTACGGATGGGGAAGGATTAGCACCCCCACACCGCCCAAAATTGGTACTTTAATAATTATCGCTTTATTAATATTAAACTTTATGGATTAAAGTGACCATTAATTTAAAATTTGGTTATAAGTGCGGGTAAATTTTAAAGGCCCCGTTATCCGAGAGTAAACGCCCAACCACTATCACTACGCCTGATATTGGCCCAGTTTACGCTCGGATAAAAGGGCACCGCATTGACAATTTATATATATCTCTTATGCAATCTTAGCAAATAATTTTAAAACATACGTATACATCACATGGTTTTAAAATATACAAGGAACATCACAAATTTAAACAATACTAATAAAATACGTGAGCAGGAAAAAAGAATAAAGCTTTTAAATAAGAAAAAAAAATCTATCATGCTTAAACATATTAAAGTAATCCACAACTATATCACATACATGACATGGATAATGTACAGTATTAAACTAACGGACTAAGGCAACAAACCTAGACATGATACTAGAATCAAAAGCATCAAATAAAAACTAAAACCTAGACACCACAATTTTACACGAAACTAAACCAGACATGTAATACTGCACTTAACTTCCTATCATGCTTCAAGATCAAACAAACACATAAATAACAAACTCATATACACAAAAAACATGGCATAAGTATAACATGATAACAAAACTAAAATGCAATATTTAAACGAACATATATGCATCATACGGTTGGACAAATTAAAACAAAAATAAAGATGATATAAAAACCTATATTAAGGCGATGAACAAAATAAATATGACATAAAACCATAAAATAACGAAAACAAGAAACATAATTGATTACAACAAAGGACTAAAATGTAATAAAATAAAACAGAAATGATAGAAATTGGAGCAATAAATACATGATATAGGGACAAAATTATAAACCAGATGAGACTTAAAGGGACTAAACATGTAATTGGACCAAGGGGTGAGCTCAGAGTGAAAATTTCAAAAACGCGGTGGGACTGGGGAGGTAATTTCACCATTTAAAATCTGAATTCAGTTTATTTGAGGACCAAATTGAAATATTCTCAAAAATGAGGGGGACTGGGGTTGAAAATATCCCATGCGGCGAGATAGAAATGAAAATCTCAAGAACACGAGGGGATTTATGTCGTTATTTACCCATTTTTTATTTCCCCCTCTATAAAACCGATAACCGGCCCCCTCTCCCCTTCTTTTCTCATCTTTTTAGCTAAAGAAAGAGAATTATCATGCTCTCTGTTTTTCCAGGAAATAATCCCCCCCAAAATATAAAACCCTTCAACGCCGCCGTGCTCAGGCGGTCTCAGGCGAGGCTCGGCCTTAACGGCCGCCTCGAGCCTTCCAAGACCAGCACCTTAGGCCACCCAGACCACTTATTTGAACCAAAAACCCCTCTGAACACACTCCCCTTTTACCCGAAACCTTCATTTTAAAACCAAGATAAACCCTCACTAAAACGGCTTACCCCCGAGGGCTCATCGTCGGCAAGATTCGAGCTGACTCAGGTAAAAAAAAATTTCTTTTTCTTTTTTTGCTATATCGCTCTTGATTTACGCATGCATGAGAAAAGAAAAAAAGGATTACCCTGAATATTTTTGTTTGTATTTCTGGAAAGACTGATAAAATTGGTCACTTGATAATCTTTTGTTCTTACAACCTTTCATACATATATCCTCTTTGATCGTTTTGGTAGAAAGTACTATAAAAATACATATATATTTTTGGATTTGAAATGATACTGACATAGCCTTTGTTTCTTGTGTTTTCTGATGCATCTGAGTACGGTGGTTGGGGCTGGTGGTGCAGTAGAGGCATGGTGGAGGTGATCTCTTGGAAGATGCATCCCTGGCCATTGGATCAGACCTGATCTAATGACTAGGATTGCTCGAAGATCAGGCGGCTGAGAATAGACCTCAGAAATGATGTAGCGGTCTGGGATCGTGCCACGTGGCCTGGAGAAGATGGTCGGCCTTGCACGTGTCTCACACACGCGAGTGGAAAATCCAACAGCCCACGCGTGGACTTCAAGCGGCAGATGAGGGGTCTTCATGCTTCAACCATGGCCGTTGGATCCAGATCTGATCCAACGACCCTCGTGCAGCTGTGCAAGATAAAAAGAGGGTATCAGGGTTCCATTAACTGATGTGGGTTAGGGTTTTTTAGGATGTGGGCTGGCCGGTTCGGGCCTGATGTAAAATTTTTTGGGTTTTAATATTTGTACATGGGCTGGATATCTAATTGATTTATTATTTTTTTTGGGTTTTGATACTTTATCTGTTTATAATAATAATAATAATAATAATAATAATAATAATAATATATACGTACATGCAAGCGTACACGTACATGGACACACATACGTATATAGCATACACATACATACTTACGTACACATACATACAATTATGACAAAACACATTCGCACACGACCACACATAATAATAATACATACAATTCATGCAATACTCATTCGTATACATAATAATAAGGACTTTAATAATACACACATGCAAACATATATAACATACGCATAATAATTACTAATGCATACACTTTGTTTACATTAATCATACGCGCAATATATTACGTATGCATGCAACAATGATATGTAAATTATTAAACTAGCATAAATTAACGTGATGTTTATACACCAGATAAAAATGGGTGATTACAGTTGCCCCTCTCTAGTTGTTCTTGTGGAACAGAAACAAAGCAAAGATCATAAGCACCCATTTTTATCCAACTTCCCTGTATGTGGTTTTGAATCACGTGTTCTTCTGGAACTCTTCGCTTTTCCTCAGCTGAGTCTTCAGGCTCGTAAGTCCTTCCTACACAGAACTTCTTCACCTTCTGATCCTAGAACCACATGTCCCTCCTATATAGAACCTTTCATTCTAGAGTCTTGAGTTACGAGTCCCTCCTATATAGAACTCTTCACTCTAAGACGGTAGAGCTCAGAGTCAGATTTTTCCTATATAAAATCTTCTGCGTCACGGATGGATACCTCCGACGGGGAGTTCCTCCTATATAGAACTGCTAGTCTTCAAACCCTGGAGCCGCCAAACCTTCCTATATAGAACTTTTAGCTTCTGAAATCTCAGAGCTACGGGTTCTTCCTATATAGAACCTTTCACTCTAAGATAGTAAAGCTCAAAGCCCTTCATATATAGGACTCTTCGCCTTCAACACAGCGGGTTTTCCCTATATAAAACCTTCTATGTCATGGGTGAATTCCTTCGGCTAGGAGTTCTTCCTATATAGAACTGCTAGTCTTCACCCTAGAGCTGCAAGCCCTTCCTATATAAAACTTTCAGCTCTTGAAGCCTCGGAGCGGCAGATTCTTCCTGTATAGAACATCTCGATGCGGGCACTTGAAAATATAGGCCCTTCCTATATAGAACCTTTATCTTCACATTTGGGATTCACGCCAAAATGGCTACCGATCTGGCCTTATACTACCTAGGCTGCCAATGCTTCTTTAAATCTGCAGATACCTATCTAGAATAGACAAAATGCTATGATAAATGAGTTAGCATGCTCCTAATCCTAGGGATATCTAACTATACATGATGCATGAGTGTCAATATCTTGGTGCGCCTGCTTCGGCCATCAATCAATCTTGACTCTCTGCTGCTTGCTTTCTCCTTTTTATTTTTCTAGTGGCGATACCCCATTTCACTGTCGGGTTCAACCATTCCAACCTTTCTTTTCTGAATTTTTGGTTCGGGGTTCTAAAGTGCCCTTTCAGGTTTTCACTTTAGAGGTTTTTTGTTTTATGTTTTTTCTTTTTTGTTTGTTTTTTTTATTGTTTTTTTCTTCTTTCTTTTCTTCCCTTTTTTTTTGAGGTGCCCTTCCGGGTTTTCAACAGGGAAATATCTCTTGTTGTCTCGAATGCTTTCTTTAAACAAGTAGGGCATGTGCTATTGGTCATCTTACCCGGGTGCTCGAAGCCTTCTGCTCGTCCCATTTCAACATACATCATGCAGGCAGCTGAAGGGCAAGGTTAATATTGTTTTCTAATCATATGCATCTTCAGGGTTAGATCACAGTAATGCTTAGAAATCTCTTGTTTATCATAAGCCTATGTTAACTTATTTGCATGATGTTTATGGCAAACAACAAGAAGACAAGGAATGGGAGCTCAAAATGTGATTTTATTACGATTAAGGATTTGGAACAATTTTGAGATGGTCATGGCAAACATGAGGAAAAGGAAAAGCCAGACATGAAATGCAAGACATCCCAGTATCCACAGTATGAATGATGCATGATCCTGTCAACCGAAGTAGAATCTTTGCCTAGAGCTTCTTCTTTATAGGGCTCGTGGGGACGACTCTTCTCCCCGGAGGTCCAACCTCAAGATTTATCTAAGTCGCCCTTTGCGGGTTTTCGACTCCGATCCTTTCTTCGCTTCAAGATTCCCTTTTTTGGGTTTTCACCTTGAGCTCTCCATTTTCATTTTTTTGTTTGGAACATCTTTTCGTGTTTATGCTCCACCTCTCTTCTTTTTTTCTTTTTTTTCATTCTTTCTTCTTTTTTCTTTTTTTCCTCTCTTTTTTCAAACATATTATTTCTTAACGGCATTAGAATTTACAGGATTTTTCAACTCGCCTCCATCCATTTCGGTTAAGATTAATGCTCCTCCCGAAAAGGCCTTCTTGACAACGTATGGCCCTTCCCAGTTGGGCATCCATTTTCCCCGAGAATCTTTCTGAATCGGGAGGATCTTCTTAAGCACCAGATCTCCCTCTCTGAATTCTCTCGGGCGAACCTTCTTGTTGTATGCCTGCATCATCCGTTTTTGGTACATTTGACCATGGCAGATGGCCTTTAGCCTCTTTTCTTCGATGAGATTCAACTGGTCGAATCTGGCTTGCACCCATTCAGATTCTTCCAATTTTACTTCATTTAGGACCTAGAGCGACGGAATCTCAACCTCAATGGGGAGTTCTGCTTCGGTGCCATACACTAAAGAATAGGGTGTTGCCCCCGTCGATGTGCGAACATATGTCCTATAGGCGAAAAGAGAGAATGGTAGGTTCTCGTGCCAATCCTTGTAGGTATCTGTCATCATCACGATGATCTTCTTTATGTTCTTGTTTACTGGTTCCACTGCCCCATTCATTATAGGGCGATAGGTTGTGGAGTTATGGTGCGTTATCTTGAATTGGTTGCACACCTCCGTCATCAGTTTGTTATTTAGATTGGAAGCTTTGTCGGTGATAATCCTTTATGGCAAACCGCATCGACAAATGATCTCCTTCTTTAGGAATTTGCATACCGTCATCCTTGTGATGTTGGCATAGGATGCTGCCTCCACCCATTTAGTGAAGTAGTCTATGGCAACCAAAATAAAGCGTTGCCCGTTGGAAGCCTTCGGGCGAATCTGCCCAATGACGTCCATGCCCTATGCTGCAAAAGGCCACATAGAATTCATGGTGTGTAAAGGTAACGGAGGAGCGTGAATCTTGTCAGCATAAATTTGGCATTTGTGGCATTTCCTGGCGTAATCGATGCAATCTCCCTCCATAGTCGACCAGAAATAGCCATATCTCATAATTTTTTGGGCTATAGATAGCCCATTGGCGTGCGTCCCACATAAACCATCGTGTACCTCTGCCAGAATCTACTTTGCCTCCCGGGCATCCACACATCTCAATAATGTCTGATAATGGCTTCTTTTATATAGGATCTCCCCATCCAAAATGTATAATGCTGCCATTTTTCTGAGTGTTTTTCTGTCATTGTCATTTGCCCCTTCGGGATACTTTTGAAACTTGACATATTGAAAGATGTCATAGTACCACGGGTTGCCATCTATCTCTTCTTGCACATTACAACAATGAGCCGGCCTTTCAAAAGTTTGCATCTTAATGGGCTTCATTTCTGCCCCTGTGTTTGCTTTGAACATGGAAGCCAAGGTTGCCAAGCTGTCTGTCATCTGATTTTCTTCTCTGGGAAGGAAAGTGAAACTTATCTTTTCAAACTCCTTGGTGAGCTCCTGGATCAATTCATAATATTTGACCATCTTCGGATCACTGGTAAATCACTAATGATGAATCTCTGAATGCTCGAAGTTCCTTAATCTTTCTTTCAATAGCTACTTTCAGTCCCATAACACATGCTTCGTACTCAGCTATATTGTTGGTGTAGAAGAATTCTAGTCTACTCGGCCCCTATCCCGTGTCTGAGGGCATTGGAGGCTCAATCAAAGTAAAGCTTCCATGAATTGTCGTCTGAGACATTTTCCTCGGTTGTAATACACATTAAGTCCTCGTCTGAGAAATTAAAGTTCAACGATTCATAAATATCTGAAACACGACTAGATAAGAAATCCGCTATGGTGCTTCCCTTCATAGCCTTCCGGCTTACATATACAATGTCAAATTCAGATAAGAGCATATGCCAGCGGGCCATCCTCCCTGTTAATGCCGGCGCTTCCATTAGGAACTTCAAGGAGTCTAGCTTGGATATCAACCATGTGGTATGGTATAGCATGTATTGCCTAAGCCTTTTGGTGGCCCAAACCAAAGCACAACATAGCTTTTGAATTAGCGGGTACCGTGTTTCGCAATCATTGAACTTTTTACTTAGGTAGTAGATGGCTCTTTCCTTCTTCCCAGACTCGACGTGTTGCCCCAATACGCAACCCATTGAATTCTCAAAGACTGTTACGTAGAGGATTAAAGGCCCGCCTGTATCGGCGCGACTAAAATCGGAGCATTTGTCAAGTACCTTTTGATCTTCTCCAGGGATTCTTGACATTCCTTATCCCAGACACCAGGATTATTCTTTCTAAGTAGTCTGAAGACTGGGTCACACCTATCTGTTAACTGGGAGATGAAACGAGAGATGTAATTTAGTCTTTGGAATAGTTTTCTCAAGTTCTACAGGTGCTCTTCTTCTCTTCGGGACTTAGCGCTCATATCATCCACGTATACTACTATTTCCTTGTGCATCATGTCATGGAAAAGAGTCACCATCGCTCTTTGATAAGTTGCTCCCGCGTTCTTGAGCCTGAAAGGCATCACCTTATAGCAAAAAGTGCCCCACATGGTCACAAATATGGTTTTCTCCATGTCGTTCGAGTCCATCTTTATCTGGTTGTACCCCGAGAAGTCGTCCATGAACGAGAACTATAAATGTCCTGCATTGTTGTTAACCAACGTGTCAATATGTGGCAGAGGGAAGTTGTCTTTAGGGCTTGCTAGGTTGAGATCCCTATAATCTACACACATACGGACCTTCCTATCCTTCTTCGGTACTTATACAATGTTTGCAATCCATTTAGGGTACTTGGCCACTTCCAAGAAGCCAGCATCAAACTACTTTTTCACCTCTTCTATGATCTTTAACAACATGTACGTTCTCATTCTCCTGAGTTTTTGCTGTATTGGTTTTCATTATGGCTTTGTCGGTAGTTTGTGTACCACTATGTCAGTATTCAAACCTGGCATATCTTGATAGGTCCAGGCGAAAACATCCTTGAATTCCTGGAGTAGGGCTATCAGTTCGTGCCTGGTTTTTAGG
The DNA here is from genome assembly GCA_019671005.1 of Hibiscus mutabilis. Lineage (NCBI taxonomy): Eukaryota > Viridiplantae > Streptophyta > Magnoliopsida > Malvales > Malvaceae > Hibiscus > Hibiscus mutabilis. Next base: position 15,899,897 of record CM033739.1, on the reverse strand, counting down.
AAAATGTAGTCCCGATCTTTACTTCTTTTCTCTATTTTTTAGTCCCTAAGTTTACAACTTCTGTTTCTTCTTGGTGGGGCATGATTTGCCTCTCTTCGTGGGCCATCATCCTCATCAGCTCTGCAGGGACCTCGCATTCTATCTCATCATCCTCTTCTTCAGTTCTTGCTAAGATCTCGGGCATTCAAAATCTACCTCGGGATTGGACTCAGCATCATTCATACAGTTAATTATGGGAGACCTGCATTAAATGAGAACGAATGTATTGGAAAGAGAATGGTTTTATATAAGGTGAATGAATATGAATAATGAATGAATGGAATAAATGAGATGTTTGCCATTTGAGAAAATGGGGGAGATATCTTTTCATTTCAAAAAAAAGTTAACATAGGTGCCCTATACAAAAGATCGATGGCCGATGATCTCAGCCTTAGTCAAAATTTGATCATCTCAAATTCAAATCTGAATAAGATGATCACGCTCTTTATCCCTTTGCGCAATTGAATTTCAAACTCAAAGGCTTATCCTAGGGTTTACACGCATGTCTATTTAAAGAAAGGGAAGAGATCGATCAAGAATAACTTGGAAAAATAGAAAAGGCTGCACCGAGGAGCAACGTGGTTCGACCAACTTGACCGAGAGCTTGGAGTTTTTGAAGGGATGCATCGACGGACCCCCTTCTTGCCAATTCTCTTTGCGTTATTTATTTTTATTTTCATGATGATGTGTTTAAGATACAATGAAAGTTTTTTGTTGGAAACCTCCACCATGAACTAATTTTACAGTTGGTGGGGGATGTTTGTGTTTAAACGCTATTTTCATGTTTAGTTTTAATTATAAAAAATGCCTTGGCATTTGTTTCCCCTATCTGGCACGTTCTTCACTTTTGTCAATTATGTGCCAAGAGACCGCTGGCATAGTTTGCTTATTGCACCTTAATATCTTAACAGACTTAGGGGGCAACGATTAGTTACTAGAAACTAAGGCAAGATGCTTCGACGGAAGATGTTCAAGTAGATGAACTTACTTTGGGAGTGAGTCTACCCCTTAGGAGTATAGATTGTGACTTAATCAAATTGATTTATAAAAACTTCATTATAGAGATATATGGGTTTTTACATGTTTAATTTCAGAGGCAATGCCAACTTTGAATCTGCTCAGCAAATAATATCAGGGCAGAAAATTATTAAATGTTGGCATGAAAATTGTGAAAAATAGGAATCCATTGCCAACGCTTATCACTCACTTGAAAACTTGTGCCAATGTTGTTTTCCTTTTTTCTTTATATCACTTTCAGAACCAATTTCAACTCAAACAACATTTTTCCCTTGACAAGTAACAATCAAAGCAGTCAAATTCCTTGTTAATCCTTGTGGGATCGATACTCAGGTTACTACTGTATTACTTGCTGGCCATGTATAGTTGCATGCAAAAAACTTAGTCTTGGCACTGTTTTCATACATTTCCAAAACATTTTCCACCTTTTGCCAACCACTCACATAGTCAAACAAGATTTTGGCACCGTTGTTGGTGATTGCAACGAAATTAATTGTTTTCATTTTTACTTGTTTTTTTTATTTCATAGTTATTTTTACTAATTTTAGCTTAAACCATACGCAGGTTAAGAGTGACGTCAAAAGATGACACAAAATGGGAATATGGTATTAGGCGATAACCAAAACATCACAGAACACCTAACACCCACCATAGATAATTTGATGCTAGGACTGATCGGTCGAAAGGTAAATTTGGCTAACTTTGTGCTTAAACCAATAATAATTCAAGTGTTAATGAATGTAGGTCAATTTGATGGATCGCCTACTAGAGACCCAAGGCAACATTTGAAGCAATTCAAGGAAGTTTGCCAACTTTTTCAACAATCTGGTGTGACCGAAGAGACAATAAAGCTTAGGCTATTTTCGTTTTCTTTACGATATAGAGCAAAATCCTGGCTAAATTCTTTGCCACCTAGTTTAGTCACTTCGTGCGCAGAATTATGCCAGAAGTTCCTTATGAGATTCTAGCCACCTAAATTAAATGCCAAGCTGCAGAGTGAAATCATTTCCTTTCGGCAAGCTGATGATGAGACCATGTATGATGCCTAGGAGCGATTCAAGGACATGTTAAGAAGTTGTCCCATGCATGGATTCCCTACATGGACTCAAATGGAGACTTTTTATGCCAGACTCAATTCTCATGCTAGGACCATTGTAGACGCCGCGGCAAATAGTTCGTTGTTAGATAGAACTTATAATGATGCATATAGCATCCTAGAAAGGATTGCCACCAATGACTTCCAGTATCATACCACCAGATTGGGAGCCAGGACAGGAGTAGCGGGAAAGTTAGAACTTGATGCATTGGCATCTACCAATGCTCAAATTGACAACCTCACCAATATAGTGAAGACAATGCAAAAGCTAGCTGAAGCCCGAGAACTGACAGAATTGGAACCATTTTGCACTATTTGTGGTGACAACCATGATGTGGAAGAATGCCCAGCAAACACAGAATCGGTATTTTTTGTTGGCAATTACAACTACAATAATAAATCACACTTTAATTCTTATAATACAGGTTAGAAGCATCACCCAAATTTTGCTTGGGAAAATCAAGGCGGTAACTAATTTAATGCCCCATTGCAGAACAACAATGTATTGCTAGGATTCAACAAGAATGCCATGCCACAGAGCCCAACAAAATTTCCAACAAGTGCAAAGATTTTATGATGAGAACATCCTAAAGGATTATATAGAGCTAAATGATGCAATAGTCCAGAGTCTAGCCAGATCCATGAGGAACTTGGAAGTTCAGATAGGACAGATTGCCATCGCACTTAATGCCAGACCTCCAGAAACTCTTCCATGTGATACAGATGATGCTCGGCAAAAAGGGAGAGAACAAAGCAAAGCTATCACTCCCCTAAGTGGCAACCAAGTCGAGGTTATAACGTGTAAAAAAGAGCCAATTGTTTTCCATGTGAATAAATTAGTGGTAGTAGAAGAAACCAAAGAAGCAAAGAAAGGGGAAGCAAGCACCAGCAATGCCATGCAGTTGAGCTAATGGAATCCATTTTGCATGAGAACCTGGCAATGAATTGCCATGGAAAAGAAGTTGATGCAATAGAACAAAAGTGCGATGGCAAAACAATTGAGTGACATCGAAGGTCAATTTTGATCATGAAATATAACGTGAAGCGAAGTGTACTCAGGTGGCTAGTTACAGGGAGGAAAAGTGGATGCCAAATGATTGAGAATGAAGAACTGGAGCATACAAATTTTGCCGCAACAAAACTGCCAGAGATGCTGCGGCTAGAGACTGAAGATGTAATAAAGATTGTTGCAACAATTATGGAACAGGATGAGGATGACTATGCCTTGACATCAAAGAGATTCTTTGGTTTTCTACGATGGTTGTTCAAAGCCACCATGCAAAACATTCTCTTTCATTTTGTAATCAAGAGTTTGTCATACTCAACGAAAAGTAATTCTTTGGCTTTCTATGTTGGTTATTCAAACAAAAGATTGCCACACACTGAAGCACTACCGGGAAGGAAATAAGAATAATTCCAAGGAGACCATTATCCTTGCCAAAATTCATTAACTCTTTTCCAACTCAGTTTGATAATTATGAATAATTTAGGAGAGTTATTTTCTTTTCAGTACTTAGGATATCTCAATTTAATTTGAGTTTTTCATTTCATTTCTTTTTCTGTTTCGAAAGGTCTTTGATTCTTAGCAGGGGAAATTTTGCCAAGAGACCATGTCAAGTTTTGATACCAAGATTGGAGTTAGGAAACACTCAAAGAAGCAAAGGAACCATCACCCTAGCATTGTGGAAGCAATTAATTGCCAGAGAGGCCAAAAAGAAGGGCAAAGGAAAGGTTGTTGAGCCAGTGTCTACTGCCAAGACGGCCAAAGCAAAACCTATGGCACCAATGCCAGAAACAAAGCCAACAACAATGCCAGCTTAAGCTTTGGCATTACTTTCCCAAATTTATCAGCGGCAAGAACTCATTCTTCAAAAACCAGAGAAGGTCATGGAGTTGAGTTTCATGCTCTGGGAATACATTGGTTTTAGGGACCAAGCCGTCAAGACCACTCTGGAAGGCATTGCCACTAATTCGTTGCCAAATTTTCCATAATTTCAAGTTGAGTTTGCTGCCCAAGAAGGAATGCCATTGATGGCCCAATTTGTTCATAGTCTGACGCAACAATCTAATGCCACCGTTCTAGTTTTTCTGGTTAAAGTTGAGTCTGCCAAAATTGACACCTTCGAAGAGTCTGATGGTGATGTTCATGCCAAGACTATGGTACCCCTTGCTACTCTAGAGTCTCCTATCACGCCAGCATCATCTAATGCTTTTGTCGCCTCGGAGCCAGTGAAGATTGTCAATAGAAAGACACGTGTCACACGCCAAGAAAACTCTAAAGGGGAGTCCTCCTTCTCCTCTTAAAACTCCTTGCATTCATTTTTATTTTATGTTTTCATGCATTTTAATAATTAGTTTATGTATGTTTACAAGCATTGAGGGCAATGCACACCTTGGGTTTGGGGGTGTGTGTTGCCTCCTATTGCCATGCCATGCATTCTTGTTTATATTTATTTTTGCATCTTGCTGCCATGCCATGCAGATTAGGTTAATGCCATGCATACCAAACCACTAAAAAATTTTCCCTTAGTTAATTTTTGAAATAATGTTGACATGTTGCTAGTCTAGTATAATTTGTTCTATAATACTCTGCCTTGTGATGAAATTTGGAATCCTTAGTTTTTCCTATGCCAGCAGAATAGTAATGCCAGGTCTGCTTGGCAATTGATCTCTTGTTTAGGGAATTGAACTTTCACTTAACATGTAGTATGCATCTAGTTCCCAAACAAACTTAGAATTCTTTAAACTAAGCTCAGAATAAAAAAATTTTGAATTGATGCCAGGGTAAAAGAAATTAATAAGGCAACAATGTTTTGCCAAGGCAAGAAAAATGTAGAACTCTCATCTTCCTTAGCGATAATAAGTAACTTGGGGCTTCGTGGTTTTCTCCCTCTTAGTTCTCAAGTCAAAAACTTTAGTGTATGGGTTGAAGAGTAAAAGCCTAGTAATGTCTAATTAATGTGGGGGTTCGTGGTATGCTCCCTGATAAGTGTTCAAAAGTACTAATTTTATTACCCTTTTTACTCATATTATTGTTAGACTTAAGCTCATATTAGTTGCATAATTAGTTATTCATGCATTAATTCATGTTTCTTTCCACCGTTGAGCTTGATTACATAACTTGGTGATTTTTGTGGAAAAAGATGCTGCTTTGGTGTGTTTTTGTGTGTGTGCAGGATCACTTGCCAAAGCAAGGCTAGAGCTAGTTGCCAGGGCAATGCATGAAGGATATGCCGAGCCAGTTGACAGGGCAATACATGAAGGAGACGCCGAGCCAGTTGCCATGGCAATTGTCGACAAGAGCAAAGGTGATATGGTAGTCGAAATTGATGACTAAACAAGCCCAAGATGACGTGGAGCAAAGCCCAAACCCAAAGGAATTTGATTTCCATGCAGAGATTAAAGAAGAATTAAATTCCAAGAAGATAGGAGAAGTTCTAGTAGGAATACAATTATAATAAAGAATTATATTCTTTAAAGATAATTTAATTCCAACTTAAACTCCTCCTCAAAGAAGGACTTTGCCCTAGCCCTATAAATAAGAAGGGAATTTCGACAATCATGGGGGGAAAGAGGAGAGGATTTTTGACAACTCCAAAGGGCAAGAAGGAAGAGATTTCGACAAGATAGCAAGGAGGGAGAGAGTTCGATTTCTTCTTCTTCTTTGCTTCCATTAGATTCATGGTTTGGGGATTATTCTTTGTATATCTTTTGAACCCAACCATGAACTAACTTGATTGGTTGGGGTTATTGTGTTTTGTTGTTGTGAGAAACAATTTAATTTTGTTTAGGTAATAAGAGTTTGCACTTTCAATTCAAGGTTTACTCATTCTTGGTTCTTATTCTTGTTTGCGAGTGAATTGGGAGAGGATCTCGTAACTTCATCTATTTATCTAATATCAGGAGAGTTAGATTCAAGAAACGAATGAGTATGGTCTTTATTCAATCTATTGATGGTGAAGATTAATCCAGCTTAGGAATAAGTTAAGGATTTCAACGGCTAAGAGGAGTGCAAGATTGGTTGTTGTTCACCCTTGATTCACGCAGGGATGTATTATCAAGGCATGCACAAGTAGCTAGAGTTTCGAATTAGGGATAAGAAGAAACCATTGAAGAACGCTTCGCCGAACCTTGAAGTTGCTGCCCAGACGCCCAAGTAGTTGCCCAGCTAGTTGCCCAGGCAACCATCGATTAGTTGCCAAGGCAACCCCGCTGTGCAAGTTGCCACGGCAACTGAGTTGCCCTTGCACTCTTTTACCAAGACGATCCAATCGGCTATCACACCTCAACTCACGATAACCTGGCCTATTCTCTCTTTTTCTTTCAGCTATTCTTTTAGTTTATTGCTTTTACTTTTCTCGTTAATTAAAACCTTTATTATCAATTGTGTTTTTATTTTCACAGTGCAGTAACTTAAGCAAAGTGGCCCAAACCAATCCCTATGGAGACGATACTCGATACTCATATCACTTTTTTACTTGCGACGTGTATACTTGCACATTTGCGTAGCACTTATCACACGCAACACTCCCTCTTATTTTTCACGCCAAACAGTGTTATGAAGCAAGCTTAAATACTGCCAAAAAAACCTTGGCAGGAATAGAAGAAAAATAAAAACTCTAAATTTAGGTAGTGAATTTGACTAAGGGAGTAAAAGGATACTTGATGCATATTGCCTAAACTTCATCCACTCTTCATGACCATAGACTACAGTTATATTGTTGCACTTGAATTTGTTTATCTGCTTGGCATTACTACACTGAGATATCTGAGGACAGAACTAGGGCTAGATTCTGCTTGTCAGTACTTGAGGACAAGAAATGAGCTAGGTTTGGGGGTGTGTTAACTCCTCAAAAGTACTAATTTTTATATATATTTTACCATGCTTTTGTTTAACTTTGAGTACATATTCATGCATTTAGTTAGTAGAATCATGCATTTGCATTAAGGAGTTAAGAAACGTTTCCTTTACCTGAGTAAAGGTGTGTTTTCCTTACTGTGGCAGGTCATGACAGGTTCGACAGAGTAGAACATGTGCAATTGGCAAAGCATAGCGAATGGCCAGAAGAAAACTGCCAAGCACCTTTGGCAATAAGTTTCCAGAAGAGTTTTACCAAGAACCCTTGCAATACCAGCCCGAGAAAATAGGACCAGGTCAAACTGCAAGAAAATAGTATTGGATCAAACTCAAAAAGAATAGTATTAGATAAGATGGAGGCAAAATAATGCCAAGCTCGATTGGAAAAAGAATGCCAAGCTAGTTACAAAAATATCTACGGATTATGACGTCAGCCCTAGTCAGAACTTGATCAGCTCAAATTCAAATCTGAATAAGATGATCACGCGCTTTATCCCTTTGCACAATTGAATTTTAAACTCAAAGGCTTATCCTAGGGTTTCCACGCATGCCTATTTAAAGGAAGAGAAAATATCGATCAAGAATAACTTGGAAAATCAGAAAAGGTTGCACCAAGGAGCAACGTGGTTCGACCAACTTGACTGATAGCTTGGAGTCTTTGAAGGGCTGCATCGACAGACCCTATTCTTGCCCATTCTCTGTGTTATTTATTTTTATTTTCATGATGATGTGTTAAGATATGATGAAAGCTTTTGGTTAAAAACCCCCACCATGAACTAATTTTACAGTTGGTGGGGGATGTTTGCGTTTAAGCATTGTTTTCATGTTTAGTTTTAATAATAAAAAATGCCTTGGCATTGTTTCCCCTATCTGCTCTTCAGTTTTCTAAATTTTGTTCCAAGCGACCACTGGCACATTATACTTATTGCATCTTAATATCTTAACAGACTTAGGGGGCAATGATTAGTTGCTAGATACTATGTCGAAATGCTTCGACAGAAGATGTTCAAGTAGATAAACTTACTTTGGGAGTGAGTCTACCCCTTAGGAGTATAAATTGAGACTTAATTAAATTGATTTATGAAAAAATTCATTATAGAGATATAAGGATTTTTACCTGGTTAATTTCGAGCATTACCATCGACAGAGGCAGTGCAAACTTTGAATCTGCTCGGTAAATAATATCAAGGCAGAAAAATATTAAAGGCTGGCATGAAAAGTGTGAAAAGTAGGCATATCTTGCCAACACTATCACTCACTTGAAAACTCTTCGTCCGATCGATGTTTTCTTTTTATTTCTTTAAATCACTTTCAAAACCAATTTCAACTCAAATAACATTTTTACCTTGACAAGTAGCAATCAAAGTAGTCAAATTCCTAGTTAATCCATGTGGGATTGATACTCAAGTTACTGTTTTATTACTTACTGACCATGTATACTTCCATGCAAAGGACTTAGTCTTGACACTATTTTCACACATTTCTAATACATTTTCCACCCTTTTTCCAAGCACTCACACAGTTGAATAAAAGGATATCTCGTAAACAACCTCCTGACGACTACTGACTCACCAAAAGAATTAGTTACTCGCATACCAACATCTAACACTTCTACTGGTATATCAAGCAAGAAAGCATGTTCGCGCAAGATGTATGATTATGTAGAACTAGAATCTATCAAAGAAAGAAATGGTATAGACTATAAAGTAAATATACCTGCAATCACATCTGAGTCATTCTTGCCCACACGATGCGCGAAAACCCTCGTTGGTCCACCGCCCTTAGGCTTAATAGCCACAGTGTGAGCAACTATCCTCTAACCATCCTCCATGTGCTAAAAATGACCTCGACCGTGCCCATGGCCTCTTTGCGGTACCACAGCATGTGCAACATCTTATCCTTATTTAGATAATTGTGGACAATCATGCCTAATATGATCTCGCGATCCACAGTTCCAGCATATCCCAAAAGCACCCAGCACTTCCCTGAATATCGCCAACACTCGGGTACTCTAGCGTAGGTATTCTAACCCTGGTGTTCATGTCCAGCATTACTTGCACCTCATCTCTGATCCGAATGATATCCTCTATCCCTATGCTTTTTGTATCAATCTCTACCTACATCTAACTCAACATGCCTCTTCCCAGCCGAAGAACTCCCTGATCGAGAGGACAACTCTAGATTCTATTCTGTGTCCTTAGCCTAAGAAACCATAACATCAAACTCTGTATTATCAGTAGCCAGCATGTACATCTTCATCTCCTTAACCAACCCATACTGGAACCAGTCACACAATTGTCGCTCATTAGGAACCAACTCAGGAGCATACTGACTCAACTAGACAAACTGAATCTCGTACTCAAACACCGACATGTTTCCCTACTCCAATGCCATGAACTCTCTTTTCTTCTCATCCTGGTAATGGGATCCCAGATACTTCTTCCAAAATGTGGCACAAAAGAACTTCTTCGTCACATCAGTAAGTGTTATACCTGCGATAGCAGTTGTCCACCAACTATAAGCATCTCCATAGAGCAATGACACTATACAACCCATCTTAAGGACATCTGTACACTCCATCTGACTAAGGATCCTCTTTGTGCTAGCAAAACACTCCTCTGCTGCCTCAAGAGCCAAACCTCTAAATTCAGTACCACCCAAGCTACGCATACGCTCTAACGATAACCCGATATTAATAGCTATAGGCACCAGTGCAGGTACTTGTACCCCAGGTATGGCAGCCTAAAAAGCTCTAGTCATCACCCAGATTAATGGTGTCATATCACTGAAAACTAGTCCTTACAGTGCATGAGGTGTACCACCCTCGACTCTAGCACCAACAGGAGGGATCCGTGGAGGAGGAGGAGGAAACTCATCATTATGTCCATCCACAACACTTACCATATGAGCTCCCGTCTCGGTCCTATTTTATGAAAATATGAGTCTAAAACAAGATAATGTAATAAAAAACAATTAGGCTAGCTTGTAGCAAGAATCCAAGTCGCACATGTTTCAAAACAAAACCACTTTATACTAGTAGTAATAAGGCAATGTGTACCCAAGTTTATGCCCCAACATATCACACTCCAACCATAATCAAACAAAATCAAGCATTGTGCATGTCAATCAACAAATTCATGTATCAATAACAAATCAAACAACCATAACCCAGCTCCTAACAATCATAATCTGGCTCTGATACCAACAAATATAACCCCTTTTGACCTAGCCTAGAAGCCAGACCAGACCGAGTGAGCTACATTGGGTTTGCCAAAACAAACCCGAGAGATTCCCTTAGAAAAATGGTCATTTTTTGTTATATCTCATCTAAATGCTTTATTAGTCATAAGGTGATCATGCTGGAAGCGGTGAAGATTACAACTCAATCGGTCGTCGAATTGACATCCAATTGCATAGAATAGCCTCTTAGGGACCGATTTGTAAACATAGATAATTATAAGGAATTCTTAGAAATTAAAATTACCAATCCTTAATTAGTCAGGTTTCATGCATACAACTTAAATTTCAACTAAAAATAATCACCTAAACTTATTTAATTGCATGATCAAGATACAGGGACTAAATTGCAAAGATTCAAACTTCTGCAAGCATTTTAACATAATTACCTAACTGCACATCGATAAACCAGCATACCGTATCAATACGATGTAACTTAACAAAGTCGTACTGATACAGTCCTCAAGTGATTGGTACAAAATGCTATGTTCAAAAAATGAGGAATTCTAGTTGCCAAAAGGCGTACCGGTACGGTTTCCCTGTAAAGAAACCAAGCCGGTATGGAGAGACCTGTAATGACCTATTGGTCTAACATATGACACTTTGGCTCAATCAAACCTACTCCAATCAACATCTAATCATCATAAAACTTCTAAAACACTAATTTCTCAGACATAGAGGCGGGGTATAAGATCATACACAACATGTCAAAACCAATCATAACTCCTATAGGCCTAATTTCTACCCAAGCATGCATTTTGGTTCCCAACCCCTTCAAACCAACACAATGCATCCAACAAGTCCAAAACATCAAACATAACTTGTACAAATAGGGAGTATCCAAAATGAACCTCCCAAATACAACTTGGTCACTTTGCCTCTTATTACTACTTAGTATTTATAAAACCATAATTTGAAAATGCTTCAACTCTTGGATCTCATCTTGCGTACTCGCTATCTAAAAGAGCCCATTTCTCTGCATTAATGAGAAAAGAAAGCGTAAGCTATAAGCTTAGTGAGGGAATCGCAAAAACACTCATCAATGTATTTAAAACCATTTTTTCATCAAAACAAGTTTATAATGTTCATTCTAAAATCATCTCACGCTTCTCAATTCTACCCAAATATGCACATTTAAATCATTTACAACACATGTATCATGGATTCTACCTCAGACCTCAATTTAAGCTTCAAATGCCAAAATCTCTATATAGCAAGCTTAAAGAGCATCTCATGTATAAACCACTTTAAACAAACATAATCCATTTCTCATGATACATTATCTCATATATTGGCATTCAAGTGACTCCAAACCAAGTACCATTCCATTTTCAAAAAAACATTGGATACATGGATTTCCCAAGTGGATCTTTCGACTACTTCACATACGTCCTTTAACTGGAGCAGCCCTCAACGATTATAATGTGTAAATCCACTATTGGGAGAAAATGGTAGAATTAACTCCTTGACTGCTGCGATTCTCATGGTGGAGAAAATGGCACAATTAACCCCTCGACATGCATGAGGCGACTTATTATAGTGCACTTTAAACCCTATGGCTAGCCAACTATATCCAATAACATTTTATCTCAGCCACTTGCCAATATACTTAATAAAACCACATTACCTCACTGTTTTACATATGCATCAAATCAATCCAATAACATGTATTATAGTATTCTCAATATACTTTCATAAACCATTTTCCATTTTCAATAACCACAATATATGATCATTTGCATCTTCATTCATTTCTAAAACTTGCATATAACAGTAGGTAATCAAAATCATAAACATGTGTATGAGATTGTATTTTGCAAAACTAAAAACAAGAGAGAGCTCAACCAAAACTTACTTTCGAACATAGATAAGTGTTTCAAACTTATTCTAAACTCCCAAAAACCATCTTCAAAACCATTTAAAAGTAGTATAACATGTTTCCACTCACTGACAACCAAGCGATCCACTTGCCAACACATAACTAAGCTTTCGGAGCCTCCGATACCTCTCCAAAAGCTATAGGATTCAACTCTCCTGATTTTCCCAAACAAAAACATAGGAATTATGCACTTCCATGCATCTCTAATTTCTAGTAACTAACAAACAACACTTTGCCTCACTTAAAACCATCGAATGCCAACCTAAAACAAACGAAATCATCCCCAAACTTCATCTAAACAAAGCCCAGTCAAAACCTATTGATTTTAACATCTTAACAACATCAATTAACTTCCAAAGACATCCTAGAAAGTTAGCAATTCACATAGTTTCGGGTTTCCCTTAATTAATCTCTTCCTTTAACATTAAAATACATATATTAAGTATTCTAAAACAATTAAAATCAAGGCAAAATATATCCATGGCAATATTCTTCCAATTTCTCATCAAAACACAATTTAATCCATGAAATCTTGATTAAATCATAAACACATAACAAAAATCGGTTGTAAAGGATCAAGAACTTGGGAATTTCATTCAAGAACCTTCACTTAGAGGAGAGAAACGAAAATCACCTCTAATTGTTGATTTCTCCCTTAATTGGTAAAGATTAGTTGAAATCCAAACATATTTTGTTGCATGAATCTTAGAAATCAAGTAAGAAATCAAAAGGAAATCAAAAGAGATTGATTCCTGGAAATTTTGGAAGAAATTTGATACTTTTGCTGTTGGGAAAGTTGAGAGAAAAGTGATAGTAAATACGGGAGAAAATTATTTGTGAAATTAAAAATCCCTTTTAAGCAATTTTTTATTTTATTATTAAAACCATTTAAAAACCTTTTTAAAACAGCCTATATTAAGGGGAAAATATAATAAAAAATTTTGGTTAATTAGCTCCTTAAAGATTCTAAGTTTTGACCCTTTTATGATTTAGTCACCAAAAATAGTTCTGAAAACATTACATTTTAGTCACCGGACCAAAATGTCTGCAAATCAGATTTAATTCCTTCAAATTGAATTTACCAAAACCCTTAGTATATTAATTAAATATTTTCTAGCATTTTACATATTTTATTTTAGCCAAAAATAATTTATTAAGATTTAATTCCTGAAACTAACTAGAATTGCCTAATTCGGTTCTCCCAAACTCTCTAATCGATCCATCTAATATCTAGGCGCAAATTTAGGGCATTACAAGCAGTATGTATTTCAGAATCTGAATTACCCTTTCTGATTGGCCGTTAGTTTGAAGGTGGAAAGCGGTACTAAGATTAACTCTGGTACCCAGGGTCCCTTGCAATGTTCTCTATAATCGAGATGCAAACCATGGGTCTCGATTAGAGATGATAGACTTTGGTACCCTGTGGAGTCAGATAACTTCTTTGGTATACAAGTCAGCTAATTTAGGAAGAATATAGTCCATCCTGACTGGTAAGAAGTGTGCTGACTTGGTGAAACGGTCCACAATAACTCAAATAGCATCATTCTTAGCGGGAGTTAGAGGCAACCCACTAAAAAGTCTATGGTGATTCTCTCCCACTTCTATTGTGGTAAATCAATAGGCTGTAATAACTTGGTAGGAACATGATGCTCGACTTTAACATGTTGGCACGTGAGGCATTTAGACATGAAATCAACTATGGCTTGTGTAACACCCTTAATGTATACTCGTAGACCGAATATACATTAAAGATGTTACAAAATCATTGGAAAAAATCTTAACTTAAAATTTTTTTATACCAAAATTTAATTTGTAGTTTAACCATTTTCTCGGTTTTAAATTTAAAACTATGTCGTCTAGTTGTAGCTAGTTTTGACCCTAAATTGGTTTACAAAATTTATAATGAATTATTGAAATAAAAATATAATTCAGGGTGAAAACTACGTAAGCTGCCTAGACCCTTTCTTGATTTTAAAATTTTTACGCGATTAGGGCTAAACAACATCTTAGCCATACCTAAGATTTTGCTATTATTAACAATTTGTATTTCTAAACAACATTGTAAACTTATGCTGTAGACAATTCAATTTTAAAATACTTACATGCCCACTAGTCTATCAAATTATGATAAAGACGTACTTACTAAACTTATTGTAGTAACTTGATTTTTCCCAAGTTTCTGCTCCTCCTCAATAGATGATTTCTAGAAAACCTACGTATGACATAAGACACACGCTAAGTACGAACTTAGTGAGGCAATTAAACTTATTTATTTTAAAATCCTGAATAACACAATACAGTATGTCATATATATAAGTGCATTTCGTTTTCTCTATAACATGGCAAGTACATCACAATGTACATATGTCATGTATTCTTTCATGGTCATGTTTTCATTATGCAATCATTTGCATATCATGTATTCTATCATGTATCATGTAACATGTCTATCATATATCAATAACATTACTATCATGTATGTCATGTATTTCTCTATCACGTAATATGTAACTTCTTTTTCATGTATCATGAAATCATGTAACATATTTTTCATGTATCACATAATCATTTAACATCTGTATCATGTAATCATGTAACATATGTATCATGTAACATCTTATTATTATTATCATCGTGTCTGACTAGAGGCCCAGGGAAACCTCGTAGCCTATCTACACCGTAGTGCCTTATAGAGTACGTACTCGAGAGGACGCTCTTTGCTCCTCATATAAGGATGCTCTTTGCTCCTTATATTAAACACCTCGTTAGAGCATTTTGCACTATTGGCTTGGATCCCCATGGTGTATCTTGTTTCATTTTAATCTTGTCATTATCCATATTTCATGTATGCACAATGCATCATCATTTATGCAAACAATAATTTGTACCTGGTATTCCATCAAGCTTGCCATGTCGAGCATTGTATCATATCATGTATTATAAAGAAATGCAATGCCATTTTCAATGTAATGCAAACATTTAGAAATGCACTCACCTGGGCCATGTAATAGTATGGCTCACTAAGTTCTACTCGATGCTTTCCTTTATAGTATCTCGAATCCTCTTTGATTCGTATCCAAACTTCATTAATCACATAAATATAAACAACATCCGTTAGATTCAAATCTAACAAATTTTCAAACATGCTATTAAATCTAATCATTCGAATATACAAATTTCCTCTTTTCTTCCTTATACCGTCCAAAACTCATTTTGGTCCTTAATAACCATTTAGAACTTCCATTAACCCTTTTCAAGCTTACTAATTAACCTTAGATACAAAATGTATCAATTCTCATTTTTTTGGCAGATTGCACTACCTTCAAAGAAAAATTTCTATAAAATAATCTACAACTCGGAATTCAATTCCGTTTGTCCTGAAAGAAACTAGATTCAATAATCTTTTCAACCATATAAATTAATAGCCCAAATTCAACTTGTACGATTTATGGTGAATTTTCAAAGTCAATTTCCAATGCTGATTTCGGAACATACTGCCATACTATTTTCTAACCTTTCACCACTTAAAAATTCATATATTTTTACTCGGAACTCGAAATTAGTTCCCGTTTGTTGGAGGCGAAACTAGACGAACAAATATTTACATCGGTATGAAATTCACCTTCTAAATATTTCTGTAGAATTTATGGTGAATTTTTAAACTTACTGCCAAATCCAGTTTTCCTACACAACTTCCATAAATAACTTCAAACTTTATACTAATTTCTCCTTACTTTGCTATTTGTGAATTTGGTCCCAACACTTGTGTCAAACCATCAACTTATCACCATTTTTCTTCAAATAATTATTCAACATTGATCCCCCCTAATTTTTCCTTCTTTCCAAATTAGTCACTAAAATGCAAAGATGAGGATTCAAACTTCTTAACTTTGCAATTTAGTCCTCAAATTAACATTACCACTTGAATTCTATTATTTCAACTAAAAATCAGATTTAATCCTTCTCTAAAACCTCATTTCTGAATTGGTCACTTAACTTTGACAATTTGTCAAAATGATCACTAACTCGATTTAACATCGGTTTTGCATTCTAACTTCGACTTCACATCTCCAACATCAATAATAACATAAATACACTTCAAAAGAATAAAAATTCAGATTAGTCCTCTAACTTTCAAAATTTCCGAAATGGTCCCTATACCTTTAATTTAGGGTTTTGCTTCCAAATAACAAATTCAAGCTTACTAGATCATTTATCCAACATCACAAACCCTAATTCAAACTTGAATCCATAAAACCTAATCATCTTCATACAAACTAAAATATGTAGGGTTTAAATCTCAACTCAAAAACATGATTTTATCATCATAACAACTTAAATTTCAACATAGAATCGTAAAATCTCAAAACCCCCAATTTAGTCCACAAACCCTAATTTCTTTCTCATCAAAATTCTCATCAATCAAGCATGTATTCCACGAATTATTGACACCAAAAGATGGAGCTTGAAGCGTAGAACAAGTTTGTAGTTAAAAAGATTACCTGAAAATCGAGTTTCGGGGTTTGAATAGAACTTGGAAAATTTTTCTCCATTGTTCTTTCTTTCTCCCCCTCATATTTCAAAATTTTAGGATGAATAATGGTCTTCGTCTTTTGTTTTTCACCCAATTTGGCCACTTGTCTTGAATAAATGAATTTCAAATCCATTTAGACAGTGAAAATACTAAAATTCCCTTTTAATCGAACGGTTGAGATTGATCTTATCATTAATCAAGGGACAAGATTTAATCTTCCATTTTCTTCTTCCAAAATTGTCCTTGTAACTTGTTAAATATTTCAAAAATGCCATTGGGGCAAAATGACCAATTTGCCCTCCAACTAGTTTTTATTTACTAGCTTGTTTCAAAAATGTCATTCCATTACAATCCAACTAAAATAGTTCATTCCCAACCAGTTATTATTCCATAAATATTAATTTATGACTTTTCCATGGCTTATGGAACAACCTCTGAAATTTCAGTTCGATCGGATATCCTGATATTCATAAAGTATCTCTACTGCGATTTTACCTTTACCGAGCTATCAGATTTATTCCAAAAATTCTATATTTCCATATTCGGGAATCCACACCACCATCTCATAAAAATTTCCTTTCCCAAGGACTTAGACTGAATTTTCCTAACTCAGTCTACTAATCTAATAATTATCGAAAATTTCCATAGAATAAAATTTCTATTAGAAATCCTTTATCGATAATCCATACGAATTTTCTCTACTCTTACTGAGTCGAAAATATCGATCAGAAACACTTTTATGGGACCTTCCCGGAGGTCACCCATCCTAACATTTCCCTGGCTTGAGCACACTTAACAATTTTATTCGATCCAAATTCAGTACCTTTTACTGCATCTTAATTCTTAAAATCGATATCAAGTTACTTATTTAGATCCAATTTACTCTTATAATGAATAAAATTACTTATTGGGGGAAATTTACACTTTAATCCTCAAACTTTTACAAAATTTATACTTTAACCCCAAAACTTTAAAAAATTATATTTTGGTCACTGGCCAAAATTTGGGATATTGCAGCCTGCTTCATGCCTGGTCACCAATATAATTCCCAAAGATCTTTATACATTTTCATAGAACTCAGATGTACAGAAAAGGAACTTGAATGAGTTTCTTTCAGAATGTCAATACGGAGGGTTTTATCATTGGGTATACAGACCCGGTCACAGAAATACAGTACTCCTTCAGGATCAATCCTAAAGACGGATTTCTCATCGTTATGCAATCTAGATACAAGGGTTTTAAGCTCAGGGTCTTGACTTTGTAATGTCTTTGTAACACCCATAACGTATACTCGTAAGCCGAATATACATTAAAGATGTTCAGAGTCATATTCAGAAAACTTACTTCTAAAAAATATATATACTATTCTTGCTTAACTAGTCCAGTGGTTGGCCCTTTCTCGGTTTCTAATTTAAAACAATGTCAAGCAGACACTCCTAGTTTCAACCCTGAAGTGGTTTGTAAAACTTATAAGACAATAATTAAAATGAAATACAATTCAGGATGAAAACTATGTGTGTTGCCTAGACCCTTTCTTGATTTTGAAATTGTTACGCGATAAATAATAATCAAGGCACTTTTACTAGATCTATTTTCTTTACCAATATCCTTAGTCCATAATTTCAAAGATAATACTTTATATTAACATACATCTAAGTTAAAAACTTAGTTATACAGGACAGTTCACTTTAAAAATATTTACATGCCCACTAGTTTATCAAACTACGATAAGGATATACATATTGTAACTTATTGTAGTAACTTGACTTTAAAAGAACATCTCTTCCTTGCTAGACTAGTTTGGAGAAACTACGTGTGAAATAGAACACACACTAAGTAAAAACTTAGTAAGGCAATTAAATCTATTAAAATGAAAGCATGCAATAATACAATATAGTATATCATATGGAGATGCAATATAGTTCCTGCAATTTGGCAAGCGATCCCAGTACAGTTTATATCATAATATAAAACAAATATAAATATCATGCTATCAGTATTCTTTAGTCATCAGGTAATCATTTATAGTATAACATTATTTAAAGATAACCCAAATTATATAATATGAGATCAAGGTACTCGAGTCATGTGACTAAAACACCGGAGTGTCTAACGTGAACATACAAATGAGTATGTACTCGAGGGCACTCTTTGCTCCTCATAAAAGTACCTCGTTGGTGCTATTAGCACTATGGGCATGGATCCCCAGGGTGCACACCAAGGGCTTGGGTCCCTAAGGTGTATGTAATATCCTAATTTTTAACTAGTGACCAAAATGAAAATTTTGTGGTTAAAGTGTAAACTTTGGAAAAGTTTAGGGACCGAAGTGTAATTTTCAAAAGTTATGTATTTTGATCCCGTAAATGAATAGTTTACCCCGAAGAGTGACATTTTTGTGTTACCCGAATTTTTCGTACGGAGTTTGTATTAATGCCTATAAAGCGATAAAGTTTAGAAAAATGTTCGCATAATTGGATCGAGTCGAATTGCCCAGGATATTTTGAAGGATGATAAACCAAGGTTGATTATGTCATTGTACATGTCTAAGATATTTTCTTTGTGTTGGAAGAATATGAACCCTTGGATTTTAGTTGATTTTCCATGTTAAATATGAGCCGTTGGATGAAAAATGGCAAGATCGTAATTTTGGAAAATTATAAGCTCAAGGTTGGTAACTACTAGCTCAAGATTAAATCTAGATCATTGGATGAAGGATGATGATATGAGGAACATTATGGAAATATATAATTTTGGGTAAAGGTAAAATCGTAGTAGAAGTATTTTGTGAATATTGGGAAATCAGATTGAATTGAAATTTCAGAGGCTGTACCACAAGCCATGGAAAATCATAAAATGATATTTATGGAATAGTGCCAGTTGAGAAGGAACTAAATTAGTTAGATTATAATGGAATGGCAATTTTGAAACAAACTAGTAAATAAAGACAAATTGGAGGGCAAATTGGTCATTTGGCAAGGATGGCAATTTTGAAATATTTGAAGTTACAAAGGCCATTTTTGGAAGAAGAAAATTAAAGATTAAATCTTGGCTCTTGAAAGATGATAAGATCAATCTCAACCGTTGGATAAAAGGGCACTTTTGTAATTTTTTCTATTTGAATGAATT
This sequence comes from Hibiscus mutabilis, assembly GCA_019671005.1. Classification (NCBI taxonomy): domain Eukaryota; kingdom Viridiplantae; phylum Streptophyta; class Magnoliopsida; order Malvales; family Malvaceae; genus Hibiscus; species Hibiscus mutabilis. The sequence goes on along the minus strand of CM033739.1, from coordinate 15,880,111 downwards.
TGAAATTCATTTATATAAAACAAGTGGCATAATTGGAGCAAAAAAATTTGAAAGGCCAAAAATATGAAGCCTTCTTCATCTTTCAACTTTCGAAATTTGGGAAAAAAGTAAGAAAATGTTCCAAGTTTGATTCAAGGCCCGAAACTCGATTTTCGGGTAATCTTTCGAACTGCATAGTTGTTCTACTTTCCAAGCTCTATCTTTTGATATTATTAATTCATGGAATACATGCTTGATTGATGAAAATTTTACATGAGAAGGAAATTAAGGTTTGTGAACAAAATTGGGGCATTTGAAATTTTATGATTCCATAGTTGAATTTAAGTTGGAATCAAGCTTATATGATGTTAAAATCATGTTATTGAGTTAGGATTTAAACCCTGCATATTTTGGTTTGTATGGAGAAGATTAGGGTTTATGAATTTAAGTCTAACATAGGGTTTGTGATGTTTGATTAATGATCTACTAAGCTTGATTTGTTGTTTGGAAGCAAAACCCTAAGTTAAATATATAGGGACCAATTTGGCAAGCTTCAAAGTTAAGGGACTGAATCTAAATTTTATGAAATTGGAGTGTATTTATGTAATTAATGATGTTGGAGATGTGAAATTGATGTTAGAATGCTAAACCGATGTTGAATCCTTACCTTTGTATTTTACTGACTATTTTGGCAAAGAAAGAAAATTAGAAGGAATTATTTTTGAATAATTATTTGATGAAGAAGAAGATGAATTGGTGGTTTAAAGCAAGTGATGGGACTAAATTGACAAGTAGAAAAATAAGAAGAAGTTAGTATAAATTAGAAGTTTATTATGGAAAGCTATGTTGAAGATTGAATTTTGGTAGTGACTTCGAAAATTCACCATAAATTCTATAAAAATGGTTAGATGATGAATTTTATACCGTTGTAAAGATTATTGAAAACTGATTTTGAGTTTCGAGCTAAAAGATTTGAATTTTTAATCGAATGAAGGTCAAAAAATTTACAGAGCAGTTTCGTTTAGGACAACTCTGTGACGGGAGTTTGAAGAATTTTCATAATTTTTGTAGATTTTATTAGTTTATGTATCTTTGACCGTTAGAACCGTTATCAATCTAGTTTATCCAGTAGAAAGGAAATGAAGTCCAATATGTATTCTGTCCGGTATAAGTAAATCTTTGAAGGTAGCACAAACTATCAGGAAATGGAATTTGAAATATTTGTATTTAAATGTTAGTTAGAAAGCTCGGAAGAATTATTGGAAGTTCAAATTGGTCACTAAGGACCATAATGAGTTTTTGAAAAGTACACGGGAGAAAGGAAAAATATTTGGAATTTTATACTCGAATGAATATATTAAACAACATGGTTAAGGTATTGTTAGATTTGAATCTAATAAATATTTTATCTTATTCATGTGATTAATGAAGTCAAGTCCGAATCAAAGAAGGTTTGAGGTTCTATAAAGGATAGGATCGAATAGAATTTAGTGAGGCATGCTTAGAAATGGCCCAGGTGAGTGCAATGCATACATAACATGATACATGGATGTTTTATACATCATTAGTAAGACTTGCGATAAGTCTTCCTGGTTTATATATTGACATGATATTTATGTCATTGATCATATATTTGACATGTTTTAAGTATGTCAAAGGTTGAACACAAATGCATGGATCACTAGTTATATATAATGGTATACTATGAATGTTATTTCGGGTATGAACTGCGTAATGTTCAATTATATTGATATATGTTTCCATGGATGGAATAAATACAGAAATTATGCCCAAACAAGTCATTGACGGGCAGGGTATAGTTGGCATGCCATAGAGTCCAGTAGCACGCTGCATATTCAGGTATCCGGGATAGCACTATAGTGTATATAAAGGACACTTAGTGTATGGTTAGCACGACCTTATAAACGTGCAAATGGTTAGCACAGCCTTATAAATGTGCAGATGGTGGGGACGACCTTATGTCTATTAGCACTTTGGTGCATATTTGACTCGTGTACCCAGGTTCCTCAAGGTTTAGTTTGGGCTATAAATAAATGGATAATAAATGGTAAACAGGTTAGGGAGTATGTGAACTCTCGGAACATATGACAAGTATATCGGTAAAAAATTTATATCTGGTTTATATTATGTTGATATATGATTAATATGAAGGTATACTTATCTAGTGATCATGATGCATTTATGCATATAAGACATATTATGATAAACGGACAAGCATGAAAATCTTATGACATTGGCATATAGTAAATAATTACTAATGCAATGTGAAAGTTGATGCATTGTTATATATCATGCTAGATAAATGTAGCCATGAAATTGAATAAAGTTTAAATAATTGTTATTACTTCCTTTAATGCCTCACTAAGTTTGTACTTAGCGTGTGCTTGATTGCGCACACGTAGGTAAATCAAGATGAAAGTGAGAAGAGCATTGCATCAATATTGGAAAGCTCAACGGGTAATCACAGTAATGACATCCTAATTAAGGTTTGATTATTATAGTGGCATGTATACTTTGTGAAACCTATTTGAGTTTTGTTTGGCCTTTAAAGTTTGGTAGGGTTTCATGATAATTGGTGTTTATGGGAAGATACAAAGTTAAGAGTAAACTCAGGTGATGAGTTGTATGCTAAGATAATTAATTTATGATTGGAACTCGAATAAATAATTTATTTTGGTTTTAAATAAAGTTACGCGTGCTTGGACTAGAGAAATTTTAGGATGGGTGACCATTGAGAAGTTTTCCTAAAAAAATTAATTTACCCTGATTTTTTATTATAGAAGTCGTAATATTTCCAACTTGTACCCGGTGTACGGATACGGGAAGGGGATGTTACATTTATTGGTATCATAGCTACAGGTTTAGCCGATTATGGAGTTAAACGAAGTATGGTAAAGGTTAAAAGTATATACATGCCACTAAGATGTCAGAATTACTGATGATTTTACTTGTTGGATAGATGCAATTGCTTACTTCATTATGATAATAATGTTAAATTCCAATGTGTGAGGGTAAAAGAATTGTGTTTGGTGTTAGGCGAGTGAATCAATAAGAGATTCACGAGCATGATAAGGTTAATGATAATATTCTACCTTTAGCTTAGCATGGTGCAGAGGCACCAGAGTAACATGATATGCATATTCTGGATTAAGAGTTTTCCTTCCAGACATTAGATGCGATCATGAATCAACCTGCTTAAGCACTGATTGCAAAAGAAATAAGAGTTTTGACACACTACATTTTCAGAGAGATATTAATGGAGATCCTATGATTGTTAATCTATGGTTTAATGATATAAAAGTTATGTTGAAGGAACTCTGTATAGATGATCAGAGGAGACTCAAAAAAAAGTATTATCTCATCTGAAAGGATTAGACCCGTATTTGATAAAGTAATGTTACGGTACATATTTAAAAGTCTATTAGCTAGAAGTTCTTTCTTTGAGGGTTTCCTAACATATTTTACCCTAGAGATGCAACAGAGTTTCTTGCATCTTTATTAGGGAAATTGGATTATTTACGGGTATGAGTGCAAGTTTAATAAACTGAGCTAATTTGCTTCTAAACTGCTTTATACAGACAGAAAGAAAGCACGTTATGACAGTGCATACAGGGCTAGAGGTCAGTTATAAAGAAGTACTGACTACCCTATGTATTTCAAAATTCTATGAAGCAGTAAATTATGCCAAATGCAATGCAAAGGGTTCAGAATGAGAAAATATCTAAACAAAGGTCACAGCTCGTAAAGAGGAATAGTGAATCATTATGTATTTCACCACTTCAAAAAAGTGGTGAGGATTCTCGGCAAAGATATCAAGCTAAATGTATTATGTAGTTACGCTAAGAGACCAGAACAAGGAAAATTAAGAACTCTCTAACATTTATAATTAATGTTGGAGATTCAAGAAAACCACAAAACCAATCATATGAGTGTTGTGATAATTGGCATGCATGAGCATGCAGAGTTTTTATTGGAATTTGTTACCAATTTGAAAACTATTTAACTTATGCTATGGATACCGAGCATTAAGGGTAAGTTGGGAGAGTATTCCTATTGTTTGTGAGATTTAATTGGGTTGCCCAAGAGGAGCTGTTAGGTTTGATGTTTAATCGAGAGGCAAAGTTTATGATTGGATTTATATTGATTATACTCTACAGAATGACTTTTACTAGATTGAGAAAGCTAAAGACCTAATTGCAAGGGTCAATAGATTGAGGTTTTATACGACTCGGTGTATCATGCCAAGAAGCTCTAGTGAGTTTAGTCAAAGAAGCAGTAATATTGCTCTAAGATTAAATTACGATTATATTATTACCAATAAAAGAATATTTGATAGTAGCACTAGTATTAGTGCAATATGATTCTACCTTTTCAATAATACGTCCCATAATAGGTTGGGATGTGTATTGATGTAATAAGGCTAATATAGCAGTTGATGTACTTAGCCAAAAGTCATTCTTTGGCTTATAAGCATTAAATGCCCAATTACCTTTGGAAGAAAATAGTATACTGATTACATAGCTTCAGCTCAAATCTACTTTGACAAATCGGATCAAAGATTTACAAATGAAAGATAAGATATGTTTGGAAGGAATTCAGTAAGGTGGAAAGGGAAAATTTAAGATTTTGGTGTTAATTCTAAAGGATGTTCATGTTATCAAGAGGTAATTTATATTCCAGATGATGATGAAAAGAGAGCTAAGAGGTGATTGAATCCGATTTGATTCAGTTTAGGATATGGAGAATAAAGTAAGAATGGTTCGAAGCAATCTAGAATTGCTTTAGAATGATGGATATTATCTACTGATCTTGAAAGAAAAGATATTTATATGAAGTTAAGGATAAATTATTCTGTAAAAGTTTCACCTTGGAAGAAGGTGTTATGGTTTGAACAAAGAGGGAAGTTGAGTCCGAGATTTATTGGGCCTTATAAGATTGTGAAAATAGTTGATCTGATGGTTTATTAGTTAGCCTGACATACGGAAATGGACAAGATTCACAATGTATTCCATGTATCGATGCTCAAGAAGTATCGATCAGATCCTTTACATATCATTACCTTGAAGGGAATAGAGATTCAACCAGATTTGATTTATGAGGAAGAATCAATAAAGATTTTGGCACATGAAGTCAAAGGACTAAGAAGTAAGATGATCTCGCTTGTTAAAGTTCTTTGGTGAAATTATAAAGTCAAAAAACGATCTGGCAAAGAGAAAAAGATTTGAGAAAACAGTTCCTCATTGTTTTTGAACTAGGTATGTGTTGAAAATTCGAGGATGAATTTTCTTAAGGGGGAGAATTGTAATATCCCAATTTTTGGCTAGTGACCAAAATGAAAATTTTGAAAGTTTTGTGGCTAAAATGTAAAATTTGGAAAAGTTCAGGGACCAAAGTGTAATTTTCAAAAGTTATGTATTTTGATCCCGTAAATGAATAGTTTACCCCCAAGAGTGAAATTTATGTGTTACCCGAATTTTTCGTACAGAGTTTGTATTAATGGCTATAAAGAGATAAAGCTCAGAAAAATATTCGGATAATTGGATCGAATCAAATATCCATGATATTTTGAAGGATGATAAGCCAAGGTTGATTATTTCATTTTACATGTCTAAGATATTTTCTTTGTGTAGGAAGAATATGAACCCTTGGATTTAAGTTGATTTTCCATGTTAAATATGAGCCGTTGGATGAAACTGGCAAGATCGTAATTTGGAAAATTATACGGGCAAGGTTGGTAACTACTAGCTCAAGATTAAATCTAGATCATTGGATGAAGGATGATGATATGAGAAACATTATGGAAATATAGAATTTTTGAAATAGATCCGATAGCTCGGTAAAGGTAAAATCGTAGTATAAGTATTTTGTGAATATTGGGAAATCATATTAAACTGAAATTCTAGAGGGCTATTCCATAAGCCATGGAAAATCATAAAATGATATTTATGGAATAGTGACCGGATGAGAAGGAATTAATTTAGTTAGATTATAATGGAATGGCAATTTTGAAACAAACTAGTAAAAAAAGACTAGTTGGAGGGCAAATTGGTCATTTGGCAGGGATGGCAATTTTGAAATATTTGAAGTTACAAAGGCCATTTTTGGAAGAAGAAAATTAAAGATTTAATCTTGGCTCTTGATTGATGATAAGATCAATTTCAGCCGTTGGATAAAATGGCACATTTGTAATTTTTTCGATTTGAATGAATTTAAAATTCATTTATATAAAACAAGTGCCATAATTGGAGCAAAAAAATTTGAAAGGCCAAAAATATGAAGCCTTCTTCATCTTTCAACTTTCGAAATTTGGGAAAAAAGTAAGAAAATGTTCCAAGTTTGATTCAAGCCCCGAAACTAGATTTTCGGGTAATCTTTCGAACTGCATAGTTGTTCTACTTTCCAAGCTCTATCTTTTGATATTATTAATTCATGGAATACATGCTTGATTGACGAAAAGTTTACATGATAAGGAAATTAGGGTTTATGAAAAAAATCCAGGCATTTGAAATTTTATGATTCCATGGTTGAATTTAAGTTGGAATCAAGCCTATATGATGTTAAAATCATGTTATTGAGTTAGGATTTAAACCCTACATATTTTGGTTTGTATGGAGAAGATTAGGGTTTATGGATTTAAGTCTAACTTAGGGTTTGTGATGTTTGATTAATGATCTAGTAAGCTTGATTTGTTGTTTGGAAGTAAAACCCTAATTTAAATTTATAGGGACCAATTCGGCAAGCTTAAAAGTTAAGGGACCAAATCTGAATTTTATGAAATTGGAGCGTATTTATGTAATTAATGATGTTGGAGATGTGAAATTAATGTTAGAATGCTAAACCGATTTTGAATCCTTACCTTTGCATTTTAGTGACTATTTTGGCAAAGAAAGAAAATTAGAGGGAATTATTTTTGAATAATTATTTGATGAAGAAGATGATGAATTGGTGGTTTGAAGCAAGTGATGGGACTAAATTTGACAAGTAGAACAATAAGAACAAGTTAGTATAAATTAAAAGTTTATTATGGAAAGCTATGTAGAAGATTGAATTTTGGTAGTGACTTCAAAAATTCACCATAAATTCTATAAAAAATGGTTAGATGATGAATTTTATACCGTTGAAAAGATTTGTTTGTCAAGTTTCCTTTCCAACAAACGAAAACTAATTTCGAGTTTCGAGTTAAAATATATGAATTTTTAATCGAATAAAGGTAAAAAAATTTACAGAGCAGTTTCGGTGAGGACAACTCTGCGATGGGAGTTTGAAGAATTTTCATAATTTTTTTAGATTTTATTAATTTATGTGGATTATATCGTTAGAACCGCTATCGAATCTAGTTTATCCAGTAGAAAGGAAATTAAGATCCAATATGTATTCTGTCCTGTATAAGTAAATCTTTGAAGGTAGCGCAAACTGTCAGAAAATGGAATTTGAAACAATTGTATTTAAATGTTAGTTAGCAAGCTCGGAAAGATTATTGGAAGTTCAAATTGGTCACTAAGGACCATAATGAGTTTCTGAACAGTACAAGGAAGAAAGGAAAAATATTTGGAATTTTATTCTCGAATGATTATATTAAACAGCATGGTTAAGGTACTGTTAGATTTGAATCTAACAAATATTTTATCTTACTCATGTGATTAATGAAGTCAAGTCCAAATCAAAGAAGGTTCAAGGTTCTATAAAGGAAAAGATCGAGTAGAATTTAGTGAGGCATGCTAATAAATGGCCAGGTGAGTTCAATGCATACATAACATGATACATGGATGTTTTATACATCATTAGTAAGACTTGCGATAAGTCTACGTAGTTTATATATTGGCAAGATATTTTTGTAACCCCCTCGACCCGGTCTAGATGCCTAACCGCATCAAGAAGGCTACATTAGGTTTACCGTAGCAAACCGAAGAGATACAACCAAATATGGTCCATTTTTTCTTTTTATCCTTTCTAGATGCCACTTATTAACCCTACATGTTCATACAAACATTAGGTGCAACCCCAACTCAATTTGACATCCAATTGATCACATTTGCAAGCAAATACATAAAATTTCTGGATAAAAACTCATTTTTAAGTTACCAATCTTTAATTAGTCGGATTTCAAACCTTCATCTCAAATTTCATCTCAATTTGATCATTCATGCTCATACAATCTCATGGACAAGTTTCGGGGACTAAAAAGTAATGAAAGCAAAACTGCCAAGCTAAATTACAGAAAACGGCCTCGGGTATTGGTACGTGAGTCACCGTACCGATACGCATAGAACTGTCCCGTACCAATACGCCAAGGCAGGTATCGATACGTCATAACGAACTTACCTAACTTTTGAATTTTTTGAACATACGTACCAGTACGCTTACAATGGTATCGGTACACAGGTTTGGATTGAAAAAGTGAAATTCCAGAGGCTAGAATGCGTAGCAATACACCTTTGCCCATATTGATACGCCAAGCCAAAAATGCCCTAGCGTACCAATATGCCCTAGCGTGTACCGATTCCCAGACCAGAAAATGTCCAACCGTACCGATACGGTCCCCCGCGTATCGGTACTCCTGGACCTGTAATGTCACAAACTGCATGTTTCTCATTCTAAAAGCATTCTTAAACCATTCTAACATACTCATAACATACCCTAGCATACCAAGCATACCACAATCATTAAGGCTTCACAAATTCAACATCGCAATATGACATCGTCCAACAAAGAGATTCTATAGGCATGCTTCCTAATTTCCATCCAATCAACATGTCAAAATGGTAAACCAGCATCAAAACAAACTTTAAAGGCCATTTACAACCCAAAGGCAACTAAATAAACATGCTCAAATAGGGAGTTCCACAAAACATCTCCCAAAACACAATAGGTACCCCATTGTCCTCATTCATTATAGTCTAAACCAGGACATACTTTGGAAACAAGTCTTGCCAAGATCCCCTTGCTTCTTGCTGCCTTCCAAGACCTCAATTATCTGCATTGATGAACAACAAGAGCATAAGCACACAAGGCTTAGTGAGGAATTCTCCAAAAAACCACCATCAATGCATTTAAAACCATTTATTTAACATCATCATGCCCCTTTTGAAAACATGCACTTTATATCATTGAAACCAACATAATAAACCATATGCTACATGTATCATTAATCAACAGCAAATCCCATTGCTAACCCTCCACTTAATCCTTCCCATGCATTACTACCAAATGCAAAGCTTAAGGAGAAACATGTATCAATCACATTATAAAACATAAAACATTTCAATGATACATTAACAATTATATTGGCTTACAAGTGATCAGTATCAAGTACATTAACAAAAGTGTTCATCGGATACACGGATTCAACAAGTGTTAACCCAACACTTCAAGCCATCTCAACAGGAATAGCGATACAATCACATTAACAGTACAATAACAACTGGGTAAAATAACAACCAGGTACACTTTCAACCCACAGGGAAACCCATCCCTCTCATCGGTTAGATGCCTAACCCCACTAACGGAAGTATTCGGTACCATTAAACCCATCTACCGTTAAGGTACTTGGATGGAGTATTCAGTACACAATATAAACCCCTCAACATCCAAGGCGACTTATTTTATAGTGCACTCAATCCTATGGCCGGCCAACTATATCCGATAACAATTTTAAAACCACATCACTTGCCAATATAATTAACAATTTAACATTTACCTCACTGTTTTAAACAAGCATTAACCAAAACACTTTTCCAAAGCAACAAACATGCTTTAAACCACATGTATAAACCACATACTTACAAGGATCACTTACCATGTGCAACCTTCAAGATTTCATGCTTAAAACTAGTGTATCAAATACTTTAAAACATGTTTAAAGAGTAGGTAACATGTACATTAAAACAAGTGCATAAAACCATTTCAAACTAGCACGACCGAGAGAGATATCCACTTTATACTTACTTTCGAGTCTAGGTAAGCGTTTCAAGCTCTACTGTAACTCCTAAAACTTTGTTTCAAAAACATCAAAACACTTTAAACCACGTTTTCACTCACCGATACGGGAAACCTCAATTCACCGACGGGAAATCAAGTATCCGAAGCCTCCAACGCTTCTCCAATTACTTCTGGATCAACCTCCCCTGTTTTTACCACAAAACAACAGAGGATTAATGCATCATAATGCATTCTAAACACAGCAAACACAATCCTCCTCGGATTTCCACAACACCCTCACAATTAACCCTCCGCAACAACTAAAATCAAGACCAAAGCACTTTGATTCACAACCCATCCAACATCTATCAACATAGCATCATTCTCAATACCAAAACACATCTAAAAACAGATCCAAGACAACCTACCACCTCCAGCAACCTAACAACCATAATTTCAACACAAAACCTCAAAACTAACAACCTAAACAAATAGAGACTCTTATGTTTCGGGAATCCATTGATAAAAATCACTTATCAACATTGTTAAACATCCAAAATATGAGTCAAATTACCATTACATACTTGAAATCAGATTCAATTCGCGAATCAACACATTTTCCCCAACGATCTCATTAAATCATTAGAAAATCATCAAAATCAGATTAGGAATGCAAAAGCAAGGATCAAATGCTTGGGAATTTCAATAAAGAACCATACAATAGAGGAGATCTCGGACCTTACCGCTATTGTGAAGTTTCTCCCTCAATTGATTTGTGAAAAGCTAAGAAATCACAAGATTAATGTGAGATTTTGTATAAACAATCTTTGTAAATCAATTTGGAACAATAAAATCAAGTTAGAAACCACCTTTGCTCTGGAAATTTGATGAAATCTGAGTGTTTGGCTGAGGAGAGAATAGAGAGAAAAAGTTGAGAGAAAAATGATGTGATTTTTTGTTTAAGAAAAGATAACCACCCTTTAAACAAAATCCACTTTAATGATTAATTAAAGCACATGTTTAAATTAATTAAATAAAGGGAGAAACCTTCAGAAACAAATTGGTAAAATAGCTCCTTAAAGATTCTAAGTATTTGACCCTTTTCATTTTAGTCACTAGAAAATCACAGTTTTCAAAACTTTCATTTTGGTCACTAACCAAAATGTCCACCTTCCAAAACTAATTTTTCAAAATTGATTCCACCATTATTAAATATATAATTAATAATGATTTTTAAACATTTTTCCATAATTTTTCCAACGACGAAAATATACGATCCCAAAACTGACTCGAATCTCTACTCTAGTCCACCAAACAGGCTAATATCCTACTAAACCGCTAAGCCCTAAAACCGGGGCGTTACAACTCACTCTCACTTAAGAAATTTTGTCCTCAAAATTTACCTGGAGGAAACAGGTGCAAAAACTGCTTCACCATATCCGACTTGCGTTCCTACGTGGATTCCTGAACCCCGCGGTGCTTCCACAACACATTAACCAGCTCGATTGTTTTGCCACGAAGCACCTTACTACTGGTATCAAGAATCTCTACTGGTTCCTCATCATAAGATAGGTCTGGTCTCAACTCGATCTCTTCCACCGGCATGTCATGCAATGGATCCGACCTATACCTCCGCAACACCGAAACGTGGAACACATCATGAATCTTTCCCAACTCCGGAGGTAACCTCAAACAGTATGCAATAGGACCCACATGCTCAACGACCTCGTATGGTCTAATGAACCTCGGGCTAAGCTTCCCTTTCTGCCCAAAACGCAACACCTTTTTCGAGGGCGACACTTTCAAAAACACTTTATCACCCACAGCGTACTCTATATCCATACGCTTCAAATCCGCATAGGATTTCTGGCGATCTGCAGCCGCTTTTAAGCGCTCACATATCAACTTTACCTTTTCGGTCATGCCTTTCAAGACATTGGGCATAGGCACGAACTTTTCCCCCGCTTTTGCCTAACACACGGGCGTACGACACTTCCTGCCATACAACGCCTCATAAGGGGGCCATCTGTATGCTAGCATGATAACTATTATTGTAAGCAAACTCCACCAGCGCCAACTACTTCTCCCAAGTTCCCTAGTACTCAATAACACAACACCTTAGCATATCCTCGAGAACCTGAATCACGCGCTCCGACTGAGGGTGGTACGAGGTACTGAAACTCAACTGGGTTCGCAAAGCACGATGTAAACTCACCCAAACCTTGCGGTGAACCGCAGATCCCTATCCGAAACTATAGATTTGGGCACCCCGTGCAAATGCACTATCTCAGAGATGTACAACTCAGCCAACCGGTCCAAGGTATACTGGCACAAAATGCGCACACTTCGTAAACTGATCTACGAACATCCAGATGAATCCTTTTTGGTCGGCGTCAAAGGCAGCCCAGACACAAAATCCATGGTGATTCTTTCCCACTTCCGTTTCGGTATCTTCAACGGTTGCAACAACCCGGAAGGAAACTGATGCTCAACCTTTACCCGTTGACAAACCATTCACCGAGCTACAAAACCAGCCACATCCCTCTTCAATCCAACCCAATAGTACTCCTCCTTCAACCCTCGATACATCTTAGTACTACCATGATGCATAGCAAAAGGACTAGCGTATGCCCCAGTCAAAATAGTATGCCTCAACTCTTCGTCCTCGGGCAACACTATTCGACCTTTGAAACATGACACCTCATCATCGTTGAAATGGAAATCCATAGGATTTCCATCCCTAATATCTTCTACATAAGATACAAAACTCCCATGACATGGTTGCTTCTCCTTAACCTTCTGCGACAAGGACGCCTTCACTTGCAACTCAGCCAACAAACCTTCGTCATTCGTCACACTCAATCTAGCAAACATGGCTCTCAACTCCATAGCCACTTTCCTACTCAAAGCATCTGCTACAACATTGGCTTTCCCCGGAAGATACTCAATGGTCAGATCATAATCCTTAAGCAACTCCAACCATCTACGTTGCCTAAGATTTAGCTCATTTTGCGACATCAGATATTTCAAGCTCTTATGATCCATGTAAACCACACATTTCTCACCATAGAGATAATGCCTCCAGATCTTCAAGGCAAAAACTACCGATGCAAGCTCAATATCGTGAGTAGGCTAGTTACGTTCATGCACCTTCAACTGCCTAGATACATACGCTACTACCTTACCCTCCTGCATCAACATGCAACCAAGCCCGACATACGACACATCACTATAAACAATATACTCCTTCCCCGATTCTGGTTGAACCAAAATTGGAGCTCGCGTCAAGGCTTCCTTCAACCTTTCAAAAACTCGCTGCCTACCCTCTGTCCACTCAAACTTAACATTCTTTTGTAGCAACATTGTTAAAGGAGCTGCCACACTGGAGAACCCTTCCACAAACCTCTGGTAATAACCTGCCAAACCAAGGAAACTCCTAACTTTCGTCACAGACTTGGGCTCCCTCCAACCCATTATAGCCTCAACCTTATGCGGATCAACACGAATTCCTTCGGCTGACACGACTTGCCCAAGAAACACAACTTTCTTAAGCCAAAGCTCACATTTTCTTAACTTAGCATACAATTGATTCTCTATCAGTTTCTAAAGCATAATCCGCAAATGTCTATCATGATCCTCCTCAGTACGAGAGTACACAAGGATATCATCGATAAACACCACCATAAACTAATCCAAAAACTCATGAAACACACAGTTCATCATGTCCATAAAAGCAGCCGGAGCATTGGTCAAACCAAACGGCATCACAAGAAATTCGTATTGCCTGTATCTTGTACGGAAAGCTGTTTTGGGCACATCCACCTCCTTCACCTTTAACTGATAGTACCCCTACCTTAGATCTATCTTGGAAAACACCGAAGCTCCCCTGAATTGATCAAACAGATCATCAATCTGCAATAAGGGATATTTGTTCTTTATTGTCAACTTATTCAATTGCCGGTCATCTATACACATCCGCAACGTACCATTTTTCTTCTTAACAAACAACACCAGTGCTCCCCATGGTGAAATACTGGGTCTAATAAAGCCTCAATCCAAAAACTCTTGCAACTGCGTCTTCAACTCCTTCAATTTCTTCGGAGCCATGCGTATAGAGAAATTGATACTGGTACCGTGCCAGTAAAAACCTCGATGCCAAACTCTACCTCACGGTCAGGTGGTAACCCCGGCAATTCCTCCGAAAAAACACCCGGAAACTCACATACAGTGCGAACATCCTGCACTCTCAACTCCTTTGATCCAGGATTCATAACATAAGCCAAATAAGCCTGACATCCCAAATCCAACATTCGTCTTGCATCCAAAGCCGAAACAACACTAGACAAAAACTTGGCATTCTTGCCAATAACCACCACCTCATAATCATACGAAAACCTCAAAGATATCCGCTTGGTCTCAAAATCCACCAAAGCCCGATGTTCGGTCAACCAATCCAAACCCAAGATCACATCAAAACCATGGAATGGTAGCTTCATCAAGTCTACGGCAAAGACATGTCCCTAAACCATCTGTAGACACCTACGATACAACCTTCTAACCACGACTGTCTCTCCAAGAGAACTATCACTCTAACTCCCACATTAATGATTTCAACAGATATATCAAGCAACTCAGCATGCTTACTCAAAATGTATGAATAAGTAGATTTAGAATCAACCAACGAATACAACGACAGAGACTGAAGGGTAAAAATACCTGCAATCACATCAGAGTCATTGTGACCCTCACATTGCGCGTACACCCTATCCCGTCCACCTCCCTCAGGCTGGATAGCAACAGTATGAGCCACAATACTCTGTTCCCCATCTCAACACTGAAACGGTTTGCGGCCACGACCATGACCCCGTTGTGGAACAACAACAAGTGCAACAACCTACCCACCTCGATCCAAAAACGGACAATCACGCCTCTGGTGGTTGCATGACCCATAACTCCAACAAGCATTAGCCACCACAGGCGCAGGTGCCTGACCCTCCCTGGCCAACTGTGGGCAATCTCGCCTCAAATGGTCTCGGGATCTTCAAACCCAGCAAGTTCTATACGAGTCTCTAACCTGGGCACCCTGCCCCTGGACTCCACACCCCACAACACCTCCACCTTGCCTCGGCTCCGGACGAAACCTCCTATCACAGTGTCTCTTGGCCTGACCACCGCTATAACCCAAATCAGCAGCTCTCTTACCAGAGCTTAAACCTCGTGATCCAAAAGCCAAGCCTAAATTTTGCTCCACATCCTTATCTCGCGTAACTAACACCTCAAAATTGGTATAATCAGCAACAAGCATGTATATCTTAATATCCTGCACAATCCCATAAAGGAAACGATCACATCGAGTACGCTCGTCAAGAACCAACTCATGTGCATACTGACTCAACCTCACGAGCTCCACCTCATATTCTGCAATAGACATACTACCCTGCACCAGAGCCATGAACTCTCGCTTCCTCTCGTTTTGATATCGTACTCCCAAAAACTTCTTCAGAAAAACCTCACAGAAAAATTCCCTAGTCACATCTTCGGTCACCATACCCGATATAGTGTTAGTCCACCATGTATAGGCATCACCCTACAACAGGGAAACAACACAACCCAACTTACGGGCATCGGTGCACCCCATCTGGCCCAATGTCCTCTCAGTATTGGCCAATCAACCCTCAGAAGCCTTAAGCAACAACCCTCAGAACTTAACTCTGCCTAAACTACGAAGACGCTCAAGCAGCAAACCTTGTCCATCAACCGGTGGTGTTGGCACACGAACACCCGCAACTGCTGCCTGAAACGCACCGGTCATGGCTTGTATCAACGGTGCCATATCACCCATCCCTGGCCTAGCCGGCACAGGTGGTACTTGCTCTATTCCCTCATGTGGATTAGTTGGGGGAGGTGGCAACCCATCAAGAGGTACAACTTCTCCTTCACCATCCTAGCAGCGGCAACAACAATCGCACTAGATCGCAACTCTCTCCTCAGTCCCATCGTGCTAAAATATATCTAAGGCATGATAATAATTTCAAAACAAAACAGTTAGGCCAACCTCAAGCAAGAATTCCAAGACTTTCATTTCAAAAATCAAAACTTTCCAGACTACAAAAATAAGGCAATGGGTACCCCAAAACATCCCAACATAGCATACGACCACTAACATTCATATATCAATCACCGTGCATAACAATCAACGTACATATAACAATCACCGTGCAAATCAAACATGGAAACAACACAGCAACCTCCTAAATGAACCAAACCTGGCTCTGATACCACCAAATGTAACCCCCTCGACCCGGTCTAGATGCCCAACCGCATCAAAAAGGCTACATTAGGTTTGCCGTAGCAAACCGAAGAGATACAACCAAACCTGGTCCATTTTTTTCTTTTTATCCTTTCTAGATGCCAATTATTAACCCTACATGTTCATACAAACATTAGGTGCAACCACAACTCAATCGGGCATCAATTTGACACCCAATTGGTCACATTTGCAAATTAGGGACCAAATTGCGAATACAAAAAATTTCTAGATTAAAACTCATTTTTAAGTTACCAATCTTTAATTATTCAGATTTTAAACCTTCATCTCAAATTTCATCTCAATTTGATCATTCATGCTCATACAATCTCATGGACAAGTTTCGGGATCTAAAATGCAATGAAAGCAAAACTACCAAGCTAAATTACAAAAAACGGCCTCGGGTATAGGTACGTGAGTCACCGTACCGATACGCATAAAACTGTCCCGTACCGATATGCCAAGGAAGGTATCGATATGTATAACGAACTTACCTAACTTTTGAATTTTTTTAACATACGTACCAGTACGCTTACATGGGTATCGGTACACAGGTTTGGATTGAAAAGTTGAAACTCCAGAGGCTAGAATGTGTACCGATACACCTTTGCCTGTATTGATACACCAAGCCAAAAATGCCCTGGCGTACCGATACGCCCTAGTGTGTACCGATTCCCTTAACTAGAAAATGTCCAACCGTACCGATACGATCCCCCGCGTATCGGTATGCCTGAACCTGTAATGTCACAAACTGTAGGTTTCTCATTCTAAAAGCATTCTCAAACCATTCTAACATACTTATAACATAACCCTAGCATACCAAGCATACCACAATCATTTAGGCTTCACAAATTCAACATCGCAATATGACATCGTCCAACAAAGAGATTCTATAGGCATGTTTCCTAATTTCCATCCAACCAACATGTCAAAATGGTAAACCAGTATCAAAAAAAACTTTAAAGGTCATTTACAACCCAAAAGCAACTAAATAAACATGCTCAAACAGGGAGTTCCACAAAACATCTCCCAAAACACAATAGGTACCCCATTGCCCTTATTCTTTATAGTCCTAACCAAGACATACTTTGGAAACAAATCTTGTCAAGATCCCCTTGCTTCTTGCTGCCTTCTGTGACCTTAAATATCTACATTGATGGACAAAAGAGCATAAGCACACAAGTCTTAGTGAAGAATGCTCCAAACAACCACTACCAATGCATTTAAAACCATTTATTTAACACCATCCTTTAAAAAAAACATCATCATCATGCCCCTTTTTGAAAACATGCACTTTATATCATTAAAACCAGCATAATAAACCACATGCTACATGTATCATTAATCAACAGCAAATCCCATTACTAATCCTCCACTTAAGCCTTCCCATGCATTACTACCAAATGGAAAGCTTGAGGAGAAACATGTATAAATCACATTATACAGCATAAAAGATTTCAATGATACATTAACAATTATATTGGCTTACAAGTGATCAGTTTCAAGTCCATTAACGAACGTGTTCATCGGATACACGGATTCAACAAGTGTTAACCCAACACTTCAAGCCATCTCAACCGGAATAGCGATACAATCACAATCGCGGTACAATAACAACCGGGTACAATAACAATCGGGTACACTTTCAACCCATAGGGAAACCCATCCCTCTCATCGGTTAGATGCTTAACCCCACTAACGAGAGTATTCGGTACTGTTAAACCCCTCTACCGTTAGGGTACTTGGATGGAGTATTCGGTACACAATATAAACCCCTCAACATCTAAGGCGACTTATTTTACAGTGCACTCAATCCTATGGCCGGCCAACTATATCCAATAACAGTTTTAAACCACATCACTTGCCAATATAATTAACCATTAAACATTTACCTCACTGTTTTAAACAAGCATTAACCAAAAACACTTTTCCAAAGCAACAACCATGCTTTAAACCACAAGTATAAACCACATACTTACAAGGATCACTTACCATGTGCATCCTTCAGTATTTCATGCTTAAAACCAGTGTATCAAATACTTTAAAACATGCTTAAACAGTAGGTAACAAGTAAATTAAAACAAGTGCATAAAACCATTTCAAACTAGCACGACCGAGAGAGATATCCACTTTATACTTACTTTCAAGTCTAGGTAAGCATTTCAAGCTCTACCATAACTCCCAAAACTCTATTTCTAAAACATCAAAACGCTTTAAACCATGTTTTCACTCACCGATACACGAAACCTCAATTCGCCGACGTGAAATCAAGTATCTGAAGCCTCCAACGCTTCTCCATGTACTTTCGGACAACCTCCCCTATTTTAACCGCAAAACAACAGAGGATTAATGCATTATAATGCATTCTAAACACAGCAAACACAATCCTCCTCGGATGTCCACAACACCCTCACCATTAACACTCCACAACAACCGAAATCAAGACCAAAGCACTTTGATTCACAACCCACCCAACATCTATCAACCTAGAATCATTCTCAACACCAAAACACATCTAAAAACAGATCCAAGACAACCTACCACCTCCAGCAACCTAACAACCATAATTTCAACACAAAACCTCAAAACTAACAACCTAAACAAATAAAGACTCTTATGTTTCGGGATTTCATTGATAAAAATCACTTATCAACATTGTTAAGCATCCAAAATATGAGTCAAATCACCATTACATACCAGAAATCATATTCAATTCGCGAATCAACACATTTTCCCCAAAGATCTCATTAAATTATTAGAAAATCATCAAAATTAGATTATAAATGCAAAAGCAAGGATCAAATGCTTGGGAATTTCAATAAAGAACCATACAATAGAGGATATCTCAGACCTTACCCCTATTTGTGAAAAAGCTACGAAATCACAAGATTAATGTGAGATTTTGTATAAACAATCTTTGTAAAACAATTTGGAGCAATAAAATCAAGTTAGAAACCACCTCACCTATGGAAATTTGATGAAATTTTAGTGTTTGGCTGAGGAGAGAATAGAGAGAAAAAATTGAGAGAAAAATGACGTGATTTTTGTTTAAGAAAAGATAAACACCTTTTTAACAAAATCCACTTTAATTATTAATTAAAGCACATGTTTAAATTAATTAAATTAAGGGAGAAACCTTCAGAAACAAATTGGTAAAATAGCTCCTTAAAGATTCTAAGTATTTGACCCTTTTCATTTTAGTCACTATAAAATCACTATTTTAAAAACTTTTATTTTGGTCACTGACCAAAATGTCCACCTTCTAAAACTATTTTTTCAAACTTTATTCCACCATAAATAAATATATCATTAATAATGAATTTTACACATTTCCCATAATTTTTGCAACACCAAAAATATACGATCCCAAAACCGACTCGAATCTCTACTCTGGTCCACCAAACTGGCTAATAACCCACTAAACCGCTAAGCCCTAAAACTGGGGCATAACAATTTATGTCATGGATCATATATTTGACATATTTTAAATATGTCAAAGGTTGAACAAAAATGCATGGATGACTAGTTATATATAATGGTATACTATGAATATTATTTCGGGTATGAACTGCCTAGTGTTCAATTATATTGATATATGTTGCCATAGATGGAATAAATACATAAATTATGCCAAAATAATTCATTGAGGGACAGGGTATAGTTGGCATGCCATAGAGTCCAGCAGCATGCTGCATATTCGGGTATTCGGGATAGCACTATAGTGTATATAAAGGACATTTATTGTATGGTTAGCATGGCCTTATAAATGTGTGGTTGGTTAGCACAACCTTATAAATGTTCGAATGGTTAGCACAGCCTTATAAATGTGCGGATGGTGAGGATGACCTTATGTCTATTAGCACTTCGGTGCATATTTGACTCGCGTACCCAAGGTACTAAAGGTTTAGTTTGGGCTATAAATAAATGGATAATAAATAGTAAACAGGTTAGGGAGTATGTGAACTCTCGGAATATATGACAAGTATATCGATAAGAAATTTACATCCGGTTTATATTATGTTGGTTTATGATTAATATGAAGGTATACTTAACTAGTGATCATGATACATTTATGCATATAAGGCATATTATAATAAACGGACAAGCATGAAAATCTTATGACATTGGCATATAGTAAATAATTACTAATGAATGTGTTGATGCATTGACATATATCATGCTAGATAAATGTTATCATGAAATTGAATAAAGTTTAAATAATTGTTATTACTTCCTTTACTGTCTCACTAAGTTCGTACTTAGCGTGTGTTTGATTGTGCACACGTAGGTAAATCAAGATAAGAGTGAGAAGAGCATTGCATCAATATTGGAAAACGTAATAGGTAATGATAGAGAGTAGCGCAAATCCGAATAAAGAGAAAAACAAAACAAACCAAAATAAAGAACAAATCTAAAAATTCAGATTTGCTTATGGTGGTGGCGTCAATGGAGGAAGCTTGAATATGTGGAGATAGCGTGATGAATTGATAGTTGTCCCCGACACCCTCTTAGACGCAATTATCTAAGCAAACAACCTCATGCGGCTCTAACCCACCCTCCCAAACGCGTTTGTATGGGCAAGCAAGAGTATGAAGATCCTAAACAACAAATTACAGAGAACTTGAAAATTGATTTGCTTCTAAAACACAAGATAATGTTCTTGCAAGTTGGAACTCAAAAGAGAATTTTATTTAATCATTCAAATCTTTATTTACAATGTGGGTGAAGCCTCCTTTATATAGGCCTTGGAGAAGTTCTAATCCTATTAAACTTAGGAATTAAATACAATAAATAAATGCTGAAATCTAATCTCCAAATTAAATAAGTAACTTCTAATAATAAATAAATGCTAAAAATAAAATCATAATTAAATAAATATGATCCTAATAGATATTTCTATATCTATTTAAATTACAAATAATCAAATAAAATCTTAAAATTTCGTACTTATCCAAAAATCCCGTATTAATCTTGTATAGGAATTTATGGATGCGTTGTCTTCACTAAAATAGACGTATCTTGAGTTTAGATGTCCGATTGAGACGTTCAAGATACGTTGGAAAGGTAAATGACAGACGAACAAGTTTTAAGCAGACATGCTGACCCATAAATGCCTGGATCCTATCCAAAAATGCATCTTAAGTTGATTGACGTTTCTGACTTGCAAAGTAGTTTCAAATTCTTTTCCAAGATGATTATTTTGACCCCTCTCATGCTCGTATCACTTAATCAAAGTAATGACATCCTAATTGAGGTTTGATTATTATTGTGGCATGTATAATTGCTAAACCTTTTTGAGTTGTGATTGGCCTTTAAAGTTCGGTAGGGTTTCATGATATTGGTGTTTTTGGAAATATACAAAGTTAAGAGTAAACTCACGTGATGAGTTGTATGCTAAGATAATTAATTTATGATTGGAACTCGCATAAATAATTTATTTCGATTTTAAATAAAGTTAAGCGTGCTTGGACTAGAGAAATTTTAGGATGGGTGACCATTGAGAAGTTTTCCTAAAAAATTTAATTTACCTCGATTTTTGATTAAAGAAGTCATAATATTTCCGAATCGTACCCAGTGTACGGATACGGGAAGGGGATGTTACAGTGTATGTGATACCATCATAGTCACAAAAATATGTATACATAACATAACTTGAACGACACATCTGCTAAGGACTCTATGGATATCCAACTATACCATGGACTCTCATAACATAATACTTGGGCATTTTATTTCATTATTAACCAGTCATCATCATTCTTGTAAACGGGCAATTCACATCCCATATTTCATCATAATCATTCACATGTACTTGCCATTACTGTATTATGCATCAAGTCAATAGCTTCAAAACAATGTAATTCATTTCTATATTAGGGTCGACTTATCACAAGTCTTGCCTTTTTCAAAAAATAACATATACATAATTAATGCACTCACCTGTAGCGATGTAAAAGTAGCCTCACTAAGCTTATTCGATGACCTTTTCTCTTCCTCTAATATTTGTGTTTCCCTCAGATCCCTCGGAACTATAAATGACCAATCGAATACATACATTACCATACTTCTGTTAGACTCAAATCTAACACTGCTAACTTAATTTACAAAACATAATTATTCGAATATAAACTATTTATGAAATTTTCCTCCAATTTCCATGTGATTGGCGATTTGGTCCTAAGGTCCTTAGTGACCATTTTGGACATCAAACAATTTTTCAAGATCAAATTAGAACAATTCCATTACTACTTGTTCACTTTGGATTAATATCTGTTTTTTTTTACTTTAAACTTTGTTAAAGTGACATTTTAGTCACTACTTCCACATTTGTACTTGAATTCATGTACAAATCAACTAATTATTCATTTCTAACATTTCTATAAATTTTCCCTTGACTTCCAAGCTTTGACTGAATTGGTCCCTTACAAACAACTCCTATTTTCGAAATGGTCCTTCACCATTTCTTTTCTTGTCATTTCAATCCTTGGTTTCCTAAATTAAAATCTAATTTCCATATTCATATTCGAATCTAATAATCACATATTAGGAAACATTTCAACATTTTTCCTCAATATTTCCTTACATAGCCAAAATGGTCTCCTTCATGCCAAACATTTTCATTTTTGGTCCTAAATTACCAAATCAATCTAATTTAATCATAATCTCATCAATTCTATTGCTATAATAGATTTCACAATAATTCCCCTATATTTTCAATTCTAGCCGAATTGGTGACTTGGAATCTAATAGGGAATTAAATCATCCTAGCATCAAAACAAGGCTTCTAGTTTCATAATTTATTCATTTTCATCCTTGATTGAATTCCCTAACCAAATTCCCAAAACTTAGGGTGAGGGTTTATGCTCTTAAAAATAAAATTAATTCTAATTCAATCTTGTTGTCATACCTACAACATCAAATCTACTCAAATCAAACTTTAATTCCATCATGTATTCATGAATTCAATTTTCTTTCTCTTCAAGAACATAATCTATACTTCACTTTGCTATGTAAAACTACTACCAAAAGGAAGAGAATTAAGCATAGATTGTTTTTTTTCAAAGCATCGTACCTAAATCTTACTTGTAAAACTTCCAAATCACACTTGAAAATTGAGTTTTCTTCTTCTCCCTTTGTTCCACTCTCCCGCGGTTTGAAGGAAAATAGATGAACATTTTTTTGTTCATTTTACTCTTATTTTGCCGCTTGTAATCCATTTTACTAAATTGTCCCTCAATTACATCCTAATTTACATTTAAAATTGCCACTCCATTAAATTTGAACCAATTTGGTTCCTTCATAACCGATCATTCTCAAAGAAATCATAAAATTTTATTTTATGATTTTTATTCGATCCAACTACCTGATAATCACGTAATACGATTTTCCATTGATCGAACTATCGAATCTAATCCAAAAATCTCATATCTCTAAATTCCATAAATAAATAATATTGTCATAATAAATCTCCCATATTTATGTAGTCAAACTCCGAAAACTTTGACTCGGTCTAAAGTACCAATAATTACCCAAAATCTCTATCGGATAAAATTTTTCCTTAAAATTCCTCTAAGAGATATTCATACGAATTATTCCTAATTTTTCTGAGTCATTTATATCGATCAAAAACACGGATATAGGACCGTCCTAGAGGTCACCCATCCTAGTGCTACTCTGGCCTGAGGACGCTTAATAATTTTATTCGATCCAAATTTGATACTTTCTACTGCATCATAATTCCCAAATTTGATATCAAAATTCTTATTTTGATCAGATTTACCATTATACTTAATAAAATCACTTACGCGATATTTTACACTTTAGTCCCTAAACTTTTACTAAAGTGTCATTTTGGTCACTAGGCCTTATTCTTTTCAGATTCGGATCAAACTTCATATAAATCCTTAACTAACTTCAAAAAATATTTTTGGGGTATTACAGTCTTAATTCTCGATACAGTGTTAGACTGAACATAAAATTCAGCTACGAGTCAATGGTACTTCCTTAGACGGAAGTGAGCATTAATGGCTCGAAGGGCTAAGTGCAATGGTTTTACGATGAGTTCAATTCAACAACAACATTCAGAATTTAATAGTTAATAACGATACTTACCAGGAAGAGGTTTGTGGCTAAGTGCGTCAGCTACAATTTTAGCCTTGCCCGAATGGTAGTCAATGACAAGATCATAATCTTTTAAGAGTTCCATCCATCACTTTTGTCGGAGATTCAACTCTTTTTGAGTCAAAATGTATTTGAGGTTTTTGTGGTTAGTGAAAAGATAACATTTTTCTCCATAGAGATATTACCTCCAGATTTTCAATGCAAAGACGGCTCCAGCTAACTCTAGATCGTGGGTAGGATAACTCATCTCATGTGTCTTGAGCTGTTTCAAAGCATAAGCAATGACATTGCCTTGAGCATAAGAACACATCCTAACATAAGATGCGAAGCATCATTGTAAACATTGTAGTATTTTCCAAACTCGGGTTGGGTTAGGACCGGTGCATGAGTCAAGACTTGTTCTAACTGATCAAAACTTCTATTGATCCTCGATCCAAACAAACGGGGTTTCTTTTCTCAATAGTTTAGTCAAAGGGGTTGCTATTATGGAGAATCTTTTCACAAATCTCCTATAATAGCCAACTAGACTAAGAAAGCTTTTGACTTCCCCAACATTTCTTGGTGACTTCCAATCTAGGATAGCTTCAATTTTCTTTGGTTCCACTTGAATTCCCGAAGCTGAGATAATGTGCCCAAGAAAGGCAACTTCAGTAAGCCAGAATTCATATTTTGAACACTTAGCGTATAACTGCTTCTCTCGAAGGGTTTGAAGCACAATATGAAGGTGATCTCAGTGTTCCGCATCATTCTTAGAGTAGATCAATATGTCATCGATGAATGCCACTACGAACTTATCCAAGTAGGGTCTAAAAACCAGATTTATTAGGTTCATAAAAGTTGTCGGTCCATTGTTAGCCTAAAGGGCATTACTAAGAATTCGTAATGGCTGTATCTTGTGCGGAAGATAGTTTTGGGCATATCACATTCTTTAACTTTCATCTGATAGTACCCCAACCTTGAATCGATCTTAGAAAACACATAGGCATCCTTAAGTTGATCGAATAGATCATCAATTCTTGGCAATGGATATTTCATTTTGATGGTTACTTTGTTCAATTGCAGGTAGTCAATACACAGCCTCATGGAACCATCTTTCTACTTTACGAAGAGGACTAGAGCTATCCAAGGTGAAGAACTCGGTCGAATTAAGCCTTTATCCAACAACTCCTTAATCTAAGCCTTCAGCTCCCTAAGCTCAACTATTGTCATACGGTAGGGTGCAATGGAAACTTGGGTTGTTCCAGGTTGTGATGCCAAGCTCTCTATTTCACGGGTGGGAGGTAAGCCCATAAGTTTTCCTGTAATGCCCTGGTTTTGGGCCTAGATGTTTATTAGGTCAAATAGATGGTTCAAGGAACCAGATTAGAAGATTCGAGTCAGTTTCGAGATTAACTCACAATAAACATTTTTAAAGGAGTTAAAAATATGGAAAAATGTTTTGAAATCATTATTTAATATATAAAGATAAACGGTGAAATCAATTTTGGAAATGAGTTTTGGAAGTAAGACATTTTGTGGTAGTGACCAAAATATAAAGTTTGTAAAATCTTTTTTTAGTGACTAAAATGTAAAGGGTCCAAACTTTGAATCTTTAAGGAGCTATTTACCCAAAGTCTAATATAAAACTTTCTCCCTTAATTTGGCTATTTTAAATGATTTAAAATGCAATAAATAGGCTTGGAGAATTAATTGGATAATTAAAGTTTAAAACAAATTTGGCGCAACTAACTTTTCTCCAAAAGATTTTCTCTCCAATTCTCTCCAGCCAAACACTTTTTCCTTCTTCAAAATCTTCAGGTAAAATCTTATTTTAATTAATCTTTTGATTTCAAGTGATTATATAATGATTTTCTTATCAAATCCTATTTCTTTCTCATCATTTTCTTATGCAAAATTCATCCAATTAATGGGGAAATCCGTCAATTAGAGGTGATGTAACACCTCGGTTTTGGACCTAGGAGTTTCTTAGTGGTTTAGACGGTCCGGTGGACCGGTATTAGAGATTTAAGTCGGATTCGAGAATAAAATTGGAATAAATGATTTTGGTATGAGAAAAATATGGGAAAATATCTAAAAATCATTATTTAATATATGGATATTTTTGGTAAAGTCAATTTTTGAAAATGGAATTTGGAAATTGGACATTTTGGCTAGTGACCAAAATGTAAAAATTGAAAACTAGTTTTGGTGACTATTTTGAAAAATGGTCAAAGCTTAGAATCCTTAAGGAGATATTTTCTCCAACTTTAATATCAAAATTTCCTCTCATCTAGGATTATTTTAAAAGATTTTTAATTGAGTAATTAAAAGGATAATTAACTAAAAAGGTGGTTATTTTCTTAAAACTAAAAATTGACGTAACTTTTTCTCCTAAACTTTTCTCTCAAATTTCTTCAGCCAAACACTCAAATTTTCATCCAAAATCTGAGGTAACACTCTTGATTTCTTAAATTCTTGTTTCTTAATTGGTTCTTCAATCTTGCTTTGCAAAACCTCATTGAATTTCTTTGTTTTCAAGATCTAAAACATCCAATTGAGAGGGAAATCACCCATTAGAGGTAAGGTTCATTATTCTAATCTAATGAATGGTTATTTATTGAAATTACCAAGTATTTATTCATTGTTTAATGTTTTCTAATGAGTTTTCATGAGTTAATTGTGGAAATTGCTTAAATCAAGGTTTAATTGATGAGAACAAGAGATTTTCATTTTCGATCTGTTTTGCTGGATTCTTGATTTGTTATAATCATGATTTTGATGTTTTATAATGTTAATAAGTTGCTTTAACATTGGAATCCCAAAACTATGTGAGTCTCTAATTTTTTAGGTTGCTAATTATGTGTTTTTGAGGAGTTATGGTGGTTAATTGAATGATGGAGATATAAGGATGTTTGAGAAGTGTTTTAGGATGTTAATTGATGTTAATTGAAGTGTTGAAACGTTTTATTATGGCTGGTTTAAATTCGGAAGAGGTTTGTTGTTAATTTTGGGAGTTGTGGACTAATTTTTGATAAAAGATGTTAAGGTTTTGTGCTGCTGTGATGTGTTGATTGCATTTTGATGCAATGTACCTCTATTTTGTGTGGCTAAAAGCAAGGGAGTCTGATCCTCAAGCTTGAACGTTAGTTTTGGAAGCTTTAGAGGCGTGATTGTCGCATCGTCAAACGAGCGTTGTGAGTCGGTAAGTGGAAACGTGTTTTCAACTTTACAAAGGTTTGAAAGTTGTGTTTGGGAGTTTAGATTGAGCTTGAAATGCTGATCTAAGCTTAGAAGTAACTAAAGGATGAATTCTCTCTCGAACTCGATTTTGGCAATAGTTTGATGCACTTGCTTTACATGGTTTGATTACTCACTATTTTTGCATGATTTAAGCATGGTTTAATGATGGAAATTGGTTTCGAAATGATGTTAATGCATTTGGGAGTAATGCACGTTTGGTTAATATTTATGAACATTGTTTAATGCAAAGGTTGTTGCATTGGTTAAATGATTTTGATGATGCATATGAAAACAGTGAGTTGTTGATGTTAAAATGAAATATATTGGCAAGTTACATTATGGAATGGTTTGAAAATGAAATCGAATATAGTTGGCCGGCCATTGGATTGATAGTGCACTATAAAAAGGCTCATTGGATGTTGAAGGGTTTATATTGTGTACCGAATACTCCATCCAAGTACCCTAACAATTGAGGGGTTGTAGACTACCTTAGAATATAGTTAGTGGATTAAACATCGACCGATGAGTGGTGATGTGTATCGAATACCCCACCACGGGTGTCACAATGGTGGAGGGGTTTATATGTACCAAATAATCCCGTGTGTGAACCTTTTGTTACCAATAGATTGTTTGTTAAGTGTTGTGGGAACACTTGTTGAATCTCTGTATCCGATGTTATGTTTTTGTAAATGGAACTTGGTAAATGATCACTTGGAAGCCAATATAATTGCTTATGTATCATGAGATGGACTATGTTGTTTAATGTTATTTAAACATGTTTTACTCTTTAAGCCTTGCATTGGTAGTATGCATAGGAAAGCTTAAATTGAGGGTAGCAAAAGGGATTTTGCTGTGGGATCCATGATACATGTTGTATATGGTTTAATATGTTGTTTTGGAAATGTTAAGTGCATTGTTTCGTTAAGGCATGATAAGGTGATGATGTTAAAAGAGTTTTGAAATGTATTTCGTAAACGAAAAGTGAAAATGGTTTAAAATGCATTGATGATGGTTGTTGCTTGAGCATTCCTCACTAAGCCTAGTGTGCTTACGCTCTCTTTTCCATCAATACAGAAAACTAAGTTTTGAGGAAGCAAAGGAGAAAGGAAGGAAACTCCAAGACTTGAATTCAAAGTATGGTTTGGACATCGAAAAATAGTTATAATGGCAATGTGTCGATTAAGGCTTTGGGAGGGTATTGATGAACTCCATGTTGTTGCAAGTTATAATTGCTGTTTTGGACTTGTAATATTTTTTAAGTGATTGAGATATGGTTGATTGGATCCTTTGGATGTGGACTAGGAAGCATGCCTCTAGATTTGATTGCTTGAGTATGCTAGATAGCTAGGATGGGTTTAGGTGATGATATGATGTTGATTAAACATGTTGATGATGTTTAGTGATGATTAGCTAAGTGGTAAGCTTGATTGAAGTGGACCAAAGTGTCATATGTTGGACCTAAAGGTCATTACAGGCTTCTGCGTACCGGTACGGGTACCCAAGGATCGGTGCGCGGGCCTGTATGAGGCTTAAATTACTGAAATAAAGCTACGGGTACTAGTATGCCTAGCCACAATATCGATATGCCATAAAGAAATTGTATGCTTGTTTCGATAAACGGGTTTGAGGATCATTATGTACCCTTCAAATTTAGCAACCCATATCGGCACGTGGGGTACCACATCGGTACGCATTTTGGTTACTAGAATCCTGAGTTTTGAGAAGAGGAGGGGATCGGTACGGGTCAAAGTTGTACTGATATGGGGTGGTCAAACACACCGTATCGGTACGTGTCTTAGTGTATCAGTACGCTAGGTCATTATATCTGTTAATCCATATCGGTACGACCTTTCCCGTATCGGTATGCTATGCTGTTTTGTGCTATTTGATGATGCTGAAGTTTGAAAATCTTGCAATTTGGTCCATGTTTGATATAAGTGTAATTAATCGAGTTTGAGTGATTGTTTTAGAATAGAATTTAGCCTATATGTATGTAATTGGACTAATTAAAGGTTGGTAACCTTAAACATGAAATTCGTCGGGTATTTATGAGTCTTGTGTTTTGGTCCTTTATGTGCTTTGTTGAGTAGTCAATCTCTGATTTGCAATCTGTCTAAAAGGAATCGCTCTCGCTGAGATATATTCACATAGGACCCTAATAACATATATCTAGATAATATAAAAAGAAAAAAGGGTTCATTTTAGGGTTTTAGCTTCGGTAAACCTAATATGGCTCTTTTAGTCTAGTTTTAGCTAGGCCGGGCTAAGGGGGTCACATTTGGTGGTATTAGTGCCAAGTTTGCAAGAATTGGGATGCTATTGGTGTTTGTAACATGATGTTTGCTATGCACGATGATTGCTTACATGTACGGTGTTTGAATTATGCCTTGATTGGGTACCTTGGAGATACATTGCCATATTACTATGTTTATGAAATGATTTTGGTTTAAAATGGAAGTCTTGGATCCTTGCTTGAAGCTGGCACAATTGTTTTTGTTTTCGTGTAATTATCATGCCTTAGATACATTTTAGACTATGTAACCAAGGAGAGAATTGCGATCTAGGAGAAACGATGCTGCTAGAGGGCAGGGATTGAGGATGAGATTGTACGCCCTGAGGATTTGCCGCCACCTCTGCCTAATCCTCGAAGGGAGTGGAACAAGTACCCCCTGCACCACCTGGTCTTGTGTTTGGGGACATGACGCCTTTGGTTCAGGTGATGATACGAGCATTATAGGCCGCGATGGCTGGAGCTCACATATCTACTTCGGCACCTACGGTTGCTAATTCGAGTTTATCGTTTGAGCATTTGTTTAACCTTAGAGTTGTTGAGTACAGAGGGTTAGCACTTGAGGCATCGGAGGAGTGGATGGCCAGTACAGAGCGTATCTTGGTTTAGCTGGATGTGTTGTTTCCCTATTGCAAGTAGATGCGTATAGTTGGTGGACCACTGTAATCACTAGCATGGAACACGATGAAGTGACGTGGGAATTCTTCCAAGCTACCTTCAAGAAGAAATATCTGGGTGTTAGATACTTGGACTACAAGAAATGAGAGTTTACGGCCTTGGTTCAGGGTAATATGTCCGTGTCTAAGTACGAGGTGCAGTTTGTAAGGCTGAGTCAGAACGCACCTGAGTTGGTGCCAAACGAGAGGCACCGCTATGATTGGTTTTGGTATGGTTTGGTGCAGGATTTCAAGACGTACATGTTGGCCATTGAGTATACGAAGTTTGATGTTTTGGTATCTTAGGCAAAGGATATAGAGCGGAGTATAGGTTTGTCTCATCCCTCTAGAGGTTCTAGCTCTGGGAAGAGAGTTGTAGAGTATAGTTCCAAGGGCGGCCAGGCTAAGAGGCAATGTGACCAGAGATTTCGACCAGATGCGATGGGCAGGCTCCTGCAGAGAACGTTTGAGGCGAGACTACCCGCGTTTGCCAAGAGAGGAGCAGGCTCCTGCAGTTTTGGCTGCAAACTCTTGTTGGAGTTGTGGGTCAAAAGATCACATCAGGCGAGATTGTCCTTTGCTTGCTAGAGGTAGGTAGGCACTTGCACCTGTGGTTGCACCACCTAGGGGTCGTAGGCGCAGTCGAGGTACCTTCCAAAGGAGGAAGGAGAGACAGAGGACTGTGCTGGACACAGTGGCGGTTTGACAGAAGGAGGGTGGACCAGCGAGGAGCTATGCTCATTGCGAGGCGAGAAATGACACGAACGTGATAGCATGTGCCTTTACCTTGCAGTCTATGTCATTGTTATCTTTGATAGATTCTGGTTCCGTGCATTCTTATGTATTGCATGAGCATGCACATTTGCTTAGTGTACCGATAGAAATTTTTGATGTTGGTATGCAAGTGACGAGTTCTTTTGGAGAAACGGTCGCTACAAGGACGTTGTATCGGAGGTGTCCTCTGATGGTTCAAGGTCACGTGTTTGCGGCTGACCTGATAGAGTTACCGTTCAATTTTTTTTACATGATCTTGGGTATGGACTAGTTGTTCGAGCATCGAGCTGTGGTTGATTTTGAGACCAAGTAGGTTTTTTTGAGGCTTACTGATGATTATAAGGTTGTGGCTATGGGCGAAAATGTAAAGTTCTTGTATAATATGGTTTCGGCCATGGAAGCGCGTAAGTTGCTTGAAGGTGGATGTCGGGCGTATCTAGCCTATGTGATGAATCTGAATATGGAGGAAGTGCCGATGAAGGATATTCGTACAGTTTGTGACTTTTTGAGAGTGTTTCCAGAAGAGTTATGTAAATACAACCAAAATATGTATTAGATCAATCTTAAACACTAGAAATCAGATCCACTTCGAATATTACCTTGTTACATCAATTTCACCCAATTTACTCAATCAAACATTGATAAATCATTAAAATCAACTTTCAATTCATAAATCAAGGATCAAATGCTTGGGAATTTCAGTAAAGAACCATACAATAGAGGAGATCACGGACCTTACCCTTATTGTGATATTTCTCCCTCAATTGGTTTGATGAAAGCTAAGTAAACACAAGACATAGATAAGATTTTGCAAAAAAAAGTTAATTAATCAATACAAAATATAAATACAAGTTAAAAAGACTTCTCACCTCTGGATTTTGATTAAAACTTGAGTGTTTGGCTGAGAAGAGAATAAAGAGAAAAGTTATGTGAATTTTCTTTAAAAAGCTTAACTAACTTTTTAACTAAAAATCCCTTTTTAATTAACTTTAAAACACATGTTAAAATATCTTTAATTAAGGGAGAAATCATCAAAAAAACTTGGTAAAATAGCTCCTTAAAGATTCTAAGAATTTGTCCATTTTCATTTTAGTCACCAATTTAATCCTGAAACTGACCCGAAACTCTAATACCGGTCTACCGAACCTTTGAAGCAACCTTTAAAACACCTAAGCCCAAAACTGGGGTATTACATAAAAACCATCTAAAAATGACACTTTGGGTCCAAGCATATCAGAACGCATTCCCTCGTACCGGTACGGCTAGGCCATTTTAAGCTTAGCGTTTTGATACGCGGGAAGGGTGTTTTGATACGGGGAAACCTTTACAGGCATATCGTTTTGATACGTGATCAAGTGTTTCGATACATGTAAGGGCATTATGGTTGAGCATTTTGGTACACAGTGCCATATCGATGTGATTTTAAGCTACTAGAATCTGTGTTTTGAAAATTGGCCTAGGTGTACCGAAACACCTATACGCGTACCGATATGGGCTGCAGTTGATTCAGTTATTGGGATATTTGCAAGTTTCTGATTCTTTCGTTTTTGGTTCGTGATTGTTGTGAATGCAATTGCTTGAGTTTGGATTGTCGATTTGAGTCGAGAATTGACGTGCAAGCATGTAATTTGACTAATTGAGGATTGGTATCCGTAATTTCAGTAATGGTCCATTAATTTACCAATTTAATGTTCTAGTCCCTAAATTGTATCGTGTGTAATTGGTTGCCTTTTTGTGGTCTATTTCCTTTGTAACTTCTTCTGCTTCAAGCATGATCACTTAGGATTATTAATATGCATCTAGACATCATAAAAAGAAAAAAACAAACGGGTTTCGTAATCTTTCTCGGGTTTGCTTCGGCAAACCTAATGTAGCTCACTCGGTTCAGTCAGGCGACTAGGCTGGGTCAAGGGGTTTACAAAAACATGCTTAACGACCAAAGCACTTCCATTGTTTCCGACTGAAACATGCATAACAATCCTTATGCAACATCTTTTATAAATCCAGTTCTTAATGACTGAAACATTTTCATTTGATTCCAAAACCAAACATCCATATCAACCATATGCAAAATCATTTACAAATCACATGATTAAATCCCAACGCATTAAATCATATTGCCATGCTTAAATCCCAAAACATTAAATCATATTACCATGCATAAATCCCAAAGCATTATAAAATATTTTCAACACATGAACTTTCATATATT
The DNA here is from genome assembly GCA_019671005.1 of Hibiscus mutabilis. Taxonomy (NCBI): domain Eukaryota; kingdom Viridiplantae; phylum Streptophyta; class Magnoliopsida; order Malvales; family Malvaceae; genus Hibiscus; species Hibiscus mutabilis. The sequence continues at coordinate 15,846,614 of CM033739.1, read as the reverse complement.
GGCAATTATAGTGACCCTAGATAGACGACCTCTATTCTTAGATAGCCGACCACTATCCTTGATTAGCCGACCGCTAATCACTGGTTAACCATCTGTTAACCTTACATATCGGATACACGGATCTCTCATGATGGACTCACCTCCACCACAACTCACACCATGCCTAGTTAAACCACATGATATCCCAAACCTTGCCTAGTTAAACCGCAAGATTTGACAACCTCGCCTAGTTAAACCGCGAGCTCTACTGACCTTTCCTAGTTAAACCGCAAGATCACCATCGAATTGGGTTGCATAATTAAACTGCATGCCCCAAGTGAGGTCCCAATAGTCCGAGTAGCCTAGTTAAATCGCCATACCTCAAGGACCCATGGCCAAGATCGATTTTGTTTATGTATTATAGTGCTCTTTAATCCTATGGCATGCCAACTATATCCGAAAGTTTTCTCATCATGTCACATAGCCAATATATCATTTACAAAACCATTTACTCACTGCTTTATAATGATTATACAAATCACCACATATGCGAACCACATTGCCAAAGCAATACCACATTCCCGACCATAATGAAAACCAATGCTCACTAGTATTTCATATAGTTTTAAACCATTGCATATGTACTCAAAATTCATGCATTTATAGTAAGTAAAACAAGCCATATTTACGACCACAACATGAATTACACATGCTCATATCCGAACCGATATCAAAGAGCAAAAGAGGGAAACTTACTTCCGAGCTTAGGTAAGTGTTTCAAGCTTAACCTAAACTCCCAAAGCACTTTCAAACCTTTGAAAGACTTTTAAAACCGTTTCCACTCACCGGTTACACCTCGCCTTGCTCGCCAACGCAAATCGAGCTCTCGGCAAGCCACGATCCACTTTAAGCTACTTCGCCTTGATTATCCCTTGTTTTGGCCACACAAAACCAAAGGAAATATGCATCAAAATGCATCCAATCCATTGCCTCAAAGCAATTACCCGCAACTCACAAGTTGCCCACTCAAAAACCACTTGAAACTTATCGAAATCAACCTCAAACATCTTCCAACCTTAAACCAGCCACAATATAACGATTCGATACATCAAACATCATCAATTAACATCTTGAAACACCTTTGAAACATCATTTTACTTCCAGCAATGATTAAACTCCATTAACAACACAAAACCCTTAATTATCAATCTTAAACATTAGAGATTCAACTAATTTTGGGATTACAATGTTAAAACAAAGCTACTAACATTATTAAACATCAAAATCACGATCTAATCTGATCAAGAACCCAGCAAAACATATCCAATTCGAAAATCCATCAATTTCACCATTAAATCACAATTAAATCAATTTCCTATAGTTAATCTCTCAAAACACATTAGAAAACAATTGTAAAGGATCAATAACTTGAGAATTTCAGTAAAAAACCTTTCATTAGAGGAGAAGAACGAACATTACCTCTAATGGATGCTTTCTCCCTTAATTAGATGATTTTACATGAGAAAACAAAATTAAAACAATAAGATTTTGATAAACAATCAACAAGAAATCATTTGAAATCAAAGGATTAAAGAAAACATGATTTTACCTTAAGATTTAGAAGAAGAAAATGGTGTTTGGCTGGAGAGATTTTGAGAGAAAAGACTTTGAAAGAAAGTTAGTTACGTGATTTTTTTGTTTAAAGAATTAATTATCAAATTAATTCTCTCAAACCTATTTATATTTTCCAAAACACTTTAAAATTTGCCAATTAAGGGATAAAGTATGAGATTAGACATTGTGCAAATAGCTCCTTAAAGATTCAAAGTTTTGACCATTTTACAAAACAATCACTGAAACAGTTTTCAAAGTTTACATTTTAGTCACTAGTCCAAAATGTCTGATTTCCAAAACTTGTTTTCCAAAATTGATTTCACCAAAATCATTAATATATAAAATAATGATTTTAGAACATTTTTCCATATTTTTATCACCTTCAAAAATATTTAATCTGATTTAATCCTAAAACTAATTCGAAGCTCTAATTCCGGTTCATCGTACCCTCAAAAGGATTCCCAAAACATCTAGACCCAACACCAGGGTGTTACAGTCATCGATGAACACTTCCACAAATTGGTCCAAAAACTCATGGAATAACCTATTCATCATATCCATGAACATTGCCGATGCATTTGTTAAACCAAATGGCATCACTAGGAACTCGTTATGCCCGTAACGTGTGCGAAAAGCTATCTTCGGCACATCCTTGTCCTTCACCTTCAATTGATAATACCCTGACCGTAGATCAATCTTAGAAAACACTGTAACACCCCTAAACTAATCAAGCAGATCATCAATCCTCGACAAAGGATACTAGTTCTTAATCATCAACTTGTTCAGTTGCCGATAATCAATGCACATTCTCATCGTGCCATCCTTTTTTTTTCACAAACAACTCTGGTGCTCCCCACAGTGACACACTTGGCTGAATGAACCCATGATCCAACAACTCCTGCAACTACGTCTTCAACTCCTTCAACTCTTTGGGTGCCGTACGATACGGAGCAATCAATACCGGAGCCGTATCCACGTACGTCTCAATCCGGCGGCAAACCAAGGAACTCTTTCAGAAACACTCATGGAAAGTCGCAAACTGTGCGAATATCCTGGGCACCCACTTCCTTCATATTTGGGTTCATAACATAGGCTAGGTACGCTTGACCCCCAAACTCCAACAACTTCCGTGCCTCCAAAGCAGAAACCACATTTGACATGAACTTTACATTCTCGCCCACAACCACAACTTCATAATCTTTGGCAAGTTTCAAAGAAACTCGCTTGGCTTCAAAATCCACTACAGTTTTGTGTTAAGACAACCAATCCATACCCAAAATCATATCAAAATCATGAAATGGTAACTCCATAAGGTCAGCCTCAGACACATGCCCTTGAACCATCAAGGGACAACTCTTATACAACTTCCTAGCCACAGTCGTTTCTCCAAAGAAACTTGTTACTCGCATACCAACATCTAACAACTCTACAGGAAAATCAAACAAACATGCATGCTCGTGCAAAATGTAGGAATATGTAGAATTGAAATCAATCAAACATGACAAAGGTATAGATTACAAGGTAAAGGTACCTGCGATCACATCGATATCATTCCTCCCTACACGGTGAGCAAAGACCCTCATCGGTCCACCCTCCTCAAGCAGAACCGCCACGGTATGCGCTACCACTCTCGGAGCTAAAAATGTCCACAGCCGCTGCCACAACCCTTTTGCACCACAGCAACTGGTACATGAGCCTGACCCTCTCTGGCCAACTGCGAACAATCCCTCATGAGATGATCCCTCGATCCAAAACTCTAACATGTGCCTATAGCACCCCAGCATTCCCCTGAATGCTTCCTTCCATATATCCTACACTCAGGAACTCCAACAAAGGTATTATGACCCTGAAAACCACGCCCATCACCATTTCCTCCCTGTTTCCTCCCGTCTTTGATCCGGATGGTGCCATCTATCTCTATGCCTCTTATAACGATCCTTACCAACATTAGACTCTGCACTCCTCTTCCCTACCGAAGAACTCTCGAAACAAGTAGACAAGCCCAAATTTTGTTCTACGTCATTTGCTCGAGAAACCAGGACATCAAACTCTGTGTAGTGTATGGCCAACATGTACGTCTTCACTTCCTTTATCAACCCATAACAAAACCGCTCACACCTTTGACGCTCATCTGGAACCAAATCAAGAGCATACTTACTCAACCGTACAAACTGGATCTCATACTCCAATGCCATGAACTCCTTTTTCTTCTCATCTCTATATCGAGTTCCTAAATACTTATTTCGGAAAGCCTTACAATAGAATTCTCATGTAACATAGCAGGTTCAACTCCTGCGATCACAGTTGGCCACCAACTGTAAGTACTGTCCTAAAGCAACGACACTATACACCCTAGCTTGCGTACATCCGTTTCATCTATCTGGCCAAGGATTCTCTCAGTACTAGCAAACCATTCCTTGGCTGCTTCAGGAATTAAACCTCTAAACTCAACACCACCAAGGCTACGTAGACGCTCTAAAGGTAACCTGGTATTAACAATTGCAGGCGCTAGTGCAGGTATATGCACTCCAGCTATGGCCGCCTAAAAAGCTTCAGTAATCGCCTGGACTAACTGTGCCATATCACCAAAATTAGGTGCTTGGGGTGCCTGAGGCGCACCTTCCTCCACTCTAACACTAGCAGGAGGATTCGGTGGAGGAGGCAACTCATCATTGTGTGTATCCACCACACTACCCATGTGAGCTCTAGTCTCTCGTCTCGGTCTCGTACATAAGGATCCAACCGATATGCTCCATAGCCATAACATGCGTAGGATCCAACCGATACCTTTGCAACATAGATATATGGAACACATCATGTATTTTCTCCAGCTCGGGAAGCAACCTCAACTGATAAGCCACAGGACTTACACGCTCAATAACCTTATATAGTATAATAAACCTCGGACTAAGCTTACGCTTACGTTTGAACCTCATCACCTTTTTCCATGGTAACACTGTCAAGAATACACGATCGACAACCGCATATTCAATTTCCTATGCTTCTAATCTGCGTAAGACTTATGCCGATTCGTAGCTGCTTTCAAGCGATCACACGCAAGCCTTACCTTTTCATCTGTGTCCTTCAACACATTCGGAAAGGTAACATGCTTTTCTTCTACCTCAGCCCAACACAAGGGCGTACGACTCCTTCTGCCATACAACACCTCATACGGTGCCATATGTATACTAGCTTGGTAGCTATTGTTATATGCAAACTCAACTAAAGGTAAATGCTTCTCTCAATTCCTTGAAACTCGATAATACAACCCCTTAGCATATCCTTCAAGCTTTGAATAACAAGCTCAGACTATCCATCTGTATAGGGTTGATACGCAGTGCTGAAACTCAACCTCAAACCCAAAGCCTGATGTAAACTTCTCTAGAACCTTGCTGTAACCTCAGATCTCTATCAAACACAATGGACTTAGGTACCGCGCGCAAGCGCACAATCTCAGCCATATGCAGATTTGCTAGTTTGTCCAAGGAATCCATGGTGTGCACTAGTAAGAAATGTGCACACTATAAACCGATCAATAATCACCCAAATAGAATCCTTTCTAGCTGGTGTCAACGGTAGTCCTTACACAAAATCCATAGTGATCCTCTTCCATTTCCATTTCAGAATTCTCAACGTTGCAATAACCCAGATAGAAACTGGTGTTCAGCCTTGACCCGCTGACACACCATGCACTTGGAAACAAACTCAGCCACATCTTTTTTCAAACCAACTAAGTAGTATGCCTCCTTCAACCCGCGATACATCTTAACACTACCAGGATGCATAGAAAAATGACTAAAATGTGCCTCTATCAAAATAGTGTGCCTCAACTCTGGATCCTCCGACACCACTATTCGACCCTTGAAACATAAAACTCTATCATCATCAAAATGAAAATCTGTCGGATTACCCTCCGATATGTCCTTAAAATGCTTAACAAAAGAATCATCGTATGATTGTTTAACTTTAATCATCTATGACAACGTTGTCGTAACCTTTGCGAGTCACAGTCAACCTTGCAAGCATAGCTCTAAGCTCAACCGCACCCTTACGACTTAATGCATCCGCAACCACATTGTCTTTTCCTGGATGCTACTCGATCGTCAAGTCATAATCCTTAAGCAACCCCAACCATCTATGTTGCCTAAGATTCAAATCCTTTTGAGACGTCAAATACTTCAAACTCTTGTCATTCGTAAAAACCACACACCCTTCGCCAAAAAGATAATACCTCCAGATTTTCAAGGAAAAAAACACAGCTGCAAGCTCCAAATCAAAACACAACCTAATCCAAAATATGACGCATCGCTATAAACCATAAACTCCTTCCCCGATTCTGGTTTAATCAGCATAGGAGCATGTGTCAAAACCTCCTTCAACTTCTCAAAACTGAGTTGTTGCTTCACTGTCCATACATAAGGAACATTCTTTTGCAACAACTCCATCAACGGTGCTGCAACACACAAAAACCCTTCAACGAAATGGTGATAATAACCACCCAACCCAAGAAAACTATGTACCACCGTCACTGATTTAGCTTGCTTTCAATTGAGAATAGCCTCATTAATTTTCTGTAGATTAACGCGAATACCTTCCGTGAAAACCACAAAACCAAAGAACATCACTTCCTTAAACCAAAACTCATACTCGCCCAACTGGACGTACAACTAATTATACTTCAACTCTTGCAACACAACCCATGAATGCTAATCATGTTTCTCCTCGGTACGCGAGTACACGAGAATATCATCTATAAACACCACCATGACCTGATCAAGATATTCATGGAACACCCTTAACCTCAGGACTCACCACAATAGCCAAATAAGCTTGGCAGCTTCCCTGCGACATCCTTTTTCGCATGAGCAGCCGCCACTACATTAGACAAGAATTTCATATTCTCGCCAACCACCACAACTTCATACTCATCAACTAATCTCAAAGAAACCCCTTTTTGGATTCACATTCCTCAACTGCCTTGTGTTCACTCAACCGAATCATACCCAAAAACACATCTCCATTAGATCTGTGGCAACTTATGACTTTGCACTAGCAAAGGATATCGCCTATACAATTTTCTAGTTGTAACCAACTCACCAAAAGAACTAGCCACTACCACCACATCAGCCTTCAAGAAGTTATCTGTAAGTGCGGACTTATGTATGCATGATTTCTTACATGTCATCCTAGATGTATATGCATATGGATGCAAAACTTCTAATGTCATGCCCAAAGATGTATGCATGTACTGGAATATTTATATATATACATATAAGTGTTTTTGCACTGTGCATGATCAACATCCACGCTCACTTATAACATTTCTGGTATCAAAATTCCTCCAACACAACGAAACACTCTAGCAACCCTCAACACTTGAGCAAAATTTCTCCCTGGTACCACAGTACACAAGAACACCACTACTCCAGCCACTACACGAATCCAGGTATTCAGAGAATACCCAACACGACATCATCTCGAATGTTACTAGCACATTCGACGCTTGTACTAATAGCCAAATCAAACAACGGTCTAAAACCCAACTAGCACTAATCACGCTAGAACCTCGAGAAAGAACTCTCATGCGAACAAACTCCATCTCATACTCAGCAACTGACATGCCAACTTCTACCAGCACTACATGAGAATTCATCAAACATAAGCTCACTTGACATTTATGAAAGCGTACACCCTGAATTAACCAAAGATAACAATGACAAGGATTGCAAAGAGAAGGTTATTTTTACCTATAGAATCCCAAAACTCTTGGATCTCTAATTGTTTAGGTTGTTAGATTTAAGTTCTTGTGATGATATTCGAGTATAATCTTTGCTGGAAGTAAAAGGTTGTTCAGAAAGGGTTTTTGGATGTTAATTAATGTTGATTGATGGGTTGAATCATTGTTTTATGGCTGGATTAAGTTTCAGAAACGTTTGATGATGATTTCAGTTTGTTTCGGATGGTTTCTAAGTGGGCAACCTGAGAGTTGCGGGGTTTCGCTTCGAGGCAGTGGTTTGAATGCATAATGATGCATTTATCCTCTGGTTTTATGTGTTTAAAACAAGGGATAATCAAGGCGATGAAGCTTGACGTTGTTTTGTTGCTTGCCTTTTTACCCGGGGAACTAATTGGATTATTGCGAGCGGAACGAACAGGGTGTGCTTTAGAAGAAGCGATTTGGTATCGAGTCCTCTAATTGGGAATAACGAGAGCATCTCTGAACACTCAAAGTTTTATATCTGAAGCAAGTTTTCAAGAAACTGCTCGAGTTTTAACAAAAGCGGCTCTCCGGGGTCGTATCGATTGGTTGAAAGGCTTGAAAGAGAATGTTGTGTTAGGGGGTATGATACCCGCTGGTACCGGATTCAAAGGATTAGTGCACCGGTCACGGCGTTGGAAAAGAAGGTGAAGCATATCGGTGAGTGGAAACTAGTTTTAAATGCTTTTCAAAGGTTTGTAAAGGTTGTTGGGAGTTTAGGGTAAGCTGGGACGCTTCCTAAGCTAGAAAGTAAGTTTCCCTTATTTTGCTCTTGAATATCGGCTTGGATATGAGCATGTTGTTTGCATGTTTTGGTGATAAACATGGTATGAATTACTTACTGGAAATGCATGATTTTAAGTACATATGCAAGGGTTTGAAAGTATTTTAAATGCTATTGAGCATTTATTTTCATTCTGGCTGGGAATGGTGTTATTGCATGGCAATGAGATTTGCACATGTGATGTTTTGTTTAATGCATTGTAAAGCAGTAAGTAAATGGTTTGTAAATGGTAAATTGGCTATGTGACATGGTGAGAAAACAATCGGATATAGTTGGCATGCCATAGGATTTAAGTGACTATAAAATATGAACAAAATCGATCGTGGCCATGGGTCCTTGAGGTATGGTGGTTTAACAAGGCCACTCGGATTGTTGGGACATCATTTGGGGTGTGCGGATTAACAAGGAAACCTAAATGGATGGTAACTTTGCGGATTAACTAGGAAAGAAAGTAAAACTTGCGGTTTAACTAGGCGAGGTAATAAAATCTTGCGGTTTAACTAGTCAATGAGGTAAAACTCGCGGTTTAACTAGGTGAGGTTGTTAAATCTTGCGGTTTAACTAGGCAAGGTTGGTAAACTTGTGGTGTAACTAGGAAAGGGTGTTAAGCACGTGGTTTAGCTAGGCAAGGGTGTAAAATCTTGCGGTCTAAATAGACAGTGTTTGGGATATGATGCGGTCTAACTAGGCATGGTATGAGAGATCCATGTATCCGATATGTGTGGAAAGAGGGTAGTCTATCCAGGTTCAATATAAATGCCAATATATGAGAAAGTTCGTGTGTTGAACCTATTTTTAATTCTTTGAGATTTAAGCATGGTTTATGATTTAATTCTTTGAGATTTAAGCATGGTTTATGATTTAATGCTTTGGGATTTAAGCATGGAAAATGATTATGATGTTGCATAGAGGTTGTTATTAATTGATTTGGTTGGAATCATAGAAAATGCTTTGGTTGTTAGCATGTTTTCGGAAAACAAGTATACGGATTTCAAATGGTTTCAATGCATCATTGTTTTATGAGCACCCTCACCAAGCTAGTGTGCTTGGCTCTATTTTTTCTAATGATGCAGAGCATTAAGGTTCGTGGCAGCAACAGCAAGGGGTAAAGGCTACTGCCAAGGTACTACTAGACTTGGCATACAGTGCCAAGAAGAGGTTCTTGCGGGAAGTTAGGTAATACTATTGGGATGAGCCAATATTGTTCAAATAGTGTGCAAACCAAGTAATCCGCTGGTGTCTACCTAAGGACTTTTTTTGGGGTAAAGACTACTGCCAAGGTACTACAGTCAGGACTCTTTTGGCCCACGCTATATAAGGATGCCCATGAGTATGCCAAGGCATGTGATCGATGCCAACGGACATGAAACATCTCTAGCAGACACCAACTACCACTCCAAAAAATTATGCTTGTAGACTTATTTGATGTGTGGGGGATAGACTTCATGGGTCCTTTTCCACCCTCATTCGGTAATGTATATATTCTTGTGGCTGTTGACTATGTATCTAAATGGGTAGAGGCTGTGGCCCTGCCAACAAACGATGCCAAATCCGTTGCCAAGTTCTTGCACAAACACATTTTTACTAGATTTGGTGCCTCTAGGGTAATTATTCATAATGAGGGCACCCATTTTAAATGTAATCTAATCTCTAAAGCTTTGTGCATGTACGGTATACAGCAGAGAATTGCCACGACATATCATCTACAAACAAATGGGCAAGCTAAGATTTCGAATAAGGAGATCAAAAACATCTTAAAGAAGATCGTTAATCCATCAAGGAAGGACTGGTCCTTGAGACTAGATGAGTCCTGGTGGGCTTACACGACTGCGTTTAAAACTCCTTTGGGTACTTCACCGTTTAGACTTGTTTTCTAAAAACCATGCCATCTGCCAGTGGAGCTTGAGCATAAAGCCTACTGGGCCATCAGAACACTTGGCATGACATGGAGAGCTGCTGGAGAAAAGAAGTTACTAGACCTAAATGAGTTGGAGGAATTTAGAACACAAGCCTATGATAATGCCAAGATCTACAAAGAGAAGGCAAAACGTTGGCATGACAGTAGGATAATGCCAAGACAGTTTAAGTTAGGTCAACTTGTTTTGTTATTCAACTCACAGCTTAAGTTGTTTCCAGGGAAACTCAGATCAAGATGGACGGGCCCTTATGAAGGTGTGAAGCCCTATGCTCATGGAGCTGTGGACATTAAGAACTTGAGGACGGGAGAAATATTTAAGGTGAATGGCCAATGTTTAAAGTACTACATGGAAGGTGATCAGAACAATGCCAAAGAGGTGATCCTATTGGCAGAAGTAACATGAAAACACCATTAGGTTTGAACTTTTGTAAATATTAGGTTAGTGTTTTTCTTTATTTTTAGTTTTCAAGTTTTTATTCCTTTACTGTGTTGAAAGGTTTCCTTTGAGTTGTGCAAATTCATTATGCCATAAATAATGCCAGGAACACTGCCAGGGTTGTTGGCAAGAGCCAACGCTTCAATAGAAAAATTTGTCGGACATAGTGCTAGAGTAGCTTGGCATGCAGTAGTGCAAAAGATAGAAGGAAGAGAAAAACCCTAGTTGGACCGGCCCAGTAAAATAAGAGAGTTTTTTTTACTTAACCTTAAACCCTAACCACCCAAATTTTGGTTGAAATTTAAAATTCAAACCAATCACCTTATCACTCCAATCTTTACCCTATCTTATCACCTATCACATTATCACTTCAACCTTATCACTCCACCTTCTTTTTAAATTAATTCTTTTTATTTTCCATCATTATCCCTAATTAATACTCCCATTAAAACACTCAACCGACCCAAAACCTTTCACTTTCTCACCCTAGCCAGTTAAATAACCCAAACATCTCTCTCAATTTTTACTTTTCCTTTTCGATAAGGAAGTACAAAACCCAAATCATTTTTTCTTCATCTTTCAACACCGTTTCAAGTTCCTTCAACGATTTTCAATGGCTTCTTCCTCTACTTCCTTCAAGCGATTCTTCAATGAGGAGATTCAAAAAAAGTATGAATCCAATTTTGCCTCGAAGAATTTTTGCTATGAGAAGGACTTTGACCTCAAAACAGAGGTGAACAATGGCTTCCCTCTAGAAGTCATGTCTACGATTAACGTGCACAAATGGACTCAGTTCTGCCAGCAAAAAGGGGAGATTTATGCCACCATCGGCCAAGAATTCTATGCGCACCTGTGACCAAGGATTCGCCCTTCTTGATGATTAGAGGTAAATGTGTTCGTTTCGATGAAGGGTATATTAACAATATGTTCGAGTTAGATGGTGTAGAGGATGAGTATTTCGAGTACACTGACTCAATGAATGCTGCCAAAAGAAAGAGGCTGCTAGTAGATATGTGTGAGCCTGGCACAACATGGACAGTGTCATCCAAGGGGCACCGTATGGTGAAGAGGCTGGCATTAAAGCCCCAATGGAGAGGATGGAATCACTTTCTCAAGGCGAATCTGCAAGCTCATTATTGAGGAAACTTATAAGTGCGCAGCGAAAAGTAATGGCAGCTTGTTTTTCCCTTTGTTGATTTCTAACGTTTGCATGCTCCATGATGTCCCAAGGCTTGATACGGATAAAGGGAAAACGATTAAAGGAACAACAATTATTGCTGCTATATGGAGGAATCTGGTTGCTGTCGAGCCCAAGGGAAGGGAAAGGAAAGGGCACCCATGCCAAAGCCCAATGAGTCAAAGGCTGCGCCAGCAACCATGTCAGAAATAGTGCCAAACAATTCAATGGCAATGTTATCCTAAATTCACCAACACCAGGAGATTATTCTCCAAAAGCTGGAAAAAGCTGAGGAGCTCAATGCCAAGATGCGACATTACATCCAGGCCAGGGATGTTGTAACCAGGGAGGCTCTTATAAAATTGTCAACTGATTTTGTGCCAGAATTTCCAGACTTCCCTGCCAAGCCCTCTGCCAGTGACAATACCATGCCAGCTAGTCCAGTTCATACCCCGTCCGATGCCACAGTCCCTTTGTCTCCAATTCAAGTCGAGTTTGGTAGTTCTGATTCTTCATCTGAATCAAAGGAAACCAAAGCCAAGTCAACAAAAGGCAAGTCTCCATTAACATCTTCTTTACACACGCCATCTGATGCCACCGATGCACCTGCTGTATCAGAGCCTGCCAAGGAAAAAGAGGAAGTTGGAGCCTCCACTGCCACTTCAAAACTGAGCCTGAAAAGAAAGAAGCCTATGACCCTTGATCGTGGGCCATTTTTGAGAAGAAAAACCCATGCCGCACGGCAAATAGTCTCCAGAGGGTGTCTTCTTCTTCCTAAACTCCTTTACATTTCATCCCATTGCATTTACATGATCATGCATTTTTTATTTTTTTCTATTTTTCTTGTATATGTGTGTTGTTTCATGCATTGGGGACAATGCACATCTTGGGTTTGGGGGTATGCATTTCTTCACATTTATGCCATGCATTTCATGTTTAATTTTCTGTTGCTATGCCATTTAGGTCATTTAGGATAGATGCATACCAAACCACTAAAAAAGAAAATTTTTGCCTTGATTTAATCTTGAAAAATGTTAGTATTTGTTAGGAAAGTTTAATTTAATCTAAGTGTCTGTCTAATGAGGAAATTTGAATCTTTAGTTGTCATGCCATGCCAGTAGAATAGTATGCCAAGTTAGCTTGGTAATTGATCTCTAGATTAGGGAACTAAAATTCCACTTAACACGTAGTATGTATCTAGTTCCTTAGCAAACTTAGACTTTTTGAAACTATGCTCAGATTTGAAAATAAAAAAAAGATCAAATGATACCAGGGTAAAAGAAACTAATAAGGCAACAATGTCCTGCCTGAGAAATAAGAAAATGAACTCTCCTCTACCTTGGGATATTAAGTTACTTGGGGCTTCGTGGTTTGCTCCCTTTTAGTTCTCAAGTCCAAAACCTTAGGGTGTGAGTTGAAGAGAAAGCCTAGTGATGTCTAGATTAAGGTGGGGATTCGTGGTATGCTCCCTCTTATCTTTCACGCTAAATAGTATCACGAAGTAAGCTTAAATGAATTCTAGCAGAAACATTTGGCAAAGAAAAAAAATCTGAGTTTAGGTAGTAAAATTTGTCTAAGGGAGTGGAAGGATACTTGATGCATATTGCCTACGCTCATTCACTCTTCATGAACTTAGACTAGAGTTTTATTGTTGCACTTGAATTGCTACCTGATTGGCATTATTGCACTGAGATACTGAGGACAAAATTAGAGCTAAATTCTGCTTGCCAGTACGTGTTGCCATTCAACCAAAATTTTGTCGAGGTAACATTTTCACATTTTTTGTTTTTATTTTGATTGCATTACTTGAGGACAAGCAAAGATTTAGGTTTTGGGGTGTGTTACATTTCCAAAAGTACTATTTTTAATGCCAAGCTTATAAAGCTTTTGCTTGTTTTTAGGTACATTTAGTTGCATTAGGATGATAAAATCATGCATTTGTATAAGAAGTTTAGAGTTTTGTCTATGCCAATGTGAAGGGTTGTTTTGCTGGCAATTTTGTAGGTTTGGCGCAGGATTTGGCCCAGAAAAGCACCTCAAGAAGGAATGCCAGAGAAAATGCCAGGTGCTATTGGCACAGATGGACCAAACAATGCCAAGCACCGGTTGGCAGAGAAGTGAACTTGATGCCATGCCAAGAAGCTGTTGGACCTTGAAAAAAATAGGAAATGATGAGGCTCCGAAAAGATAGCAATTGGAACAATCTCCAAAAAAATAGCAGATAAGATGGTGCCAGGACTTGTTGGCAGATTCATGCCAAGCTTGGACGCCAGGGCAGCGACGGTAGTATGACATCAGCCCTAGCCTGATCAGCTCTCATTCTAGTTTGGATAAGAAGATAATCCCTTATCCTCTGGGTAGTTGAAATTCAAAATTTAAAGAGCTAATCCTATCCCTTCCTCGCACGCCTATTTAAACACCAACCAAGCTAGACTTTGGGACGGATCGAAGAAGATTGGATCATGAGGAGTTGGTGTGTGACAATTGACAACTAGCTGCACCTAGAAAGGGTGGTCTGACCAGCTTGGCTGAGAAGCCTTGATCTTGAAGGGCTGGATCGAGAGACCCCTTCTAGCCCATTTTCTCTTTCAAGTATTTAATTTGTTTTTAATGATGATGTATTTCGAAAATTTTTGTGGGTTGTTGGTTAAATCCCACACCATGAACTAATTTAATAGTTTGTGGGGGATGTTTGCATTGAACGCTATTTTTATGTTTTAGTTTTTAATAATAAATCTGGCTTGGCAATGTTTTCACTATTCGACATACTTTAATATTTCCTAAATACTATGCCAAGCGAGAGCTGGCACTATTGGCCTATTACTCCTCAATACCTTAATAGACTTGGGGTGGCAACGAATAAGTTGTTGAATACTGAGGAGAGAAGCTTTGAGAGAAGTCGTTTAAGTAGATGAACTTACTTCGGGAGTGAAATCTACCCCTTAAGAGTATAGATTGGATCTTGATTAAATTGGTTTATTTAAAAACAAACACTATAGAGATATATGGGTTTTTTCATGATCAATTTAGGGCAATGACTATCTAGAGAGGCTTTGCTAATGTTGAATCTGCTCGGCAAACAATGCCATGACAGGTTGTTATTAAAGGCTGGCATGGCATGAATAGCATGAAAACCAGGCATTCCCTACCAACGCTCATCATTCATTGAAGCACATTCCTTGCCAATGTCTTTACTTTACTTTTATTCCTTTTCTTTTTAATTGTTTTCAAAACCAACTACAAATCAAATCAACTTTTTTCTTAAGGCAAGTAACAATCAAGGCAATTGAATTCCAAGTCAATCTCTGTGGGATCGATACTCAGCTTACCAACTGTATTACATGCAGACCGTGTATACTTGCACGTAAAAGACTCATCTTGGCACTGTTTTATACTTTTCCAACATATTTTCTGCCCCTTTCGCCAGCATTTACTTAGAAAGTCTACAGTATGAGATAGTGTGAAATTCTTGTCCAATGTGGTCTCGACTACTCAAGCAGAAAGGTTGATACGAGGAGGTTGCCAAGCTTATTTGGCTATCGTGATGAATTCTGAAGATAAGGGTGTTCGGGTGCAGGACATTCAAACTGTTAGTGTTTCTCTAGAAGTTTTTTTTGAAGAGTTACCGGGTTTACCGCAGAAATTTAAGCATGGTTTTGAATTTAATACTTTGGAATTTAAGCATGGTTTTGTATAATATGCTTTAGGGATTTAAGCATGTTGGATATATATTGTTTTGTATATGGTCGATATGCATGTTTTGAGTTGGAATTAATGGAACTTGCTATTGGTAAATGATACATGTGTATATTTACTTTTTAAGCTTTGCATATGGTTGTTATTCATGGAAAGGCTTAAATTGAGGTTGAGCAATGGGAATTGCTATTGATTAATGATACATGTTTGCATATGGTTTGATATGTTGGTTCTAAAGGATGGTAGGTGCATGGTTTTAAAGGCATGATAATGTTTAAGTGATGTTTTAAAGGATGATTGAAATGAGATTTTAATGTAAAGTTGAGAAATGGTTTTAAATGCATTGATGGTGTTTTGTTTTAGAGCATTCCTCACTAAGATTAATGTGCTTATACTCTCTTTGTCCATCAATGTAGAGGATTGAAGTTTTGGGAAGGCAGTGGGAAGCAAGGGATCTTGAAAGATTTGGTGACCAAAGTATGTTTTTTGCATTAGACTATAAGTAATAAGGGCAATGGGGGTTTTCCGCTGTTATTTGGGATATGTTTTGTTGAATTCCCTATTTCAGCAAATTTGTTTGGTTGCTCTTGAGTTGCAAATGGCCTTTATGGTTTATTTTTGGTGATAATATGAAGTTTGGTGTTTTGCTTGAATGGTTTCCTAGGAAGCATGCTTATAGATTTACATATGATGCAAGATGTCATGAATCGATGTTGAATCTGTGATGCTTTGATGTGGTTTGAACCCTGAGTATGTTGGATGTATGTTAGAAGCATGTTAGGGTGGCTCGATTTGGCTGAGAGTATGTTTATCCAGCTAAATATGACATTACAGGTCCAGGCATACCGGTACGAGTGTCTCCGTTTTGGTACGGGTAAGCCATTTCAGGCTTAGCGTACCGGTACGTGGGCAACTATTTCGGCACGGCTAGGCAGAAACAAGCTTGGCATTTCGATACGGGATTGAGTGTATCGGTACGGACTTACACTACTGGAATCTACATTTTTGGGACAAAACCCGCATACCGAAACACTCGTGGCCATATCGGTACGGGTATTAAACGTTTTAAACTTGAACCTTGATTCCAACTAAGGGATCCGGTATAGTACATGGCGTACTGAAACGAGGGTGAGTAGTTCTGAGCACAGTATCGATACGGTTGACCGCGTATCAATACGGAAGGCCTTAATGCTGTTAATGTCATGGATTTGAAGTTTCTGATTCTTACATTTTATTCCCTGAATGTTGTGGATGCAATTAGGTGAGTATGGTTAGTCGTATTGAGCTGTTTTTGTCAAGCGAGCATGAAATATATTTAATTAAAGGTTGGTAACTTAAAATTGATAAAATCCCTATATAATGTTGAAATTGGTGTTCAATTGGATATCGATTCGATGCTCGATTGAGATGAGTTCTCACCCATGAATAGTATGTACATGTAGGAAAGTAATAATGCATCTAGAAAAGATAAAAGAAAAAAATAGATGCGTTTTAGGTTTCATCTTCCAAGTTTACTTCGGAAAACCTATTGTAGCTCACTCGGTTCAGTCGAGGGGGTTACATTTGGTGGTATCAGAGATAGGTTTACGATAATTGGGAGTTGGTATGATTGATGTGGTGTTATTGTGAGTTGAACTTTGTTGCTTGCTATGCACGGTGATTGTAAAATGCACGTTGATTGCTTTATTCCATGTTGGGGGAAATTTTGAAAAACCCATTGCCTTATTATTATAGTCTGAAATGTTATGACTTTGAAATAGATGTCTTGGATTGTAACACCCTCTTCCCGTGACTGTACACTGATCACGAGTCAAAAATGTCACAAATTTTTAAAAATAGTCTTTTAATCCAAAAACCAGGGTAATTTAAAATTTTTATGACAAAGCCCCAGGTGGTCTCCCATCTTGAAATTTTCCTAATTCAAGCACGCTTAACTCTACCTAATTTGAAAATAAAATTATAATTTAATACCCGATAGTAAAACTTTTTACGTAAATAATATAATCATATTGAACATATAATAATAATAAGCAGTAACTAAGTTTAACATCTATGAACTATTAAATACTCATTTGAAGTATTTTAACAAAAAGGCAGGTTTAGCTAGTACATGCCACTATTAAACACAAAAACATGGATGTCATAAGTACTGAACCTGTCTATTTCTATCTCCCAAAAGAGAAGGTGATGCAAAAGCTCCGCTCCTACTTCCGTTTACCTACGTGTGTGACAACAATACACAATGAGTATAACTCAGTGAGGCATAAGATGAGTAACATATAAAATACTTCATAATGCATGATACTTTTCAAAAATCATGATAGTCTTTAAACCATATAATTTGTAATGCAGGAATATTTATGCCAGAAAACATACCGTGATCATTCTATATTATATAAAAGTATGTAATCATTCTGTGAAATCATATAGCTCAAGGTAAATATCAAGTGACTAATATACGAGTCGTGTACATTTTTAGTACTATCATTTCTATCGACACAATGAAGTATCGGGAACATATCAACACAATGAGGTGTTGCGATCATATCAACACAATAAAGTGTTGCCATATCAACACAATGAAGTGTTGCAAACTATCAACGTCGCACACTGTCGACACAAAGAAAGTGTCAGATACAGTGTGACTCTTATGGTATACCTATATATTGTCCAACTCAATATTATATTACCAAGGGCAACATTAAAATCAATTCCTGCAAAATGGCAAGCAACCCATATATAATTCATATCATGTAAAACATATCATATTAGAACAGTTCATACTCCAATATGTTCTATATAATCCATGGTATACATGCCATTTAAAAACTATATAAAGTGGCTTGTCATATATATCATGCTATAAACCATTTGTGATCATAAAATATGCCACAATCTTTAAATCAGTAAAATAAAGTATCATGCCAAAAACATATTTTGCTGTTTATAGAAATTCTTTACCTTTTTGTGTGACTTATCGCAAGTCTCCTTTTAGTATGTTAATACACATACACTGAAAAACATGTATGCACTCACCATAGCCTTGCAATGTGGTTGACTTCACTATTCGATTATCACTCTCAAACTTTTTCTTTTCCTTTTCTGCTGGAACAACCTTGGTTTATATCGGAATCTACATTTAAAATAATATATACCATTCCAAGTATATGTTAGTACATATCATCCCAAATATAATAATGCAAAGTAATTAAAATAACTATCCATTATGTATTAAATTGATCCGATAAAACTTTCAATATTCGAATCATTTTTTCCTCACATTTTCCTTCAAATCTTCAACCTTTACCAAAATACTTATTTTAGTCCCTAAGGACTCTTTTAAGCTCCCAGCCATAAATTTCAATTCTAGCCCTTACATTTTCCATCCTTTGCACTTTTGGATCCAAAGTTTAAAAAATTGCACTTTGTCCCTAAAGTAGCCGAATACTCAATTTAATCCAAATTGTTGATTTAAACTTCAAAATCAACATTTAAATAACTAGAATTAATTTTCCAACATACTATACTTCAAATACAAGCTCAAAAATCAAGTCCCTAAACTTTTCAAAGTTTACATTTTGGTCCCTAATGCAATTTAATTAGGGATTTTCATTTTAATCACCTTGTATCAACATATAAAATCATTCTCATCATTTCCATCATCAAATAATTTTTTCAATAATTTCCCCTAAATTCTTCAAAATTGCCGAATGGTCCCTAAACCCTTTTTCATAGGATTTTCATCATTTCCAACATAGAAACTATATCAAAACTTTATTTCCATCCCTAATTCAAACACCTAACCAATTTTCCCCAAATTCTAGGGTTAGGGTTTATGTTTTCAAACATGAAATTAAACATAATCCAAGCTTAATTTCATCAAAACAACATTGAATTCATGTAATTCAAGTCCTAATTTCAATTTAGCACATCAATTCCCTAATTCTTTCCCATAAATAACACAAGTATTTCTTCACAACACCATGCAATATTACTACCAAAATTTAGAGAATTAAATGTAAAATAAATTATTCTAAAGGATCATACCTTGAATCTAACTTTAAACCTTCCAAATCAAGCTTGAAAATAATGTTTTCTTCTTCCTTTTTGTTCTTCTCTACTCATGGCATGTTTGAAGTTTAATGAACAAATTTTTGTTCATTTTTCTTCTTATTTTGCCACTTGTAAAATTTAAATGAATATTAAATTCATTTAAATGGTAAAATTACCAATTTAACCTTTATAGCCAATGGTTAACTTAATCCTATCAAAAATCAAGGGTTAAGATTAAATCCATGTAGATTTCATCTTCCAAAAATGCCCTCAATATTTCATAAATATTTTAAAATTGCCATCCTTGCCAATTGACCAATTTGCCCTCCAACTAGTCTTTATTTACTGGTTTATTTCAAAATTTCCATTTTGTAATATTCTAACTAAATCTAGTTAGAATCCAACCAAATACAATAAAATATTCATGAAATAATATTTTGTGAAATTTTCCTTGTCCTTCGGATCAATCTCCAAAATTTCCATTCAATCCAATATACCGATAAATAATCCTTTACTTAGAAATAAATTGTAGGATTCATCTTGAATCAAACTAAAATTATTTCAAACACTTGGAAATGACTTTTATAACATTTCTCTATCATATGGAAAATTTTCATAATTTTCCAATTCGATCTGGGTATCCGACTTCCACTTAAACTTTAACTGTGATTTTCCTAATAATCGAAATATCATATCGAACCAATAATTCCACATTCGATTCACATCCTTAGATTCTCTATTTATTTATGAGATAAAACTCCTAACTTGTACCATACAAGTTTTGAAAACTTATCATTTTGATCACTAAACTTTAACCATGAATTCCCATTCCAATTTTCCTTAGATTTTAACCAAATTTTGCGAGTATCCTATTTTACTTGCTCTCTATCACATGAAACCTTAAAACCTTATAAATTTTTTTTCTATAGTCCATAATTGATAAAATCCTAACTTTTGATTCTTCTTTTTGTCATTTTAAACACTAAGTAAGCTTATAAGCAATTATCTTAGCATTAAATGGCCCTTAAACAATACTCTAAATTTTGGGGTATTACATGTATCCTTGCTTGAAGCTGGCCTGATTATTTCTATTTTGGAATGATTATCATGCCTTAGAAAATGTTTTATGTTACGATCGAGAGGAGAAATGAGAACTAGTGTGATGTTGTTGCCTTTGGGCGGTGAGTGAGGAGAGTGTTGTGTCTTCTAGTGAGTTTTCACCCCAAAGTATGTACCACCTGTGGCGGTTAAGCCAGTGTTGGGTGATATGATGCCATGCTATAGGCGATGTTTTGAGCTTTTAAACTGTTGGTGGTGGAGTGCGTTCGTTTGCACCAGTGGTTGGACAAATAAGGTTACCGTTAGAATATCCCTACAATTTAGGAGGAGTTGAGTACTGTAGGCTGTCACTTGAGGCTTCCGAGATAGGGATGGTCAATATTATCCAGGTTTAGAATAAATATGGTGTATTGGTACCCGTAAGTTGGGAGGTGTTGTATCCCTGTTGCAAGATGATGTTTTTAGTTTGTGGACAACTGTATCTGTGCGCGTGGAACCCCACGATATGGATTGGGAGTCTTTCCATGCTGTCTTTAAAAAGAAGTGTCTAGGGTTTAGACACTTGGATAAAAAGGAATGCGAGTTCATGGCTTGGGTTTAGGGTTGTGTGTATGTGGCCAAGTTTAGGGTACAGGTTGTTTGATTGAGCCAGTATGCTCCTGAACTAGCACCGATAGAGAAGTATTGCTATAACCGAATCTGCTATGAGTTGATACAGGATGTGAAGGTGTACATGTTGGCTTTCAACTACACCATTTTCAACGTGTTCGTACACGAGCGAAGTACATCAAGCAGAACTTGGGTTTATTGGTCTTATGTGGGAGGCTCTAGCTCTGGCAAACGAATTACGAAATCTAGTTTCGATAGTGTTCAGTTGAAAAAATGTGTGATAAAAGAATCACCCTGAATTGAGGCGAGTGATCACAGTGTTGGATGAGGACTGCAGGGTCAGAGTATCCAGACTAGAACAATATTTAATGCATGTTGGGTATGTGGATTGTGAGATCTCATGAGGCTGGATTATCCACATTTGATATGCAGAGTGTAAACCCCTATGCTTGTTGTTGTTGATGGTTGCAAGAATTATGTTTTAAACGATTGTCTCATAGGTGATAATTGTACGAATACAAGGGATGGTTCTCCTGGTAAGACAGTTGTTGTTGGAAGGATGTTTGAAAATGCCCTTGGTGGTTTAAATCATGATGTTATGGTTGATTTGTTGGAGTTATTGTTCTACGGGTTTTCATGTAATCTTGGGTTTGGATTAGTGGCTAGAACAGAGAGCTGTGGTTGATTTTGGATCCTAGCGAGTTGCCTTGAAACTTAGTGATGATTACGAGGTGATAATCATGGGCGAGAATGTTAAATTCTTGTTTAATGATGTTTTAGCATTGGAGTGAGTCGTTTGATGAATCCTTGGTTACAAGGTATTCCTAGCCTATGTTAGGAATCTAGGGTCAAATAAAGTACGTGTGCAAGATATGCATATGGTATGTGGGTTCCTGGGTGTTTTTGATTTAATGGTCGGGTTTGCCATTGGATTGAAAGGTAAAGTTTGACATAGAGTTGCACGAAAATGTAGCTCATGTGTCTATTTCTCCCTGCGCATGGCTCGAGGAAATTGCTTGACCAAGGGGCTATTAGGCTTAGTGTTTTGCTGGGGGTTGCATCGGTGTTGTTGTGGAAAAAGGAGGATGGTATGATGCATATGTGCATGGGGCTTTGGTAGCTGAATAACTTGATGTTTTGTTGATCTTTTCAGAGGTGCTTTGGTGGTTTGTAATTGGTTTGAGCCCGGTGTTATTTGTTGAAGGTAAAGGATGTGTTTGTGTTTAGATTTTCCTTCTGTAAAGGCTATGGCGGTATACATTTTTTGGTTATGTCATTTGGGTCTACCGATGCATGGGTTGCGTTCATAGTTATAATGAGTCGGGTAGTCTTTGAGTTTTTGGATGAGTTGGTTGTGATGTTTATTGATGGTCTTTTCGTGTACAGAAGCATCAAGGACGGAGTTTTGATTGATAAGTATGGATGGTTTAGTAGTTTTTTTGGGGAGAAGTTAATGTTGCTCTTTGTTTGGGAAGCACGAGTTTGGGGTATGTTGCTAAGAATTCTGGTTTAGAATTCTGAGAATGTTATCAGTAAGTGTGAACATATACACATGCACAGTGCAAAAACACTTATATGTATATGCAAATATGCAGTACATGCATACATTTGGGCATGACATTAGAGATTTTGCATACATACACATAAACATGTATGAGGGCATATAAGTGATCATGCATACATATGTTCACACTTACGGATGGTTGATTGGAAATCATTCGAGTGATGGTATAAGTAAGGTAGCGTATGAAAGTGATTTTGGTGATATGGTTCTTGGGAGTTTTGGTTTGTGCAAGTTTTTGAGCAACAAAAGTTAGAATTGGCAGTTTATGGGTTTCCTAGATCTAGTTTTTAGCATCGAGGTTTGTTGAGATTGTAGTTTTGCAAGTGAAGTTGTGGCTTGTACATCAAGATTGTTAAAGATGTATGAGTGATTTTGTCCTATGCATGATGTGAAGCTTGCCGCATTGGTGGTTGTTTAAATGTTTTAGAGACATTAATTCTATGATGAGAAGTATGTCCTGTACACGGACCATGTGTGGTTAGAAAAAATAATGAATGATGATTTGAGTTTTTGACAACTTGGATGGTTAGAGTTGTTTAAGAGTTATAGTTTGATGGTTGAATATCGTCCAAGCTAAGCTTATAGTTGATGCTTTGTTTTTTAGGGTTGCGGTGGAGTTGAAGATGTTGTTTACGTGGTTGGGTATGATGCGTGATGGAGGCTTGATGCTGCAAGTGAAGTCATCCTAGTCACAATTGATTAGAGGAAGGTAACTGTGTGATGATGCATTAGTACCACATATCCAGATTATTGGTGGAAGGAAATCCAATGGTTTTTATGTTAATGGTGATAGGGTGTTGTGTTTAAAGATCGGAAGGTGGTGTCTCTTGATGTTGAGTTGAGGTATATGGTTTTGATGGAGGCGAATGCTAGTTCTTGTGATATGCCTTCTGGTAATACCAAGATATATCAAGGTTTGAGAAGGGATTGTTGTTGGGTTGGTCTAAAGGAAGATATAGTTGATTTTGTTGTTCTATGCATGGTATGTTAGCGAGTGAAAGCTGAGCATCAATTTTCTTTCGGGTTGTTGCAACCGTTGAGGAAACGAAATGGAGATGGGAAAGAATCACCATGGATTTTGTGTCTGGGTTTCCTTTGACACCGACAAAAAAAGGATTCCATTTGGGTGGTTGTTGTTGAGTTGCGAAGTGTGCTCACCTTTGTGGCTATGCTTGTGATGTATGTTTTGGAACAAGTGGCAGATTTGTATATTGTCGGGTTAATGTGTTTGCACAGTGTGCCTAAATCCATGGTTTTGGACGAAGATCCGTAGGTTACAACAAGGTTCTGGGGTGTTGTTTGAGCTTAAGTGTGTTGATGATGATAGGATGATCATGATGGTATCGCCTTGGAGGAAGATGATGCATTTTGAGCAGAAAAATAAAGCTTGGCCGAGGTTTTGTGGACCATACTAGTTTGTTGAACATGTGGGTCCTATTGTTTACTGTTGATGTTATCTCCTGTGTTGGAAAGGTTCCATGATGTGTTTCATGTGACGGTGTTCTGAAGGTATCAGATGGATTTCTCGCATGTTGTACTGGTGGAAGCCATTGTGTTGAGATCTGAGTTATCTTGTGTGAACGATCTGGTGAGATTCTTGTTGCCAGCAGTATGGTTCTGCGTGGTATGATGGTATGGTGTTGTGGAGATACCGCAGTGTTATGAAACCACATGAGAATGTAAGTCGAGAGATGTTGGAGCAGTTTCTACTTTTGTTACCTTCGAGTAAATTTCGGGGATGAAATTTCTTAAGTGGGGGAGAGTTGTAACGCCCTGGTTTTGGGCCTAGAGGTTTTGAGGTGTATTAGACGGTCTGGTGGACTAGGTTAGATATTCGGTCGGATTCGGGACTGTATATTTTTCGGTAAGATAAAAATATGGAAAAATGATTAAAAATCATCTTTTAATATAAAATTAATATTGGTGAAATAAATTTTGAAAATGAAATTTGGACATGTGATATTTTGGCTAGTGACCAAAATGCGATTTTGGAAAACTGTTTTTTAAAGGTGACAAATGAAAATTATCAAATTCTTAGAATCCTTAAGGAGCTAATTTACCAAGTTTTTGCTGCTGATTCCCCCCCTTCAATTAAACCATTTTAACATGTGTTTTAAAGGATAATAAAAAGAGATTTTAGGTATTTAAGTTAGTTATTTGGTTTTAATGAAAATTGACGTAACTTTTCTCTCAATTTTTCTCTCCACTTTTTTTCTTCCAAACACTCAAGTTTTCATCATTCGGGGATGAAATTTCTTAAGACTAGAATTGTAATGATTTTGAGGCGATTAAACGATGCAGTGGATGGGTTAGATATTCGGTCAGATTCAGGACTGTATATTTTTCGGTAAGATAAAAATATGGAAAAATTATTAAAAGTCATCTTTTAATATATAATTAATATTGGTGAAATAAATTTTGGAAAATGAAATTTGGACATGTGATATTTTGGCTAGTGACCAAAATGCAATTTTGGTAAACTATTTTTTAAAGGTGACTAAAATGAAAATTATCAAATTCTTAGAATCCTTAAGGAGCTAATTTACCAATTTTTTGTGGTGATTTTTACCTTCAATTAAATCATTTTAACATGTGTTTTAAAGGATAATAAAAAGAGATTTTAGGTATTTAAGTTAGTTATTTGGTTTTAATGAAAATTAACGTAGTTTTTCTCTCAACTTTTTCTCCACTTTTTTTTTCCAAACACTCAAGTTTTCATCAAAAACCAGAGGTGAGAGATTAATTTTACTTAGATTCTTGATCTACAATTGATTATTTAACTTTGATTTACAAAGCCTCATTGAAATCTTGTGTTTTCTTAGCTTTAAACAAGACAATTGAAGGAGAAATCACACAATAGGGGTAAGGTCCATGATCTTCTTTGTTGAATGGTTCTTTAATGATATTACCAAGTGTTTGATCCTTGATTTATAATATATAGTCTGATTTTGTGTTTTTATATTGCATTAATTGATTTAATTGGGTGAAATTGATGAAAAAGAGAAAGTTTCAAATTGGATCTGTTCTCCAGTGTTGATGATTTATTTTGAACATAATTTGGATGTAATATGATGTTGTTAAGTTGATTTTAACAATGGAATCACGAAACTCTTGAATCTCTAATTGTTTAGGTTGTTAGATTGATGTTTTTGTGAAGTTGTGGTGGATGTTTGGTTGCTGGAAGTGTTTGGATGTGTTAATCCTATTTTTGAGTGTTGATTGATGATTATGGAAGTGTTAGACTGTTAGGTTGTGGTTGGGTTGTGTTTGGAAAGGATTAGATGATGTTTTCGGTTGTTGTGGTTGAGTAATTGTGAGAGGATTGTAGAAGTCCGTGAGGATTTGTTGTTGCAGTGTGTTGAATGCATTGAGATGCATTAATCCTTTGTTGTAATGTGGTTAAAATAGGGGATATGGATCCGGAAGTGATCGGTGAAGCTTTGGAGGCTTCAGACGCTTGTTTTTGCGTCAGCAAATCGAGGTTTCGTGTATTGGCGAGTGGAAAGGGTTTTAAAAGTCTTTGAAAGGTTTGAAAGTGGTTTTGGAAGTTTAGGTGAAGTTTGAAACACTTACATAAGCTTGGAAGTAAGTTTCCCTCATTTGCTCTTTAATATCATTTCAGATATGAGCATGTGTGATTCATGTTTAGTCGTAAACATGGTTGGTTTTACTTACTGTAAATGCATGATTTTAAGTACATATGCATTGTTTGAAAAGTATGTTAAATTCTAGTGAGCATTGGTTTTATTCCGGTTAGGAATGTGATCTTGCTATGGCAATATGATTTGCATATGTGGGGATTTTGTGTAATGCATTGTAAAACAGTGAGTAAATTGTTTTGTAAAAGATATATTGGCTATGTGACAAGGTGATAAAACATTCAGATATAGTTGGCATGCCATAGGATAAAGTGCACTATGATATGTTTAAAAATCACTTGTGGTTAAAGGGTCCTTGAGGTATAGCGGTTGGCTAAAAGGACTATGTGGTTATCACTTGGGTTGAGCGATCGGTTCTCCTTGTTGATGTAAAACTTATGGTTGGCAAGGTGGTTAACTCATGCGGTCGACATGGTGTCGTCTTGATGATGGTCGGTCATTAAGGGAGATCCGTGTATCTGATGTGTAAAGTTAACGGTCGATTAACTAAGGATTAGCGGTCGACAAATCAAGGATATTGGTCGACTATCTAGGGTCACTGAAATTGCCAATATAAGAAAGTTCAATGTGTAAGGTTAACGGTCGGTTAACTAAGGATTAGCGGTCAACTAATCAAGGATAGTGGCTGACTATCTGGGGTTACTATAAGTGCCAATATATGAGAATTTTATTGTTGAATCTATTTTAATGCTTTGGAATTTAAGCATGATTTTGAATTTAGTGCTTTGGAATTTAAGCATAATTTTGTATAAAATGCTTTGGGGATTTGAGCGTGTGGGATATATATATTGTTCTGCATATGGTCGATATGCAAGTTTTGAATTGGAATTAATGGAACTTGCTGTTGGTAAATGATATATGTGTATGCTTACTCTTTATGCTTTGCATATGGTTGTTATGCATGGGAAGGCTTAAATTGAGGTTGAGCAATGGGAATTGTTGTTGATTAATGATACATGTTGTATATGGTTTGATATGTTGGTTCTAAAGGATGGTAGGTGCATGGTTTTAAAGGCATGATAATGTTTAAGTGATGTTTTAAAGGATGATTGAAATGAGATTTTAATGTAAAGTTGAGAAATGGGTTTAAATGCATTGATGGTGTTTTGTTTTTGAGCATTATTCACTAAGCCTAGTGTGCTTACGCTCTCATTGTCCATCAATGTAGAGGATTGAAGTTTTGGGAAGGAGCGAGAAGCAAGGCATCTTGAATGACTTGGTAACCAAAGTATGTTTTTGGATTAGACTATAAGTAATAAGGGTAATGGGGGTTTTCTGTTGTTATTTGGGAGATGTTTTGTTGAACTCCCTATTTGAGCAAGTTTGTTTGGTTGCTCTTGAGTTGTAAATGGCATTTCTGGTTTATTTTTGGTGATAGTATGAAGTTTAGTGTTTTGCATGGATGGTTTCCTAGGAAACATGCTTATAGAATTACATATGATGCAAGATGGCTTGAATCGATGTTGAATCTGTGATGCTTTGATGTGGTTTGAACCCTGAGTATTCTGGATGTATGTTAGAAGCATGTTAGTGTGGCTCGGTTTGGCTAAAAGTATGTTTATCAAGCTAAAAAAGACATTACAAGTCCAGACGTATCAATACGAGTGTTTCTGTTTCGATACGGGTAAGCCATTTTAGGCTTAGCGTATAAGTACACGGACAACTGTTTCGGTACAGCTAGGCAAAAACAAGCTTGGCATTTTGTTATGGGCTTAAGTGTACCAGTACAAACTTACGTTACTGGAATCTGCATTTTTGGGACAAAACACGCGTACTGAAACACTTGTGGCCGTATCAGTATGGGTGTTAAACATTTTAAACTTGAAACTTGATTCCAGCTAAGCGTACCGGTACAGTACACAACATACCGAAATGAGGGTGAGTAGTTCTGAGCACAATATCGATATGGTTGACTGTGTATAGATACAGAGGGCCGTTAATGCTGTAAATGTCATGGATTTGAAGTTTCTGATTCTTACGTTTTAGTCCCTAAATGTTGTGTATGCAATTAGGTGAGTATGGTTGATCGTATTGAGCTGATTTTTGTCATGTGAGCATGAAATATATTTAATTAAATGTTGGTAACTTAAAATTGAGAAAAGCCCCTATATATTGCTAAAATTGCAATTTAGTCCCTAAATTGCATTTGTGTTCAATTAGATATTGATTCGATGCCCGATTGAGATGAGTTTTCACCTGTGAACAGTATGTAAATGTAAGAAAGTAATTCATCTAGACATGATAAAAGAAAAAAATGGTCGCGTTTTAGGTTTCATCTTCCCGGTTTACTTCAGAAAACCTAATGTAGTTCGCTCGGTTCGGTCTTGCGACTAGGCCGGGTCGAGGGGGTTACATGTTGGTTCCACTTATTGATATTGATCTTGCGGTCAGCAAGGTTGTTATATCATGTGGTCGGCATGGTATGGGTTATGGTAGTGGTCCATTATCATGAGAGGTCCATGTTTCTGAATAGTAAGGTTGACGGTCGGTTACCCAAAGGTTAGCGGTTGGCTAATCAAGGATAGTGGCCATCTATCCGAGGTCACTATAAATGCCAACATATGCAAGTTCATGGGTTGAACCCATTTTATAATGCTTTGGGATTTAAGCATGGTTTTGTAATTTAATGCTTTGGGATTTAATCATGAGATGACTTAATGCTTTGGGATTTAAGCATGTGATTTGTAAACGTTGTTGCATATGGTCGATATTCATGTTTTGATTGGATTCAATGAAAATGGTTTGGACGTAAGCATGGTTTGAAAACAAATGTTTAGTTTTCAAAGGATTTTAAAGATATCATTGTTTTAAGAGCATTCTCACTAAGCATGTGTGCTTACGCTCTCTTTTTCCTAATGATGCAGAGCATTAAGGTTTGGGGGCAGCAAAGGCAAGGTTTGAAGTGTTTCAAGTGCAAGACTACTTGAGTTTGAACTCGGTTTATGTTTCCGGTTAATAAGGAAATGTGTTTGCCATGTTTTTGGGACTTGTAATCATGTTTTCCCATGGTTTTTAAGCATGTGAAGTGCTGGATTTTATGGTTGGTTTTGTTGTTGTTAAGCTTGTTGAGAATCTTTGCTTATGTTGATGCTAGATGGGTGCTTAGGTATGCATCTAGTTGTCTTGTAATTGTTGCCATGTTTTGATGAATCAAGCATG